>JAUPFN010000014.1:35968094-36433094 GCA_036924255.1 Apodemia mormo | reverse complement strand
TAATAACTAAATTAAGCGTATTAAGAAACGTTTGAAAATTTAATAAGATTAAGTGCAGCAGTAGAGGCATGTTCTGAGGAATCTAAGGAATTGTCCATCTAACCAAAAACTTATTTTTGTTTGCATTTCCGTTGTTTACACTTCTCTATTTGAGTACTAACAAAGAACAAATCAGATGAATTGACTATTCACAGTAACATTCGTCCTTAATTATATACCTTTACAATTACTCCATTTCTACTGCGAAATCTTTTTAAAACCCTACGAGTAAAGTTACAATATTCGGCTCGAAGGACTAAAAAACTGTAATGTTTGTTTACAGTTTGAGATAAGTGGAAAGATATGTGAGGGAGAGTCAGTATGAGATAAGCTAAATAAAATCTATTTTACACTTATTAATTTCTAAAGTTATTACAAAAACTGATAAATAAATAAAAGTGCAATAGTATAAATATTTGTGTGAATACCTAATAATATTGTTTCTACGTGACCTAAATAAATTGTATGTCATTGACTACTTATTGTGCGGTAACCCGTGCATAGATTATAGGTTAATTTAATGGGGTTAAGTTCACAGTAATAAAGAGGCAGTCTCAGGATGGTGACATAATTTTCCGTAACTAATTTGTCCACAGCTAAAGTCTGATTAAGAGCGATTTAATAACATTACAATATTGAAAACACCTAAATTATGCCTTAATTTAAAAAGTTAAAAGGCTCAGACGGCAAGTGTTAATAAACATATCTATGTGTTGATTCCAAGCATACGTATAAAACACAAGCAATATGTGCAAAACACCGTATTAATATTGTTAGAATTTACGTCGTATGAACTTTAAAAGAGAGCACACTTAGCATATAATTGCAAAAAGGGTAAAGAACACATGCCATTTTAATTTTGTACAACCCTTGCGTGTCTTTTGGTGTGACGCATATTAGATAAACTAGAATAATTTTCTACGATTTTTAAATCAATAAAATAAAATATATCGCTAGGAACAATCATTTAAAAATAATTGAGACTATAATTTGATTGAATTCTATCATCATATTTAAGTGTTACCATTTTATAAAACTTTGATTACATTTTCATTAAAACAGTAATAAGTTTATATATCATAATTTTCATTATAAGTATCAAATAAAAATTCTCCCTGTTTTTGTATTAAAGAATAATTAATGCTAATTTATTTTTTGGTTCTTTTAAGTACCTATAAAGTGTTTTTGCAAAATCTTAACTCAGAATTCTATCAATCTAACTTAGATTTCTGAGATTAGCAGTTGTGCTGAAGAAACCCAATGACAAGATAAATACCTAACCACAGACTACTAAGGAGAGAACTGATTGTTTACGATAACCTTACCTAAATTCCAACTTTATTTAGCTACTATTCCCCAAGTTAAAAAAAATATTTATTAAATGTGGAAAAGTTAAGGAGTTGATATAGAATCTTAAGAAATATATATAAAACTTTAAGGTAATAACTAAAAAAAAACGATGTATGAAGTCTTGCCCGTGTTCTTTGACAATTTTCTCTTGCAAAAGTATATCTTCGTAAAAACGAGGTGTCGTACATTACTTTACTGGTTTTATTTTCCTTCACTATTTTGCATTATTTTAACTGTCACGGACTTTCCTTTTAAAATTACCTAATAAGATTAACTTAATGCTGAATACTGAATTTTAACTCATTTTTAGGGTTCCGAAGTAAAGTAGGAACCCTTCTAGTTTCGCGATGTCCGTCCGTCCGTCCGCACGATAGCTCAGAGAGATCCTTATTACTAGAAAGCTGTAATTTGGCACGAATATACACAGTATAGTCCCATCAATAAAATTGTAACATAAAATATTGAAAAAATTATTGTTGTTGATGTTAATTTTTTCTCACGTAGCTCCATAGTGTGGGGTATCAATGGATAGGTTTTTAAAAATATTGTGGGTTTGTGAAAACAAGTTTTCGATTAAGGCACCTATTTATAAAATATTGAGCTTTTATTTATTCCGATTTATTTCGAATCACAAGAACGAGGCTCTTATTTCAAATTGGTTACACCATTGTTTACATTTTTGATCTCGAATTGCATTTTAGATATTACGTATGATAAATTGAAAAGTGTGAATTTTATGATCTGTTTGGGATGTGGCGATTTAAAACGATCAAAATTATCGTGTTATAAATGCATTGAATCTAAAATATTTTAGCATATCATTTATTCATGTTTATAAATATGTTTACGGAACTTAAGCTTTTCAAACTATGTCTATATTTTAATGAGGTGTCTCAATGCTACGGTTATTGGAATCATATAATCTACTATTTGCTGACCGAAATCAAACGCATTACGATTTAAAATATATCTTATTCGGTGTGCTTCAAAACTATTCTTTACCAAATAAAATGTATTTCTATACTTAAGCTTAAACTAATACATATGGATACTATCAATAATTAAAATATAAAAGAATCTCCTACTGTTTATTTAAACATCAGACAACATCGTTTTCAACTGATATTTTATGTCAAACTGAACGTTGATTAAGTTAAATTTAAGATTGACTATTTTGGTAATAAAAGAAAATTGCCGATTATGATATAGCTCGTACAGTTCCTTCTTGTGCCAATGCATGAAAAAATCTATATCAAGCAGACATAGCGTCTATCGCTCCTATATCTCTTAGCAACCATTTCTTCGTCATTAAATATTTTACGTATCGTGACGTATATTTCTTATTTCAGATTATAAGCTTTATTTCCAAAATGGCGTCGTCAAATTAGATTATTTATGTACTAAATATATTATGTGATTTGTTTGATGTAACTATTTATCGGAACGTGGTTTTAGTTGAAATTTTATCTGGATTTGTGACCGTTTAGAATGCCTTCTCGTGGTGACTTTACGTATTGAAAAAAGAGGGATTTGTATCTATAAATTTACCAAAAATATTTATTAATTTATATTATAAATTTAGCAACGAAAGAAAATTATATTTTCATTCTTTATTTAATGGCTTTTTGCTGTAATGGACTCTTGCAATATCAAGGCAGTTACAAAAATATATCACAAGATTGTGCTGTATCAATGTTGTTTAATTTATTTAGAGATCTGAAGCAAGACGATTACAAAAAGAGAATTAAAGCAACTTGTAAAGTTTTTTCAAAATTGCTTAAAGTTTAGGTTATATGTATGATATTATTCGGAATTATAAATACTAACGGAAAAATAAAAATGATTGAGAAATAGATATTTAAATCTGGTCTAAATGTACGGGAGTCACCATGTGAAGGTATTTTTAGAGTTCTGCTTACTGTGATAGGTTTGTTGTTTGTATTTGGGCAGGTTTAAATGAAATATATTAGAGAATATAATATTATGGCTTGAATATAAATTAAAAATGTTTTAATATTTTAATTGATGATAATTAGGAATAAGTTTATTTAGTAAAATAACTGGAGTTACAAAACCTCTAAATCACAGATAATTGTTTATATATAACAATATAGACATAATTTTTGAGGGCTATGAAATAGTCATCTATTCTTCTTAAGAACCATTCAATGGTTGTAATGCACGGAAAATAAAAACTGAATGAATTTTATGTTTCCATAATAAATGTATTGTCATAATTTGACGTGTAGATATGGCTACATATGTCTTTGTCTAATTTGATACATAGAGTTTTTCTATTACGTCGTAGTCAATGGATTTGTTTTTAGACTCCATTAGTACGTCATTGCAGTAGAAATTCATAAAAGCAATCTAAAATTCATTGCGTGCATGTTTGCGTCCGTGCAGTTTTCCAAGTCACGCCTGACTTGTAAAACTTTTTTTGATATTTTCGTCAGGCACGTCATTTTTTCGCTTCTTAGGTAAAATACTGTTGATGGTTATTATGAGAATTACAAACGGCTAAATAATATTTTTGAGAGGCGATTACATATTAAATAATAAATAGTAAATTCGCTGCTAAATTTTAACGAATTTATTATTTATTTTTGGAAGTAGTTAAGATTTTGCCGTAGGAATATAAATCTGGTCTTGTTTTTTGAATTTGACTGAACGAAATTACTATTGTGTAACTTAAAGTTATGTAAAATCCAGGGCCATCTGTATCTTAATCGGAGTATTATGTAACCAAGTTATTTAGTACGAATAAATTATCATTTAAGCTTTGTGGATCTGGTACATTACGAATAGTACGTTTTCAATATCTTTGCCGCTCTGAAGGCAATTCGTAAGTTCAATTACTAGTTAATTCCAGTAGACAGCAAATCTTCACATACTGTGATGATCTGACATTTCTTGGCCAGGCTTCTCACTGTTACAGTTGAATATGCGAAATAAAATTTACAGACATTAAACATAGTTTACAATGTTATATTTTATAGCTCTAAATCTGAATGTAATTAATATTTATACATTTTAAGCCCAAATAAATTGAAACGGGAATTACTGTACTTATAATTACACGGAATTATTATAAATAGGTTTTTAAATTTGGTCCTCTTGAGCCGAATAGTTATTAAGTTTTACACATTTAGAAATGATAATGTTACATTTTATAAATATTACATACATTTATATATTTGCTGTTTCATGCATTATTACAGTGTAAACACATAATATAGTTTTATACTTATAATAGTTTATTGACATTATGAATTAATCTAGCAAATATTAATTTGAAACCTAAGAAAGTCTTAATTTTTTGTCAAACTGAATAATTATAATTATTCAGATAATTATCTAACTGTTTCCAGACGACAACTTGCAAGACTGCTCGATGTTTAGCAGCAGTTCTTCAAAGCTGTGATGTTGAATATACATCCACCAATAGTAAAGATACTGGTTGTCACCAATGTTAGGTATCCCATCAGGGAATTACACTTAACTCATATTTAAACAGTTCACCTAAACTAAACACTTTACATATCCAAAAGTTAGGTGGCGGTATGAGAGTACGAAGATCGGGAGGACGATCTTTGTATTTTTATAGCGTCTTCTTTTATTTAACATATTTTCAGTGATTCCAAAAAATGTGCAACTAGTGCACTCCTAAGTAGCTTCCCAACATTTAAGTCCAACGATGTGACAAGTAGCATATCTTTTTTTCGGGATAGTTCTTTGCGAGGGCGAGAGCTTTGAAGAAAAACTAATTTTCAAGGATTTCACCGTCCTGAGACTTGAACCCTGAATCTCATGTATCTATTATGAAGTCTTATAAATCTACGGCAACCAATATTAAGTTTGGTAAATTGTTTAATTATATATTACATATATATATAAAAATCAATCCCTATTTTCCTTGGTCATCACATCACGCCTAAATGGCTAGACCAATTTCGGTAATATTTTTTTTTGTTGTGTTTGTAATTGTAAGGAGAAGGTTCTTGTACGAGCCAATGCGTCATTACGCTCGTACGTCACATTTGCCTGAGTATGCATTTCCTAATATTATATTAACTTGTTATAATATTGAATAAACGCAGTGATCAATAAGCAGTCAATCGGGTTTCATTTTCCTCCCGTATATCATATATCATCAGCTGCAGAATCACTCGCCTATCAGATTATCATTTATCAGTTTTATATCAGTCATATCATTAGTAGGAATAAACCCCTACATTTTTTTTGGTCCTTTAACCGTCAAAATCAGTGACTTGTGGATTATTAGAAGACGACATCATCATCGAAGAGAAGACCTCATCATCTGCACTACAATTAAGAAGATATTTGCAGAAAAATATTTATCAACATATTTATCAAGCATTCATCAATCAAGCATAAATTTTCTTCGAGCTACGTGTTTGGAGAAACATACCTATTTATCATACATATATATCATAACAGTCATATTATTGATTTCGTGTATTTGATTTCTCGTTGCGGCAGCGAATCGGCTTAACCGGTCTCCCAGAAGCGGGTCGCCCCGGGAAAGTTGAGACAGTACGCACATGCTGTAAAGGGATTTTAGATACACCGAAAATATCATCATTTATCATCATGCAAGAATTACTAGAAAGGCAAAGTGCTATCATGAAGGACATCGAGAGGATCTACGGAAATTACAAAAAGGATTCCGCAGATCGAAAAACACCGGAATACTTTGCGAGGCGCATCGAAACTATTGACAATCTGTGGGGGGAGTTTGAGCACAACAACAAAATATTAGAATCATCTGAAGATAAGACTTCTGACTATTTTAAAAGGAACATTTATATCGATGTTATGAGTTTTTACACTACGGCGCGATCAACACTGGAGTCGGACTCCGAACGATCTTCTACTCCCAAAATAACGCAACCATCAACATCAAAAGGCGGATACACCACACCCATGGAACAAACGCCTTCGACGTCTAGAACAACACAGTTTCAAGTTCCAAAAATTCACATCGAAAATCCAAGCAAGGACATTCAAGATCTCTTGGTTCAGCAGTATGCCAATTTCCGAGCATTGGAACGACAGATGAAACGCGTTAAAGACCAGAGCATTGAAGAAAAGTGGGAGATTGAAGACGAGTTGCGTAACCTGCAGCATCGCTGGCGTAACGTCGATGAACTGCATTTACGCATCGACATTTTATTATCTGGAGCCGACATACAATACGAAGAAAAATACGGTGACATTGAGAGCCAATATATCAGTATCAAACGCAATTTAAATCAGAAATTATGTTCGAGTGCACATTTACAGCAGTGTCTACCCCAAATAGACATACCTATATTTACAGGCGATTTCACTCAGTGGCCTACATTTTGCGATCTATACACCGAAGCCATACATAATAACAAATATTTAAGCAACGCTCAAAAAATGCAACATCTAAAGTGCAAAGTAAAAGGGGAAGCAGAGCGCATCATCCAGCATCTTCACGTCTCAGCAGAGAACTATGAAACTGCTTGGGAAATCTTAAATCATCGCTACAGCAATCCACAATTACTTTTCACTAGACAAATTGAAATTTTCCTCAATCAGCCTAATATACATAAACAGTCATCGTATGAATTGAAAAGGCTCTACGACACCACCACAGAATGTATCCATGCCATACATAATTTGGGGGTGGACACCAACAGCTGGGATCCATTAATAGTGCATATTTTATCGAAAAAGTTAGACATGGATACCTACAGCGACTACAAGACGTCTCGCAAGGAGCCGCGCACTCTGCCTACATATGAAGAATTTATGTCATTTATCGAAAATAAATTTATGGCGCTCGAACCTATACAAAGTCAAGAAAGGGAGAATGATCAGAGCACGAGCAAGCCAGTCTATCAAGCACAGAAATATTCCAACAAAAACAAGGCCATCCCAGCATCTCGTTATCAGAATCAACCCTTCCGCAAAGGATTTTATCAAGCAACACCTGCATATTATACAAGGAAACCATGTATTATTTGTAGTTCATTCCATGATTTATTCATGTGTGAGACATTTTTCAATTTACCAGCCAAGGAGCAGATGGAAATTATTTTTAAGCATAAAATCTGCCCTAATTGTCTTTACACACATTATGACAAACCATGTAAATCAACTCGGCGCTGTAAAAAGTGCAATGAACCACATAATACAAAAATACATGAGACAAGTATTGCAGAAAAAATAAAGTCAATAAGCAAATTGCAAGCGATTCAAAACGTGCGCGCACCGCCCTCCCCGCACGTGCACGTGCCGTCGCAACCCGCTTCGAAAACATCGCTATCAGCTTTAAGCGAACTGAATTCGAACCTACTACCTAAACGACATGATGCACCCTATGTCTCCATGAGTGATGAAGAAATATTGCTTACAACAATATTAATTAAAGTACAGTCGGCAGACGGTACCTACATCACCCTAAGGGCGCTCCTAGACCAAGGGTCACAAGCAACCCTTATATCAGAAAACGCAGCTCAGTTACTAGGATTACAACGCCAGTATTATCCCGCATCGGTGTCCGGAATCGGAACAAGTTCAAAACAGAGCAAAGGCATGGTATCCCTGGTCTGCAAATCAATATATGAGGACTATGAGTTTACTACTCAAGCACTCGTGATATCACGCGTAATCAACAACCTGCCTAATGCATCATTCAAAAATAAAACCTGGCCTCATATTCAAAATATCAAACTCGCCGATCCAGAATATAATATTTCGAAACCAATCGATTTATTACTAGACGCCAGTGTATACTCTGACATTATCATGGATGGCCTCATAAGGGGTCCACCACTAACTCCCATTGCTCAACTCACAAAGCTCGGATGGATCCTATCAGGCAACGTGAAAACCGTCGGTTGCAATGTTGTCATCAAAAAGGTCCAAAAATTACCTAAATATTGGGAAATCAAAGATAATCAGAAGTCACCCATAAAATTGGCAGTATCAGAGCAGAAACACTATTATGAAGATTTATACCAATCGAAAAGACGCCTCGAAGATGGTAGATACGCAGTAGCCATCCCTATGAAACAAAATTTTGAACAAATATTGGGTCGCTCAAAATCAGTCAACTTGACCAGATTTGCAAAACATAAATCATTATCAGATGGTTATAAACCACTTATGTATGAATATGAGTCATTAAGACATAATATGCGAGAACTGAACAACCCTCCATGTGTGAGCAAGACAGCATACCACATGAAATCACAATCCGCTACTACAAGTCTACGCGTTATTGCAACGCGTCATCAAAGACGTCATCAGGTCTCAGCCTAAATAACATGGAGAGTGGACTCACTCACAATCAAACGAAAAAGTTATTTTAACAAACATATCTATCAAAATTATCCTGGAATGACAAGTTATCAAAATCATTCCAAAATTAATGGAATTAATTTAAAAAAAATTATGAACATAAATAGTTTTCAAATTTCACGTTATTTGGGCTACAGAAGTCATTCACTTCAGAGACACGAATTTTGTGCTGCATCAGAGAGTCTTACGCGTGTGCAATTTATTTTGTAACAGACTATAAAGGTGTGTGCATACCGAGACACACTAAAGTAAAAATAAAAGTCGTTCGCAGGAAGAATATCAAATAGAATATCATTATCAAGTATCATTACCTAGGTTCGAATTATTATTATCATTTCAATTCACGAAGAAACTCTTAGACACCATTTCTTCTTCATGAAAAATCAGTATACATGCACGGACGGACTTCGTTATAGTTTTTGGGTTACATGGAGTTATTTCAAAGTGGAAGAAATCGTCGCAAACAGAATACGACGAATCACGCATATCATTCCTGCCAAAAATTGGCATCATATAAAGTCTGAAAAAAAACGCCGCCGACTGCGCTACAAGGAATACCTACAAGCAACACTAATATTTTCAATTACTTTTATGATGGAAAGTTACTAAACCAACATCAACAAAAAGAGTATAAGACATATCAGGAAAGTGTGCACACAGCTTTACAATTAAAATGCAACTCTATCATTTATTGTTTATTAAACTGAGTTCTGTCACCCGCATTACGAGAACATGCTTGGGTGTTAAGTTTCACAATCCGAACACGCACAAAGCAAATACCTATCACCAAGTGAAATATATAATTCAATTACATAATTATATTAACAGTTCAATATTTTGAATTTCACAAAGAAATATCATCTTTGAAGGAAAAAAGAGTATTGAAATCTAACTGCAAAATTTTGAATTTGAATCTCTATTTGGCTGTAAATGGCAACCTTGCAAGTGGATGGACGGATTAAAACAGAGTTTTACGTTATTCTACGAGCACCCTATCACATTGTCCTCCTCCGATGGGTGTACGGAACTTCTCATTATCAATACGAAGAACATATACAGTGAAATTCTTCTTCAACGCACTTCAGCGCCCCGTCTTGGCCATCAGCAGGAAATCTTTGAAAGGCCGCAGTGAAGAGCCTCAAGCAACAACTTAGGAGGAATGGGTCAGCAGACAACTGGGATACGAAGAGCTCACCACCTTGTTACATCAAATTAAAGCGTGTATGAGTTCATACGTGCTCGTCCGCTCTGCGCTCTAATCAAAAATCCAGACGACATGTGTCTCACTACAGGACACTTCCTTGTCGGTGGCCCTATCTTATCGAGACCGCAAACAGACCCAGATACCTATGACATATTTAACATCATGCAAGAATTACTAGAAAGGCAAAGTGCTATCATGAAGGACATCGAGAGTCGAGAGAGAGAGACATCGAGAGTATAAAAGAAAATATTAAATAAATTGCGCGGAAAAATAAAAAATTTAAGAATACTTGACCACCATATAAAGTTTATGCCATTTTGGCTGCGTGGAAGGACAATCCCGTAGACTTATATAAATTACGTGTCACGTTGTTTGCCCGCTATGGATTCCTAATATGAATGGCTAAACAACGTTTGCCGAGTCAGCTAGTATAAGTTCATAAACAAAGATTATCCAAACTCGCATCTACATTCGTTAGTACATCGTGCAGTGACCACACTTTTTGAATACTATTACATTAATTTCATCTAGGTTTGCTATATGGTTAAACAATATTCGTTTTTTTATTAGATTTTTATTGATTACATAATGTTATCATTACCTATCGTGTATACAATCTTTTTACAGTCACCTTGTATATATGTCCCATGTATGTTAATATTTATTGAAAAATTAATATAATTAATATTTGAACTTAGTATTCAACTGTTTACTTTCAAATTTTGTCTACAATAACAATGCTCCTACAAGACCTGTTATCAAATTAAGTTTATGGTTTCCATCAAAATGCTGACATTTTAAAAACTGCTTCATAATATTGATTGCATGAAATTACACTTACCTGGTGTGTTATTAATCAAAATTACTCTTACAGTTGTATTTTCTCAAACAGTTATGCAAGTGGATCACCAGTTTTTTGGCTGATCGGAGCATCAAGGTCGTAGTTGACGGTGCGTGCTCTGACCTTAAATCTATCAATGCTGGTGTTCCACAAGGCTGCGTGCTATCACCAACACTGTTCCTTCTGCATATCAATGACATGATGCGAATTCGCAACATACATTGCTATGCAGATGACAGTACTGGTGATGCTACATACTCCGGCCGAAGCGGTATTTCTCGGGAACACGTCGAAGAGAGCCGAAACAAGCTTGTGTCCGAAGTTGAGAATCAACTAACCGATGTCTCGGAATGGGGTCGTCAAAACCTGGTCACTTTTAACCCCAAAAAGACATAGCTTTGCGTGTTTTCCGCTAAAAAGACACCCTTTGTCGTGTCACCTCGATTTGGGGATACTCTCCTGACAGCCTCCGCTAGTATCGGGATTCTGGGAGTCGACATATCGAATTACGTTCAGTTTCGCGGTCATTTGGAAGGTAAGGCTAAATTAGCCTCCAAAAAGCTCGGTGTGCTCAGCAGAGCGAGGCAGTACTTCTTGCCGGCCCATCGCCTTCAACTTTATAAGGCTCAAATTCGGCCCCACATGGAGTACTGTTCTCATCTCTGGGCCGGAGCTCCCCAGTACCAGCTCCTTCCTCTTGATCGCATTCAGCGTAGAGCGGTTCGAATCGTTGACGACCTGGCTATTTCGAAACGGCTCGACTCTTTGGCATTGCGCAGAGATGTTGGCTCACTCTGTGTCTTCTATCGTATCTTTCATGGAGAGTGTTCCGACGAGTTATTTGGATTAATTCCTGCCGCCGAATTCCATCATCGGACATCGCGTCAATATTTGAAATTCCATCCTCACCATCTCGATGTCTGGAAATCCACAACTGTGCGTTTCTCTCGACACTTTTTGCCTCGCACTACTTTGTTGTGGAACCAATTACCGGCAGGGGTGTTTCCAAACGGTTACGACTTGGGGGCCTTCAAGAAAAGAGCTTACTCATTCTTAAAAGGCCGGCAACGCAACTGCAAGACCTCTGGTATTGTGGATGTCCATGGGCGGCGGTGATCACTTACCATCAGGTGCACCTCCTGCTCGTTTGCCCCCTCTTCTATAAAAAAAAAAAAAAAAAATTCGCTTTTAGAGCATTACTAAGACTTTTATTATTATTTGTAAAATAGAAATCTTAATTTAAACCTTGAAACCTCAAAAAATTATTGTGAAATAATGCTAGTGCTAGATTGGTTCATTAAAATTACCATTGGCACTTGTACATATATGTGATTTCTATCCGGTGTACACTGCCGTGCCACTATGAAAAAGTTGTCACACATTATTAGTTTTACTAATAATGTTTTATAAATAGATCATTAGAGGGTAGTATATCCATAATTTAAAATGTCTTAATAGGTTAGAACAAATAAGCCGATTCGGTCAATTCATTCCGTTTGTTCTCGTTAACTTGTCAGCCTCCAAGAAAAATCCTCATAAAACTTCGTTATAGTAAAGTAGTCTGTATTTTTAGTAGTGGAAAGTTGAAAATCAAATGGAGATGCGACGCTCAAGCGTGGTGTGGGTGTCGACTGAATTCCACCGCGAGTCGGTGCGGCGCTTAAGTGTCGCACTGGGTGTTGGGGGATTAATGAATATTTTTTACTGATTTTTGACGACAAATGAGACTAGCCCATTTAGGATAGTCTGCACGTCGTATGTCGCGCGAGATAAAAGAGAGTTTTGACAAACTAATATCTCGTTTAATGCCATATAAACGTTTTCTCGTTGCGTTGCATCGAATAAACGTGATGTAACTTCTTATTGGTCAAATCTCTCTTTTATAGTCATCACATTTTACATGGGTTCTACACATTTAATGCCCAGTTACGAAGAAAAAAATTCAAAAAACAACCAGCTTAATTGTTAATTTATTGTTTTTTTGTATAAACAAGAGCGTTCGAGCGTAATCGAATCATATTATTTTTTCGAAGCTTGTATTTAAACGATTATAGTCGACAATCATATCATATACGAAAACTCTGTTTTTGTAACGCCCTCAGTAACATTGGGACAAGTTTTTCTGAAATGTTTAATGTTTAAATGTTGTGTTTTGTGTCGCAAATGTTTATATTTTATTACATAGCACGTGTTTTTAAACGCGTTTAGGTTTACGTATTTTAAATTTAGTTTAAGATGTGTCTATTATATATCAGTTTATCGAATGTATGTTTTTGTAATTGTTATAGAGATCTCATATTATATACTTGAGTATTTAAATATATCTATTAATTGTAAATGTCAGTTGAAAAGTATTTATACCTCGCTCGCATCTATGAAGTATATGAACAGTATTACGTTTTTATATATAGGAATAAAAGCATTTATCGTAAACACACAAGCAATACTTTCCTTTACAGCAGTATGATATTTGTATGATAGCAAATAAACAAACATGTTTTTGGAACCAAGGACGTTAATGGTGCGTAACTAATCGTTAGAAAGGAATTTAATGCCATATGCATAAGTGTATGATGTGGCATTACATTGACTAATATTCCACATTTTATGTTTATGAGAATTGAAATTATCTGATAATAATTTTATTGTACAGTTGGATATGCAATATATCCGTCAACCTTAAGGATGTTTTTTTAAAGAACTTCGAAAATAAGTTACGTCATCGCAATATGTTCACGAGGGCCGCGAATCCACTCTGATTTAAATTAATTATAATGGCGGATGTCTTAATGGCGTGCACACGTTTTGCCAATGGACGATGCGATTTTACCAGATCTTGTATTATAAATATGCTACTGTACTATCACTGAATTATTAGAAGTATTACCCACATACAATGAGTCAATAATACAACGCACCATTAACACCTCCTACAGGCGATGGTTGACTCTTTCCGTCAGGAGACCCATCTGCTTGTTGGCTATCTTATACTATAAAAAAATGTAATTTTTCCCGTGAATATTTATTTATTTAATTTTCTAATCCTTTTATAATTTCTTTTTTAACAATATAGACGCATGTAATAATATCCCTTGTGAAATTTCAGCCTTGATTATCAATGTCTCTTCCTAAGACATACTTTGTTATTCAAATGTAACATTGCATTTAAATGTGCTATAATTCTGGATATAAAGTTCTTTAAATGTTCATCTGTAAGTATCTGAATTTGCAAGTTGGCTACATTACAACATTTTTAAAATATAAAGTTAATGGCGACACGTAAGTTATAGAGCAGTTTGTTCATTTCAAAATTCATTGCAATATATAGCCTAATCGTAACTCTCAGCAGTAGTATTCCCAATCCATTAAAAAAATGTTGAAATTTTGACATAGGTGGTAAAAAGCCGATTTTAGTTACTTAAAATGTATTTCTTGATGGTAAGAGATTACCGCTGCTAAAGCTGATTTAAGACGTTAATAATAATGCGTCGCTCTTCTGGTGCTTGACATATATAGTAGTATCTTCACGCCCGTATCCCCGAAAGGGTAGGCAGAGGTACAACAAGTGCACCCACGATTAGCCGAAGACTGATTTGCCCGACCCAGGAATCGAACCTGGGACCTCTGTGGTCAACTCCGACATCGGACCACTACACCACAGAGCCGATTCATATATAGTTCCATTAAACAGATTTCCCTTTATGGCTTGACCTTGATAAGCATTTGTATAGCTTGTGTGTTACTTGACAAAGACAAATATATTTCAAAATACAGTATTTATGTCAGATTTAATAATGTATTTAATATAATTTTTCCCGTAAATGACTCAAGACACTTAGATATTTGCTTCTTTTTTGCACATTCATAATACTCTAAAATCTTAGTACGATTTGGTACTATAATCGCTGTAACAGGGGATTAAAGTCTCATTTTTTAACACGCTAATATTTCTGGTCAGTAATGTCATTTCCTGACATTTTCAAGTCGCGCAAACTGTTAAAGTGCGTGGTTGTCAGTTCAATGGCGTTAGTTGTGGAAAGGCAATTTAATAAAATGGTACCGTTAGTTGGCAGATTGTGGATCGAGTACGTGACGTAAGATAACGTCACGAGTTAATTAAACGCAGATCCAGCACATTAATATATTGGGAAAATTGTATCGGTACGTTTACAACTAAAACAAATTTAAAAAAAAGAATCTCTGTTAAAATTATTATTTAGTTTAAAATTAATAATATTTTAAAACATGATCACTGTGATATCATTTTGAATACTTTATATGTAAATTATCAAATAGGCCATGCTTACGTTTTAACAATTTGATTACGATCACCTTTTTTAAATTGACATTAATTTGTAAATGTTGTCCACTTTTCGACAGGTTAGTACAACTTTAGGGTAGTAGAAGTTAATCACATCCGATATTTCTCTCTATGTTAAAACAAATTTATCAATTTGTAATTGTTTTACTTTAAGTGGGTATAGTCGTTGCTTTACCAGCGATATGCCTGAGTTTCAATAACTACTAGAGATCGGAATCGTTTCTGGCTAGTTCTTTGTAGTCTATGTAGGCTTATAATTCTGTCTTATTTATCGGACTTTTTGCTTAAAATTTGATGTGGTTATTAGAGTCTGTTAAAAATGTATTTAAATAACATTTCAGTATGGTCTTAAGCAATGCCCAAATGAAATAGATTTATAGAATCTGCTATATTGTACCTCTCAGAAACGATGGATTTTCATTTTATATTTTAATTTTTGTTTTTCTATGTATGAGGAAAAATAAAGCAGAAGTTTTGTGGCAAATATGGTATACTGTATGAGCTTGAAAGCGTGTTTGTTTCTCTGTTAAATTGTAAAAATTGGACAAATTTTGGTGTATTTTGGTAGACATGTACTCTATGTCAAGGTTTAAACACAAAGGATATTTTTATCTCGGGTAAATGAATTTCCGTCCTATTTATCCATTTTTTTTATTATAAAGTGCCCTGCGGGTATCTTAATAACAAAATATGCTACGTGTCTTCAGTCATTTCTTATAGAATGTATCATATATTGTTAATATTTAGTTTGATGACAAATGTTAAGTACTTAGATTGTAGATTCCTATAACGGGGCATCTGAAGTTTAGTAATGTTGTTACGGTGTAGTGAGTGTTGAATATAAGGCTGCGGTGTCGAAGCCAGCGCGCTGCGCGTTGGAACCGCCCGTTGGTACAGCCCACGGACTTTGAGATCACGGCCTTAAAAATATTCTAATATATTGTTAGAGCCGGCGTTTATATTATAACTTCAATGGTTTTAGCTGTTGAGTCTAAGTTGGTAAGTTTCTCATCTATCTATGTATCTATACCGTTTCGTTAGTTGGTCAAATTCGATCATAATTGTGATCGAATTTCATATCTACGGCAGCTAAGGCTATACTGCAAATGTCCACTGACATCGGTAACTGCTTTCTATAGTGTAGCTTAAAATCCATATGTCTGTTTGTATAAAATATTGTTTTTAATGTATAAGTAATATTTAAACGTTTGAAAATAAGATATTAAAAAAGGTAACATTAACTAGTACAATTGTTGAGGATACTGTTGAGTGTCACCGCGGACAGTGGGGCCAGCACGGCCGCCAGCGCCCTCTATACCACTCTATGTCACTAATTATTTGTGTGTCACGATATTTTATATTGCGTCACCATTTATATAAAAAACCCAAGATGCATAGTCTCGAACAAAACTAACACTTATAAGTGTTGCTAATTTCACTTAAGTAATTATAGATATGGCAAAAACATGACCGCACATCCAACCTTAAACACAAGATTTATAGTTGTTTTACAAAGCAATGTAAAAAAGAAATTATCGCGACCCACGCGATTATATTTGAAACGAGATGATCAGTCCTCTGAAAACGAAATGATTCATTTTCAGAGGACTGATTGTGTATCTTGTTTTTTTATATTAATGTATGTCACACACATAAATTAAAAGCTTCAGCGCATTCTATACCCTTGTCCCCACAGTACCAGTATATTGAAAAAAATAAAAAAATATTGAATAAAAAAAAAATATGATGTGCAAACATTTAACAGTTGTGATAGGTACAAGACAGTTGATTTTATTAAGTTTTTAAAAACTTAAGCCTTCACTACACAACGTATTGTTATCGAACTCTTAACAGTATATTAGAATCTCTCATTTAGGTGCTTTATCTATATTGCCTTGCAATGCATTATCTCTGTTAGACAGTAAATCTCACTAGTTTATGTGGAAACGAACTCTTAGTTTTAATTTGAGATTAAATTTTATTAAGACAACGTACTTAGAATACTCAGACTTTTATGCCGCTGGGAATAATGCCCCAATTTAGTGCGAAATAATCCTGCATGCGCACAATTTTTTGTTAAGATAGTAAGCAATTAAATATACGCGAAAATTAATCTATCGTCGCCGTAATAATTTACAAAAAATGTAAACACTTGCCTATTTCATTAGTTAAAAAGCGTGTTTAAAATGTGCCATTAGAAAAACTAACTTTAAAAAAAGGATTTTATTAAACCATATCCGTTTTTATTATTGATAGATTGAGTTATGATATAATTATCTAAAAATAAGTGACAATTATATAAACTTTGTAATTCTTTAAAGATGTCTTCCTTTGGTATTATTTGACAATTTATATTTTAAGCATACTGCCACAGAATAGACTGTTATCTATGGATCTCCTTGCTGAAATTGCTGGAATGATCGGTTTCACTTTCACCTCCACGCGCAATGCCATTAAAATGTTTATTTTTTTGTTTAAAAAATCTATACTACGGGGATGTATCGTTTGGAGTTATTTTTGGTACTACGGTAAATCTTAATTTTTAAATATTGGCTCTCTTACGTACCTTGTTTGATTGTTTGAACAATATTGATTGTCATCAATACAAATGAGTTGAAAGAAGTGTTTACTGCTGGCAATAAAATGAATGAATCGTCGGGAAAGCTATCAAAGCACTAACTAAAGTGCATATCCCAAAGCTACCGCATGGAATAGGTATTTCAAACAGGCAATGCAGTCTTAATGAATATCAAAGGACTGATCTGTAAAAACTTTGACAAGGGTTGCTTACAAATCAAGATAAATGTGTGTCGTCATATAAATGTTGTAGTGTTCGTACAATTTCGTGCATTTGTATTTAATATTTATAAAAGTAACTTTTAAAATTATACTAAAACTAACATCAGTGTTTCAAATCATTAGTGGATGTCGACTTCAAAGAGGCTGTCATAAATTAAAATTTAAAAAATGGAAAAGAAAAGAATCGAATGTAAAAATGTGGGTCTATAAGACTCATTATCCTAATTAGTAATGTAAGTTATAGTTGTTAAGTACTAGAATACAATTACCAGAGTAGGCCATGATACGTTAAGTAGTATTGTTTTAATACTTCTACTTATAACTTTGTAAGAAATGTCAACTTCAGAGTAATATTAAAAATATCTGCCCCCAATTCACGTAATTGAGTCAAAGCGCTTAGGGCTCTCACACACAAACACCATAGAACGTCGAGACGTACTACGACGCGGCGTAATATGTAAGAAAATGTGTAAGTGTCTTAAATGCTTCGATTAGCTTCCTGCTTGATTACGTGAATTAGGCCCCTGTAGTTCTCTGAATGTTGTCAGTATTCATACAAGTCTAGTGTCTAAGTACGTTCTTTAGATTTCAAAGTATATGTCTTTTTGTAATATCAATGGATTAAAAATACTAATCTTGGCTTAGCCTTAACCTTGCAATGAAGTTCATCCAATTAAAAGAGTAGTATTAAGTGTTAAGGTAATTTTTCTAAGACTATATCTGTGCATGTCGCAGTGAAATTGTCAATAGTCGTTAGATTATAATCTACCTAGGGATTTTATAATGTGGTTAAGTTAGGTTAGCAGTTAAATTATCACTTAGGTAGATTATAATCTAACGGTATTGACAATTTCACTGCGACACATATATATCGATAATTTTAGGACTTGCGACATTACAAATAGAAATTTTATTGATTTCTGATCTACTATTATACAATTTTGTAACATATTCTCTAAACTTTAAAATCACTTTTTTAATGGCTGCCAATTTAAAATCCAATAAATGACGTAATTGAATGAAAGGTTTGAAGAGTTTATAAACGTCCAAAAGTATTTTAAAATATGTACTTTTGGAAACCAGATGTGGGAAATACAGAATAAAATCACTAACAATCTCTTTATATTCGATTAGATTAAAACTAATCACAGTTTACAAATTAAATTGAACTAAATTACAATCAAAATTAAGAAGGAAACAATCAACTTACCAAATATATCCAATCCAACAAAATGCTTGAATCGCATTTTTACAAAGCCATTTTAGTGTGTACTGACAGGAAGGAAAGTTGAAAATTCTGGTTAGTGCCAAATTCTTACGTTATGTATTTCTTTCCTATTTACTAGTATTATTATAATATACATTACTAGTTACTTTTGTGCTATCCGAAACAATAGGGGGAAATACAATTAGCATTATTAAAAAAATCAATATGAATAATAATAACACGTTCCTCATTCATGTCATCTGTGGTGTTCAGCATTGTCCTAAGGTTATTGTTAATTCGTAGTTAATGAATACAGATAAGAAACACGAGCGCTCTATAGTTTATGGTCTGTTTATATCTATCTTACTGAGGTTTTTAATCGATATACTGTGGATGTAAGTTAATGGACGTTAGTTAAGGTAGAGTCACATATAAGAAAATGTTGCGAAAGAATTAATGACTTGAGATAAAAATAATAAGGAATATGAAACGAAGATTTGGAGTACAAAAAAATATTTTATCTAAGCGGTACAAATCTGTCCAACTCTACTTGAGCACTGCCCTGAGTACGCATAAGTTGAACGGTTAACTTCTTAGTTTTGGCAATTGGCATCCATAGTGAAGTGACCAAAACTGTGTGGAATTAATTAAAAAAATATATTAACGGTTATACTGCCTGCGGATATGTTAGCCTCATATTGTAAAATCACAATTGTTTGGCTTCGATGAACGGCCGCGAAGCCAATTGCGTGTTTTATGGCTGGGTCATTACAAATCAAAAATTCAATTTTACATTCAAATTTACTTTAATAACAATTCAAATTTAAATTCAAAAATTCATATTTTTAAATAAAAAACCCCCTATCCAAACATTTCAGGATCTTTTAAGATCATTACAAGGTATCTTACAAAAAAAATTGAGCCAAAATTTTCATGGCGGTCTTCATTTTTGACGATTTTCAAAAATTCAAAATTTTACAAATTTAGCATTTTTCAAAATTTTTTTCCAAAGTATTTTTTTATCAATAGCCCCAAGTGTCCCCTTTTAAACAAACGAAAGCCCATTCCTGTATCTATAATAGCATTCGAGATATTGCAAAAACAAAATTGAAAAACTGGAAAAATCGCAAAATTTCGAATTTGCATATCTTTCGAAAATTTTTTTTTTATTTTTTTTCCTTTGGCAGAATTTCGTTTTATGATAAAAGAAAACTTCTGACCAAAATTCATCCAAATCGAAAGGGGTCGATTCCAACTATTGGTCGATTTGACATGGAATGACCCGGCTACTAAAGCAGTGTGATGATGCTGATTAAACTTAATTGTGTCATTCTCGTCTTAGATCTTGGCATTTATTTTGTTTCGTCTTTTCTGTGTAAGAGTGCGAAAACAAATGTATAACAAAAGCTATTTGAAATAATAAAATTTAACGTAGGAGTTGTAATGTAAACCACAGACCACATGAATACTAATAGACCCGTAATTAGGAAGGAAACGTGTCACTGCGCATATGAACAAACTCTCCTATTACTGTCAAAAATGTCATACATTTGTACACGCGGTCAGATTAACTTGACGCATGCCGTTGTGACGTCATTTGGCGCAAAACGTAACAATAATGTCCAAAAACAACATAACAATAACAGAAAACTAACCAAATTATCTACGCGCGTATCGGTAACAAAAATGCTGACCACGGCCATACTGACACTTATATTATTAACCCGGCGAGCTAAGGGAAGCCCCGCCTTACATTCCAGAGATGCGTCAAGTTAACGTAACCGCGTTGTAGACATATTAAATCGTGAAAAAATAGAAATAAACCATGTTGTACTCTTATCGTGCCGAATGAGATGACGCGATTTAAAAATTACCCTTGAAGTGATTTTATTTCATCGGTAAGTAGTATAACTCTGTATTTTTGTGTGTAAATGCAAGCTACGCTGTCAAACTAAAAAATTGTTTTGAAAGAATTATTCATTTAATCCTTGATGTGAACTGTATTTTCCGGTATATTTTAAAATCGCGGACGACTGAAGTTTACCTGTTATTTAGTGTTGTTAAGTTTCGCATAAAGCTTATAGCAAATTACATAGCATTTGCAACGAATTCACAGACACTGATTACATAAGAGTTAGTTGAGTAACTAATTTTTTAATTAAACTAAATAATTTTGAAATTATGAATTTTCCGAGTGGATGAAAATCGTGTCTACAGTGTAACACAAAATCGCTACAGCTTTACAGAGGCTACTAAAACGTTATCGAAATCAAACATTAAAAACTATAAACTTGAGAGGTGTCAAGGGACACCCGGATGGAACGAAGTTCCTTTTATTATTATTTACAAAAAACCTGTATACACTCAACAAAAATAATCGTCGCGACACCACACTGTTCAATGCGAAATAGAAATGAAAATATCTGGCTTGCTTTCTATAAGAGAGAGAGAGAGAAACATCCGCACGCCGTACAGCTTACAATACCTTACTATAGTAAAAAGTGTCGTGACAACTTTTCGTAAGATTTTTTCCGTCTAGCTTCCTTTCACAACGCGCGATAAGGAACTTCGTTCCAAAAAATAAATATTTTCGTAAAACCCGGTCGTGGTAAATTAAAACATATATGCAATATAATTTTATGACACTGTCACCCTGTTATGACGTTATATGTTAGGATCACCGACCACACAACCCATAGACGCCTAATAACAGGCGAATGGCTTCTGACAACACATCTGACTTAGAGTCCACGCGGAAATACTTTGTCAGTGTCGACCAATCAGATGCTCCGTACACCTTTCACTGTGGCCTGGAGTTATCCAATCAACCCCGCTTCGCCTCAGCTAGTCGCTAGAATGCATTTAATACGGAAAATTAAAATATTAAGCGCCATGGCCTGTGTGGTCAGTGAACCTACCTAAAGAAGTTTTTTAGGTCGGCCAAACGATGTATACGTCAACAGGCTCGTCTTTTTCATATATAATACAAATTTTACATTATATTTAAAATATATCGAATACAAAATTATCGATACTCAGTCTAACTATTGGCTTTCGATAAATGCTGTTGATCTCTGTAGATACTTTTATTTTTGTACTTACTAAAACAATTCTAATATATACTTTTGTTTACTGTGACATATGTACTACGTAGCTAAGTCGCTCAGATGGAATTCTATGTAAGAGATTAGGAGTATGGCTTGTATTTTGTCTATTTATTTCCATCTCAGATGCTTATTAAATGATATCAATTGAATATTCCGAATTAATTATTCTAAATATTAATATCACTATTATACAGCAATAAGAGTTTTTAAATGTATTTATTGTGACACGTTTAGCATAGCGTGATCTAGGACATTGCAATAACTGAATACAATTTTATGACCGATCGATATCGATGCATTTTATATCGTTTTCATAGTTGACTCAACTCGAGCTTTTTAGAATCGATTTTGAGATTCAAAAAATGTTTTTAAATTTTTGGTAATTCTTAAACCTACGTTAAACCATAATTGTAATAGTGGATCAATCCACATAGCGACTAATCTTATGGACGTAAAACAGGCGAATGTTTAGTACGAAATTAGATTAATTGATTTAAGTAAATTAGCTGTGATTTTGCACTTTTTGGTTTTCGGATGTTTTCATGTTAAATCAACTTCCTTAGTTACGCGTTGTTTAAACCGATTCGATTGTAATTGCTGTACTTAATATTAAAAATAATTTGGCCAATGTTAATTATATTTAATTATCTAAAACAGATAAATTGTCTTATTAAAAAATCAAAATGATTAAATAAACATATTTAGTTATTAAAAATGTTAAATACCAACAGTATTAGAAACTTTGCAAATAATTTTTCTTAATATGAATGCGTCCGTATTGAATATGCAATCAGATTTTTGGTTTCAATAATTATTAATAATATTACCTATTTAAAGCCTTATACACTTAATTTTTTTTTCAATACTAACTGACCCGTGCGGCTTCGCCCAAGATAAGACTAGCATGTCGTTTTAGATCCCTCTATGCTGCCGTTATGCAACATTTTGTATAATAATAACATTCCAGTTCTAACTAGTAATGACATACGTTATGATCTAATTATATGGAACTAACTATAATTATTGTACGTGAAAATTCTAATGTAAACAGTATATGTATAAATTTCACTTAAATAAATTAATAATTATTGTACTAAATGTGACGTTTTATTTCTTAAAAAGTCAATTTTGTCTTACTGTTTTTCAAAGTTGGGAATTACAGGTAAAAATTGACATTTGTCCATTATGAATTACTAACGATCCCTGTGGCCGAAATTCGACCATAGACTAAACCATATCTCTCTTGACACCTGATTTTAGCCGTAATGAAAATGGTATATCTACCTACGTGTGTGTATATTATCATCTAAGTATGTCACATGTATGTAATGTGTGTAATGTTTATTTTTATTATTATTGTTTTAAATTTTACACTTGTACTGTTTCACAATTCACTAATTATATATAATACGAGAATTTTATATATATAGATAAACTTTTTTATTTAAATAGCCAACCGGTTTCGCATTTCACTGCATCATCAGGGCTAAAACTTAAATTGTCAACAAATACGTTGTGTTAGGAATTGTTAATAATGGTCGGTAGATTAACAATTCCTAACACAACGTATTTGTTGACAATTTAAGTTTTAGCCCTGATGATGCAGTGAAATGCGAAACCGGTTGGCTATTTAAATAAAAAAGTTTATATTATATATAATTAGTGAATTGTGAAACAGTACAAGTGTAAAATTTAAAACAATAATTATGACGGAGTTTCACCAAGTGCCGACGATGGAAAGTATAAATTATATTTATTTTTATTAATTATTTATTTTATTTTAATGCATTTTATTTAAAAATATCAGGTTTCTGCAATCCTCAGTAATATAAACTTTAACTGTACCAAATTCCATACTCCATTTGCGTAATTAGAAAGGGGTAGAAAGTTTGTCCTTCCTGTATTACATGAAGATTAATGGTTTGGATGGCCCAAGACGGATCCAGAGTTTTTAAAACAAAAATCTTGCGAAAGTCGGACGAATCTGCGTGAGTCCCAGGGGAAAAGTTTCGAAATAAATTATTTGAGTTTAATATATTTTAACGTAAATACGTCTTTAAATTTGCTTTCATAGTGAGGGACAGTTTAAGAAAACTGATGATAACAAAATTGGGGGATAAAATTGGCAACATAACTATCATCAACATCGAATATCTAAATATACCGTTGGATAGCTAAAAAATCAAAGAATTCTTGAAGCAAGTGCAGAATACGGACGCAGAGGTTGGAGGAGGAAGTGCCGCCGATTTTAGGTAATTTCTCTGCGTTACTGAATTTGCACACAATATATCTTTTTACTAGGAGCAGTTATGACATTTAATTAATATTCACAAAATATATTCACGGGACAAATTACACTTACTGATCTAGCCCCAAAGTAAGCAAATTATTTGCTTGTGTTATGGGTGTTAGTCAGCGATACTAATACATAGAAATACATATATAAATACTGGAATATATTTAATAAACACCCAAACCCAGAAATACGAACATTTATGCTCATCACACAAATGCCTGTCCCCATCTGGAATCGAACCCGAGCCCCGTTGATTGCGTAGTCAGGGACACCAACCACTGGACCAATGTTTGTTAGCTTCTTTAAAGATTTATCGATCGCGTAAGAAAAATTGAAATGTTAAATGCTTATTGTAGGTGTGGCGTTCAATTGAAAAAAAAAAAACAGTCAAAAAATCTTTTTAACGCCATATCGAGATAGAAAGGGCGTATACCATCTAAACGGGAATTTAGATAGCAATCTAATGATAACTATGAACCCCCATGTGCACTACAGCCGGGGGAGCCAGCGGACTGTAGATCTGGTACTTCTTCTTCGACGTCCCACCAGCCGTAGTGCTTTTGCCGCGAGCCGGATACCGGGAACAATAAGTCGAGACCACAACTTTTCCTTGCAAAGGTGCTTTATTGTAACGAAATAAAGCAATAAAGTTAGCACCGTTGCAAATATTTAACCTATTCTATGGAGAGCCACTACTTGCCCTAACACTGCCCTACTCTAAAGCCGGTACCCTATAGATATATAGTAAAGCCCAGGAACTTGTCTGGGAAACTTATTGAGTCGTAACGAAACTATAACTTGATCGGAACGGAACTGATTGTATGGCCGCGCTCTTCGATATTTATAGCGCGCGGCCAGACGGTCGGCGGAAATCTACAAAGACAAACGGCGCCGGGTGTGGCGCCACAATGTCTGGGATTTGTTAAAATCCTACTTTTCGTAATCTAATCTTAATAATTTTATCTTAGGTAGCTTCTCCTACCTTTAATTAACTAGTGTGGCCCTCTAGCGAGTGCAACGGTACTACCTTTTTACAAATATATGCAAAACAAAGTACGTAATGCCCTAAGACCTACCGAAAACTAATTACAATGTGTTATTTCTTATTTATATACAAGGATCTAACACAAATAGACTTATACAATAATAAACAAGAGTGTTATATACATTATACGTTCTTACAGGACCTCGGAAACTCTTACAATTACAGAGTTGTACGCCTTTTCAGGTCGTACTATCCTGTTAATTATCTTTATATTACAAAAAAGTGTCTAAACATATGCCTAAGGCTTATACTTACATTATACATACTATTTACAATCGTAAAACATTTGTTTTAACAAATAATTTTGCAATTTTCGGATTTTCGTAATTGCGAGTTCCCGCATATAAATACTATCTCGCAAGAGTCGACTCGTAATGTCGTCAACTGCGTGGAACTCGCTTTACTCGTAATATGCCTAATAGGCAAAGATCATAGCTACATAAAGCTTTATTATTTCTACACAACAAAGCTGTATGTAGGTCTTAGGGCGAATAAAAGGCGAAAACGAACATTATTTATTATAGAAAACTTACGAACTAAACGAAATATACATTCTATCCTGCCTTACTATCTATTTACATTAATATTTACAATAAAATATGTCTGTGCTGCACACCCCATGTGAAAGACTGAAGAAAAGTCCCTAGAACGTAAAAAGATGAAGGCGCCCGAACCAATCAACGACGGATGATAAATTGGTATAGTGTGTCTTGGTCCACGCGCAATGTATGTTTACGAAGTTGCCCATCATAATAAAGCCGACTAAAAAAGACGGACGTGATTACGTCTTTAAATTTGCCTTCTTAGGGGGGATTGATAACAAAATTGGGGTTAAAGTTTGATGTTATACTACATAACTATCACCAACTGCCGTGTCGGCCCCGGGCTCCAATGAAGAATAGACCAACTGCCGTTCTGCCAGGCAGGTCGTAAAAGGCAACTGGTTGGCTATGCGAGTCACTACTATCGTGGCTACTAGGTGGTAGAGTGGCGGTGGTACCAGACCCGGGCGGGACAATGCACAGTTGCCCCGACCGGGTCTGGTACCACCACTTTACATATTCCTGCCGCAATAGCGTCAGTGCTTGTCATTGCCGTGTGGGGCCGTTCATAAAATACGTTCGCATACAAGGGGAGGGGGGGGGAGTCTGGCTGAGTGTGACAAGATGTGATAAGGGGGGATGGGGGGTATACGGCAACGTGACGTTTTTTTTATTATTTTATTATTTTTTGACATTAGCGCTAGCTCTGTGGCGCGACTCTAGCGGCGTTGCGATCCGTCGCAACGGGTTTCTTTGTTTTTCCAATACTTGAGACAGTAAAGTTTCCACGTACCCTGCGCGTAATGTTATTATAATAACTAAATAAATATTTTTAATTTTCAAAATTTGTGTACTATCATTTAGAATTTATCATACTCAGCAGGGGGGGGGGGTCTTAGTTTTTGTGACGAAATATTTATAGGGGGGTCACAAAAAGTGTGACACAGCGTGACAATGGGGGGAGGGGGTCAAAAAAAGCTGATTTTAGTGTGACGTACCTATTTTATGAACGACCCCTGTTCCGATTTTGGATCCGTGTTTTCGCCGTGTTGGTCCCGGCCTCCTTTGAAGAACAGCCGGCCAACTGCCGACCTGAAAGGCGACCGATTGGCTATCGAGTCACTACCATCGTGGCTACTAGGTGGTAGAGTTCTGCACTGTCTCGCCCGGTTCTGGTACCACCGCCTTACCTATTCCTGCCGCAATAGCGTCAGTGCTTGTCGCTGTCGTGTTCCGGTTTGGAGGGTAAGGTAGCCGGTAAACTTATGCATGTGGCATTAGACCTCGCCACAAAATAGCAACGCACCATTAACACCTTTGGTGTCTATAGGCGATGGTTGACTCTTTCCATCAGGAGAACCATCTGCTTGTTTGCTATCTTATGTTATAAAAAAAAGCTGAACAACGATAACGATGCTTTGCGGGTAGTGTAGTAGGAATTGCCGCCATTTTTAGGTAACTTCACTGCGTTACTTGTTTTGCATATCGTATATCTTCTGATTTAAAGCTATATACCTACTATAAAGTTCGATTAAGTTTAATCGAACTGACAATGATTTATTGATTGTATAATTTAAAAAAATAATTTTAGTTCTTATACAAATGTATAGGTATGGCGCTTAAGTGAAAAATTCAGAGAAAAATTATAATCACCCAAAAAAATCTTTAAAAACGGGTAATGCCTGTGTCATGGACACAGCCGTGTATCTTTCACGTGAATACGTCACGGGTTATTACCCCAGCGCTGCCCTACGCTCTATTTCGCTATCCATAACATAGACGTAGTCTAGGTCCGTAGGCTCGTTTGATGGGAAACATTGCGAATAGAACCACGAATAAAAAATGTTACCATCGCAAGATATTACCTGTGACGTAGACGTATTCACGTAAAAGATGTACAGCTGTGTCCATGACACAGCCACAACCCGTTTCTTTTTGTGTGTGACGTTGGGTAACTGTGTGTGATAGTTTTAAATTTATGTGTCCAAGTGTTTTGAAATTATTCGAGAAAAACACTTTCCGCTGGAATAACGTTTTTTTTAACGTTATCTCAGCGGAAACTTTTTTAACAAAAGGGCCCTGCAGAAAAAATAAATATTGCACTAATTTGTGTGTAATGAGAGGTAAGTAATTGTGTGTGCTTATGTGAAATTTGTGTGTCAAAAGACTTTGAGGATATTCAAGTTTCCGCTGGGGTAACGTTTGGCTGATTACTGGATCTTCTAAATGCCTCGGCTTATATGTATGATTTTTTTTATTTGAATTGATATGAATTGGTGTGTAACGTTTGTGAAAACAAAATGTGAATAATAACAACTGCTTAAGAGAAAAAAAGTTTACATAAAATAGGGTTTTTAGATGGTTTTAGGGCCTAGTACTTGAATTAGACTTGATGGGCATTAATTTTTCACGTTGACGTATGCCTTATAACCAGTAGCGGCGTTAGGGTAGAGCGCGGTTGGGCGACGGCCCAGGGGCGCCGGATAAAAAGGGCGCCTCTTTACAATTCTGTATAATTTCCCACGGGCGCCCCTTTATAGCTCGCTCATTGAGAAAGGTCTACTTACATGTAAGTTTCCCAAAATTTATGCCGTTGAATTTTATTAATGATTGCAACTTACAAGAACTGTATCCAAATGTATGGATAACATTGCGAATATCATTGACTATACCTGTAACGGTTGTTAGTGGGGAAAGAAGTTTTTCCAAGCTGAAAGGAATAAAAACATATCTGCGATCATTGATATGGGTATTTTATATTAATGTCTGCGATCGACAATCTTTCAATCTAGAATCTAGATTGACAAACGTAGCAAATTTGTCAATCGAAAATTAAATTACAGAAAACATAGACTGAATGCCTAATAAAAAAATTCGCCGATAGGAAGCTAGAAAATTGAAATTTTATTAGTTTTTTTTAAATAATGTGTTTTTGTAATGGATAGTTATTTCATTGTACCCCTTGCCTTTTTTCATATGTAATTGAATTGCAGTTAGGGGGCGCCAAAGAAATCTCGCCCTGGCGCTGGTAGTGCTAAAACCGGCACTGCTTATAACTAAGTTCAAATGGCGTTCTAAGTTTTATTGATTGATTGTAAGTAGTTAATAAGTTATGGACGATGTCCAAGCTATTGTAAATTCCCATTTGATTTAGATGATTTCCTGAATGGTTGACAGTTACGAAAGCATTAAAATCATTTGTGCGTTCGTTCAAGTATCTATCGTTATAATTTTGGCTCAATATATTTGATTTGAAAGAAGATATAAATAAAATATTAAAACGATTGTAGAACACTCATAACCTGACCAAATGTAACACATTTAACACGTTTACTAGGTGGTAGAGTTCTGCATCGGCTCAACCGGGTCTGGTACCACCACCTTACTTTTTCCTGCCGCAATAGCGTCAGTGCTATTCACGGTCGTGTTTTGGTTTGGAGGGTAAGGTAGCCGGTAAACTTACGCATGTGGCATTATACCTCGCCACAAGATAGCAATGCACCATTCACATCTTTGGTGTCTATAGGCAATGGTTGACTCTTTCCATCAAGAGACCCATCTGCTTGTTTGCTATGTTATATTATAAAAAAAAAATTAAGTAGTCATAAAAAAGTGGACGTTTCATATAAAGTGCTTACCTTTTAAATTGATAAAATTATTTTGTCATTACTAAGATTTATTCATACACTTTGGTACATTTACGTTCACAGTATTACGTAAAAATAAAGAAAAAGCCTCAGTAGATTTTTTAAATATCAAATTTGGTACAATTATATTAGGTATATTATAATATTATGTTACGATTACATTTATGCACATAAAATGGCAGAACATACATAATTATGTATATTTTCTTTGTCTTTTATAAGTGGCTTAGGTAGTTGAAAACGGATGGGTCTATTTGGAAAATTATCTAGTGGTACTTTTGTTATCAAGTGTTTAACCGCAGAACAAGAGGTCGCAGGACAAGGTTAAAATAAGAGAATACTTCTAATGTAATTGATGAATAAAATTTTTAATATCGTTTTATTTTTTTACTGTTATCGAATTACTACGCGCGGACTTCGTTTATTCCGCACTGCTTCTCCCCCGTAGGTGATAGCGTGATAATATGTAGCCTATATGTTGACCCGATCTGTTAGTAATATTCATGCAAAATTTGAAGTAAATTTATGCAGTACTTTTTGAGTTTACCCCGGATATACATACAGACAAACAGACAAAAATTCTAAAAACTATATTTTTGGCTTCGATATCGATTGTAGATCACGGCCCAAGTGTTATTTAAAAAAAATATTCAATGTACAGTTTTGACTTTCCTACGATTTTATTACATGTTTAGATTAGGTACCTATATTCACGAGCTGAAGTTATCAGAATTTTGTTTTTTTACTGCCTTAAGTTAAGAGCCCAGTTGTATGCATATGGTTTAAATATAAGTTGTCTGAAAATAGATATTTATCGAGATATATAGTCACTATCCAAAATCACGTAGAATGTCAAAGCCCGTTTGTAGTTCGCCAGGTCAACGATCATCCAAGGTACAAAATCCAAAATACAAAGCTAAGGGCAAAAACAAAGGCAATCGAAAGCACAATCAAAAATCTACGAAGCGCTAGCGCAACAATCAACAACGACAACATAGGTAAATGTCTCATAAATGTGACAGAATGAGAATCATAAGTCTGAAATGATTAACAGTTTGTAGGTGACACGTGACAGTTTATTGGCAGCCTAAAAAAACGATAATTAAAATATTTACTCAGTAATCGAGTATAAAAATCTGTAAATTCATTAAATTATATTTCTCATTACTGTAATAAATACATAAGTACCCATTTACATACTTAGGAATATAAGTGGTAAAGGATTTACTCTGATTAAAATATAAAGTAGGTTAATTATTAATTATGTGTTTGAGGACCAAGCCGATGCCTTTTAGTTCAAAAAAACACTGGTTTCAATAACTATCGTTTAATACAACAGTCTGCCACCAGGAGGGCGTAAGCAACATAACAATGAAGTGTATCACTAATATTAATATAAACTATACAAAACACTACCACGATGTAATATTGTTCAGTGACATCTATTATTTTAAGACAATAACTTAACATCAAACATGCCGCCCACCAAGGACAACATTTTGTCCTTTCCATTAGACATAACCGCCCACCATGCTATCATTATAATTACAAATTCTCCTTCAAATTACGGAATACTAAACATTTAGTAATTGTATCAAATATTTCCCGTGGGAATGTAGAACGTATTAACAGCATAAATTTTACAGCTTGTATATAAATTAAATTAAGTAAAGTAAAATTTATGACAAAGTAACACACAATATAACTTATAAGTCGAAATACTATACTAAATGCTAACATTGCTTTGAAACCTAAAACTATTAAAGATAATAACTGAATACAGTTGAAAGAAAAATACAAAACTCAATAAAAGAACTCATTTGACTCCATTTAAATCAGGTATAAACTCAACCTAACATACTCACTCTATCTTTATTTAGCCACAGGCAAAATACAGAGCTTTGATACAGGACTCTTTATAATAACACCCTTGCATTGTAAACTAACAACACGGGTAACCTCGTCGATACCAGGATGTTTATCTGTTATTAAGTCGTAGAGCCATTCACATTATTTTTTTTTTCTTTTGTTTGCTGCATTTGATTTTGATAGTTCTTTAATATTGTCTCGAAAATACTGGATCTGGCAATATTTTATATAAATATTTAGAGCGTCTTTGAATTCCATGCTAGTCAACCAAGGTGTTCTTTTAAATTTATTATTATTCACTCGATGTAATACTAATAACCATGTCCTAACCCACGAAATCACTCGTTTTGACCTTTTTAAGGACGAGAATCTTGTCCATAATTCTTCCTCTACAATAACTCCTACATGACATACTTTCTTTGACTTCTCCTCTAGCCTTGTTTCTATTCGCTTTGGTCTACTGTAATCGATATCTTTCTTTTTTAACCAATCTGGACCTTCCTTCCATAACCTTAAGTTGATGATGAGATCTGACGCTTTGATACCGCTGGAAGTACTGTCTGCAGGATTATCCTTTGATTTGACATGTGACCATTGAGAGCTATCCATTATACTGAGTATATTGGACACCCTGTTGGCTACAAAAGTTTGCCATTTGCAAGGATGGCTACTTATCCAGGCCAAAACTACTGATGAGTCTGTCCATGCATAAATATTTTTCCTTGGTACATTCAAAGTTTCGCCTACTTCCTTAAGTAACTTGGCAATCAACACTGCTCCACATAGTTCTAGACGAGGCGTGGTGATTTGTTTAACAGGCGCTACTTTAGTTTTTGAGGTGACTAGATTTACTTGTACCGTATCATTACAATCAATAACTCGTATGTATACAACTGCAGCGTATGCGTCATTAGATGCATCGCTGAAACCATGTAACTCAACTAATTTATTTTCTGAGTTGGTGTGAATCCAACGAGGCAAAGTAAATCTTGTCAGCTGTAATAGATTCGATCTATAAGCAAACCATTCGTCAAGCAGGTTTGATGGTAATGGGTCATTCCAACCCACTCCTGAAATCCAAATTTTTTGGATCATTATCTTTGCCATTACTATAGTGGGTGCTATCCACCCTAATGGATCGAACAATCGACATATGTCAGAGATGACTTTACTTTTGGTTATTGGTTTGCTCAAATTAGGAAGTTGCACAGAATACTCAAACTGATCTTTTTCTCTATTCCACATCAAGCCTAAAATTTTCAAAATGGGATCACATTTTATTTCTAAACTTTTTGTTTCTTTATTCCTTTCTTCACTCATTCTATCTAATAACTCTTTATTATTGCTTGACCATTTTTGTAATTCAAAACCTCCCAATTTGAGCAAAGCATTCATTTCTTGGTATAATTGAAAAGCACCTGACACAGTTTCGTGTCCCGTCATCAAGTCATCCATGTAAAAATCGTCAATAACTGGTCCAGAAGCCATAGGGTATTTCCCTCCTTCATCATATGCTACTTGTTGTAACGTTCTGACTGCTAAATACGGCGCTGAGGCTGTACCAAATGTGACACGTAATAATTTAAGATGTTTTAATTCATCATTTGGAGAGTCACGCCACACAATCCGCTGAAACTCAGTATCGCTCTCTTCTACCATTACTTGGCGATACATTTTGACGATATCTGACGTTAAACATATAGGATGACGACGCCATCTCATAATAATTGTTCGAAGATCAGATTGAAGATTTGGACCTACCATTAAATCATTGTTCAATGAAATGCCGTTACTCCCACGACATGACGCATCAAAAACGACACGAACCTTGGTCGTAGTCTTATCATTTCTAACTACAGCGTGGTGTGGAAGATACACAGCTTTGATCCCAACCTGTGGTTCTGCTTGTACTTCTTGCATGTGGTTTAAATCTAAATACTCATGAATTACTCTTGAATACTCTGATTTGAGATCTGGATCCTTAGACAACCTTTTTTCTAATAAATAAAACCTCTTTGTAGCAATCTGTTCAGAATGGCCATATTTGCATTTAGGATCATCGTCTTTGAACGGTAATTTGACTATGTACCGCCCTGATGCATGTCTGGAGGTGGTATTTTTATAAAACTCTTGACATCGTTTTTCCTCTTCAGACAAAATACACTTTTTATCAATATGGCTGTATTCTGACTCAATCTCCCAAAACTTTCTAATTAATTCACTGTCATTGTTATGCGAATCTACGCTTATAGCTATATGGTGACAATGAATTGGATCCAACTTTGGTTGTATTTGGCCTGAAAGAATCCATCCTAGAGATGTTTTTTGTGCTATTGGAGCTCCAGGAGGACCTTTGATTAAACCTTCTTCAACTATTTAACCATATATTTCTGCACCTAATAAGATATCAATCTTATTTGGCCTACCAAAGTCAGGATCTGCTAATTGTAAATTTTTAATTTTGGGCCAGCTGTAATCCTTTAATTCCTTCGAAGGCAGAAATGAAGTGAGTTTACTTAATACATAAGCAGTTACTTGAGTGGTAAAGTTTGGATTATAGAGAGATTGCATTTTAAAACTAACTATAAATTTCGATGTGACTGAACCTGTTTCTCTCCCTAATCCTGTTATCACGTTTACAGAAGGCATCTTCTTTAGGCCAAGCAACTGCACGGCTGACTCTGTAATAAATGATGCTTGAGAGCCTTGATCGATCAAAGCTCTCAAGTATTGGTAGTATTTATTTTTAGCTTCTACTTTGATAACAGCCGTTGCTAACAACACTTCAGTACGAATATTCTCCTTAGAGAAATATGTATTAATTGGACTGTAATTGGCTTCACCCTCCGCTACGTTTTTGTTAGAAAAAGTAGCGCTAGCCTCAGCCACTGGCTTAGTTTCTGTGTATGGCGTGGCTGAAGTAGAGACAGACTTAGCATGTAATAAGGAGTGGTGTTTCTTTCTGCATATACGACAAGTAACGTTAAGGCGACAATACTTAATCGAGTGGTTGGTACCAAAACAATTAAAACATAACCCACTTGATTGTATAAAGTTACGTCGTGCATCTACATCTACTTTAGCAAATTCTTTACAGTGACTTATTTTGTGGTCACCCTGGCAAAAAGGACACGTCACCCTTTTGGTTTGTGAACTGGATTCTATGGCATTAATAACATGATGAACCTTGGGTTTAAAATTAAAAGATGTTTTACTTATTTTTGACTTAGTGTCCAAGAATTCCAATGACCGAAAACGACTCTCTAAAAACTCTTTGAATTCAGAAAATTTTGGCAAATCAGGTGAATTGCTAATTTTAGATTCCCAAAGTTTTCGTGATTCATTATCAAGTTTTGAACACATAACATAAATTACAAAAACGTCCCAAGAAGTTATATCAATGCCAAGATGTTTTATTCCATTTAAAGTATCAACAGATATATCCAGTAATTCTTTAATGGCAAAAGAAGATTCTGTGAGTATATTAGTTTGATTAAAAAATCTTTTTAACAAGCAGTTTGACAAATATTTTTTATTATTATACCTGTCTTGTAAATTAGACCAACATTCATCATAATTATCTGATGTAACCGGAACATGTCTTAACAGTTGTTCGGCCTCTCCTGAAAGATGGCTCTTTAGATAATGCATTTTTTGTACTTTATCCAAAGATCCATTATTGTGAATCAGTGACACAAATAAGTCCCTAAATGAAGGCCACTCAGTATATTTTCCGCTGAATGTTGGTATCGTAATTTTTGGCAATTTTACATTCGTACCATTGCTAGGAATTGAATCTTTTAAAGTAGAAGCTAGTGGAATAGACTGACTAAATTTATCTAACACGTACTTTAGTTCAGCTTTAAAGTCCAAATAAAATTCCTCAGTTTCACTAAAAATATCATTAACAAAATATGGTGACTTACTATAATCTTCTTTACATTTCAATATTTGATAATGATTTTTAGTAAAATCTATCCACTTATCTTCTATCTGTTGTAATCTAGTTTCGACATACTGCTTAGTCAATCGTTCCTTGGAACATTTTCTATAATTTACTTTGACTTTGTTTAATTGTGATCTTAGATCTTCTTGAATTTTAAATAACTCCATTTTATTATATCTTACTAAGGCAAATTAAATCAAAAAGCTTCTAAGTCAAAATAAATTTTGGAAAATTTTCTAAGTGTTTGATAAATTTTAATTCACTCAGAAATCGGGCATAGATCTCCCGTCTGAACCAAATTTCATAAACTATTCTAAGTCCTAAACTAGCTGAGTTTAAAAATTTCACAAGTCTTTAACACTATCACTTTTATGATGACAAGGTTCAAACTCCAAATTCTAAGTTGAAATTCTTCTGTATATAAACTTTAAAATGTACTCACAGTTTTAAACTTCACAAACCAAATTTGTTATTGTGACGCCACTCCGTTTATACTCCTTATTAGATCACTCCGCTTGGCGTAGATAACTCATCGGATTCGTACATCCATCCAGTGCTAATTGTTAGTGCTTTGGTACTGTATTCTGTAACTCTGTACATTCAGAGTACTTCATTCAACATAATAACAATTCTGATTTCACCATCCACCATCCACCTTGATGAATTAGCGTGTTTCAAAAATAAGGCTTTCAGAATACAGCCAACACACTCGGCGCTGCAATCCGCTCGGATAGGACTAATGTTTGAGGACCAAGCCGATGCCTTTTACTTCAAAAAAACACTGGTTTCAATAACTATCGTTTAATACAACAGTCTGCCACCAGGAGGGCGTAAGCAACATAACAATGAAGTGTATCACTAATATTAATATAAACTATACAAAACACTACCACGATGTAATATTGTTCAGTGACATCTATTATTTTAAGACAATAACTTAACATCAAACATTATGTGATGAAAGTAAAATGACGTAAATCGATTAGATGCAAGTATCGATTATTCACATATCAGGTGCATTATTACATTTTAGTTTTCTCCACTCCGACAAATTCTATAGGAATACTACTGATAAGACTATTGATAAGACTGAAGATAGTTATGAGTTAAAATATACCGCGGTCGCGATGAGCCCGAGCAACGTATGCTTTACATTGCGTGGCGGAAAAATTGAAAAAAAATCATAACGCGTAAATTTTGCATTTCCCACAAGAAAATGAATTACTATCAGACTAGTATAGTACGTAAAAATGGCATGTTTTGTTATTTCTCGGTAGACCGTCTCTTACATGCTGTTTATTTAGAGAGTTTTGTTACAGGATCTATTTAGTATCTAGGGCCTAACGGGCTTCTTAAATATATAAAAATGACTAAAAATGAAAATAAAAACTCTATATCAGGGCTTCCTAACCAGTGGGGCACGCCACCCTAGGGAGGCGTAGAGAAATGTTAGGGGTTTCCAAAAAAAATTAACGAGTAAGTAGATAAATAAGGAATTTAGGGGGGGCATGAATATATTATTTTTGGCTTGGGGAGGCTCGGCGAAATAAAGATTGGGAAACCCTAGTCTATAGTAATACATATTATGTATACCCGATCGCCCTAGAATTAGGGGTATATTTTCGATGACTATAATATAATACTAGCTGTTGCCAGCGACTTCGTCCGTGCGGACTTCGTTTACTCCGCACTGCTCCTCCCCTGTAGGTGATAGCGTGATAATATGTAGGAATAATATTGACCCGACCTGTTAGTAATATTCATGCAAAATTTGAAGTAAATCCATGCAATACTTTTTGAGTTTACCCCGGACATACATACAGACAAACAGACAAAAATTCTAAAAACTATATTTTTGGCTTCGATATCGATTGTAGATCACGCCCCAAGTATTCTTTTAAAAAAATAATCAATGGTTTTGACTTTTCTACGATTTTATTATATGTATAGATGAGTACATATTTCTTACACACTCTATAGCCTAATTTAAACAGTTTAATTTTAAACTGTTAAATTTACGTATTTTTTCTCGCCACGCAAAAAAATTGGCAAGAATAATTAATGTTGTGCTCTCCACTTTACCTATGAGGGATTCGGCGAAAACTAATGTGTCTATATCCTTATTAGTAAGGTATACTATCATGTTTATAATAAATAAAATGTGAAATATTTTTGTAATTTTTCAAACACTAGCTAAAAACTTAAGCAAACTTTGTGTAGTCACATGTACCAACCAAACCATGGAAAAAACACAATTTTCGGGAGGTTAGCATTTTATATTGCGCGGTCGCTAATATCTTCACGCCCGTATCCCCGAGGAGGTAAGCAGACGTATAACCAGTGCACCCACGATTAGCCGAAGATACTAATTCCCACAATGTGACAGGTGGCAAGGCTTTCGTCGACCGGACACTTATCCAATCTCGGGCAACGGTGTTTTAGACAGAAAACTGAAAAACACATTTTTAATTTGCCCGACCCGAGAACTGAAACCGAGACCTCATGTGGTCAACACAGGAACCGGCCCACTAGACCACAGAGGCGATCTTTCATCGTAGCAATAATTCTAAACCTGTAATTTATTTCAATTCGACTTTAAAGTTAAGGCCAGGTGTATCGACGCGTGTCAATTTTATTGAAAATGAGTGGCGCGGTATGTTCTGAAACCGCTGAGAAACGTGTTAATTATCGGATAAATAAATATAGGATATCAGCTGAAAACCAAAATTTAGCATATACTTTTTTGTATTTACAACTAAATAATACCATATAAAAATCATGTGGAAGATTAGAAATATTATTAACAAATTATTTGTTTTAAAGATTTTTTAGCCTGTTTTCGGAATTTTATATGACCGAGTAAAATCATTCTATCATGTGATAAGTTAGCACATTCTTTAGATAATATCTTCAGGTATGTCGTGTAATTTTTGTAACATTGTTATTTAACAATCAATACAAAAAAAACGTGATTAAGCAAACCAGTTTTTCCCGTTTGTCGCGATGCCTCGCCTTAAGATTTTCTCAAACGGTCCGGTAAGAGACACCAAAGTGAAAAGAAAGGCGATTTTAGTGCCGAAAAGGACTATTTACTCGTATCTATTTTTTTTGCCAAAACTGGAGGCAGCTAATAATTTAATAAAATGGGATAGCAAATAGCGATTTACATCTGCCGCAAGGATGACTGCGTACTAATAACATCTTTGGTGTCTGTAGACGATGATTATCGTTTTCTATCACGAGACTCATTTGCTTAATTGCTATCATTGTTTAAAAATATCTACATAGAAAAATAAAATATTTTTCATAAAGCAAATTGTAGGATCTGCCTTAAAAAATCACATGGTAATTATGCAAATGATGTTTCATTAGAGAGTCGTGCTCGACTTGTTAGAGCCTTTACGTACTCAAGGCTATTATTCAGCTCGTTTCTCAAAGAAAACTCTTAAGTGTGTGAGTAAGTGCTCATTAGCAATTATTAGGTCGTATGTGACCGGTTTGGGAGAATTTTGTTTTACTGCCTTGCTCATTACGATGAGCCTGGCTCGTTACGTGTCCCAGAAAAGATTTCCGAATCAGGCAAGAAAGATTAAAGATTTTTTTCAGTCACAATCACAAAGACTGGATTCTTTGTGATTGTGACTGAAGAGGTAAATACTTGTTCAGCCGCGTTAAGTGATTTATGGTAGGGGAAAACTTATCGAGTGTATGTTATGTAGGTATATACGTGTAACGCACTCTATGGTTTTGAGTTTTCTCTTCTGTCGGGAGTCTTTATGACTGCGTTCGATTTGTTAACAGCGCCAACAGTTGACACCTCCGTAGTTCGTATACACGAAAATATATCAAAGTATCATCACACCCGTTTCCCTTGTGAGGTAGGCAGAGTAAACCGAACGTCTAATAGACTTTCCAGTTCACCGCGATTCACCGGTTTGTCAGTTAGCGAGACAAGTGGTGATCCTCATCGCCGCATTTACCGACATCTTAATGATTATCGACTATTTCTACCGATAACCGGGACCGACAGTTGAACGTGGTCATCCGAGGCACGGCAGTGGTAATACACCACGCGCCAGACTCCGAGCTGCTGTTGAGGATTAGATTTTCGAGAAAACCTCGAAAAAACCTCAATAACACTTTGCTCGACCCGGGGATCGAACCCAGGATCTCATAGTCGAATAGCCTACCCCTAGACCATGAGGCAGTCAAAAACATATCGATTGCAGTAATCATACATAGTATTTGGTTGCAGTTGGTGAACGCATTGGAGATGGAAATTACCACTTATTTCGTCTGGTGACAAACAATCAAAAAGAAAAAAATCTGGACTCAACCTGCTTATCACGAAAAGGAGCCGACGTAATATTTTTAGGGTTTCGTACCTCAAAAGGAAAAAATGAAACCCCTATAGGATCAATATGATTATTGTCTGTCTGTTTGTCCGTCTGTTTGTCAAGACCCTTTATCTTAGGAGCGCGTGGAGTTCTTGAGTTCATATTAAAATCATATACTTTATTCTACGTTCTCTTGAAGTTGTGAAAAATCCTACTTTTAACGTTTACGTTAACGTAAAAAAGATACAGCTGTTTATGCCACACAAATGACACAAACGTATATTTCGACACTCTCAAAGAATCAAAATTTATAGGGTACTTTGGGTCGACCTAGAATTATGAATTAGGCAAGTCATATCGCCGTATACTACAAGTACAGAGCAAAACTGAAAACTATACATTTGTAATTAAATCATAAAAATTATAGTCTTTATTTAGTATCTAAAACCTATGTAATTTAAAGTACATAGTATATAGATACTGAATTTCGGGAAAAGCTTGGAAAAACTGAAAGACTCGATTCTTGAACATTTAGGATAGAGACCAAGTAGATTTCCGACAGCAAACAAATAAACAATTTCGCACATCCATCCATATGCGACGGAGTTATTCCCGAACATACGTAAAAACATAAACAGAATCTTCTTGTTGGTAAGTCGTTTCAAAAGTATTTCTATCTCCTATTTGTGGATGCCGGACATTAAAATGCGAATATAAGGAACTGCACATATTTGCTATAATCTACTAATATAATCTAATTATTAGGGTGACTATACATATCTATCTATACTTATATAATAAAGCTGGACACGCTACGGCCAGTAGGTGCGGAGTAAACGAAGTCCGCGCGGACAAAGTCGCGGGTAACAGCTATTATGTATATAAATGTCAAATATAATGCCTTTTCTGTTCTCAATTCTCTCTGCCTACCCCGTAAGGGATTTGATGTGACGATTTATTGTTGTTGTTTTTCTGTTCTCAATTTTTTCGTCAAGATTTAGTATTACCGCATCACCTATATCTGCTGCAATATCATCTTTGATTGTCGCTGTGGTGTTCCAGTATGGAGGGTAAGGTAATCAGTAAATGTATGCAAGTAGCATTTTCATATCGCCACACGGGTAACAACGTAACCTTAACACCTTTGATCATATAAATCACTCTTGTTATATTTTTGCATCAAAGAACCAGCTGCTTGTTTGCTTTCCTATGAAATAAAATAAATAAATACTAATTGTCAGATATAATTAAACGTAAAGATGTGCATGGTTCTGAGGAGTCGCATTTCCGTTGGGTGCCATTATCTGTAAAACATCAGTAATTAACTCACCACAACAATGGTCAATTTTCCTATCCTGGCTGCCATCTAATTCTCATCCATACTAATATTATAAATGTGAAAGGCTGTATGTATGACTGTTACCTAAATACCTAAATGGTAATGTCTGAGCCGCTTAGTTGCTTTTGACGAAAAGCAATTTGACGAAACTTGGTTAAAATATATTTGTCGACTATCTAACCCCTAAGAGTATAAAATAGGGAATGAAAGTGAGTATAAAATTTCGAGTGTAAGTAACACTTAAGTAAGTAACACACTCGCGTAAAGTGAGGTAGTTTCGTTTCTCCTGAAGATGCTTCAGTTTCAAAGTGAAACGTGCGTAGAGTACGTAAATTGTGTGCTTTTGTGCTTGATGTCGTTGTGGGGCGTAGTTGTAAAAGTGTGGTGGATGTGGGTGGATAATTGTGCCGCTGGGGTCTTCTCCGGACCATCGGTGAGTTTTATCCATTTATTGCAACGTTTTTCTTTTTGGTGCCATCGCGAAAAACACATAGAATAAATAGTTCGCGGATCATAGCAAATTTAATTAATTTCATTTTTTCCGGGGTTTTACCCGCATAGTTCCCGTTCCAGTGGGATAGCCGGGATAAAAACCATCCTCTGTCCTTACTTGGGTCTCAAACTATCTTTGTACGAAATTTGATCCAAATAGGTTTAGTGGTTTAGGCGTAAAGAAGAGACAGATAGACAGATAGACCGAGTTACTTTGGCATTTATTGTGTTAGTATGAATTAGCCGCAGCGTGTAACCTTCTGCATTATAAAAGATTTTGATGAATCCCGCGGGAACAACTCATTTTTCCGGGATAAAAAGTAGCCTATACACTGTTTCAGGTCATCATCGACGTGTGTGTTAAATTTCATCCAAATTCGTTCCGTAGTTTTGGAATAATAAACATCCATCTATCCAAACATGCAAACGTTTGTATTTATAATATTAAAATTTAAAATAGATTAATTAATACCTACTCTTATTACTGAACCTGTTACACTAACTGCTCTAACCCAAAATTAAGCTAATTATTTGTTTGTGATATGAAATTCAGTCGACAACATCAATTCAAAGAAATTACTGAAGTACTTTTGCAAATAATCTATAAAAGCGAAGAGCGAGAACACTGGAAAAATGTAGAAATAAGAGAAAGAGATCACAAGCAGCTATGCCATAATGGATCTTCTGTCATAAAATATATAAGGATGAAAATAGCGTGTACTAGGACTTGTTTACAATTAAAATTGTTTACGTGATACTTTTGGAACATTCGAGAACATGGTCGAACTTTACCTTGGTTAATAATAAAAAAAATAAAAAATAGGGATGTGTTGGCGAATAGAGTTCAGTTTTATAAAGCGATTGGAAGCGATACCCGGGACGACCAGTGTAAAGCGATTGGAAGCGATACTCGGGACGACCAGTGTACAGTGAATACTGGAAGGGTTTTAGTTTAGTGATTCAGTGTAGTCAGTTAATTCTAGTGTAAGTATATTGAGTGTTATTAGTGTTCGTTAGTGTATTTACGTGTTGCATTGTTTTGTATTGTACCTCTTTGTTGTAAATACACGGTTGTAAATAGACGTGTATTTTATAGCACAATACGAATGTAAAGCTCGTAACAATATATTAAATAATCATCTAGAGCAAGAAATCCAAACATTAATACCCAATACACAAACGACTCTGTCTATATCCGTGAACGTCTTGAACCCCGTTCCGATAACTTACCTACATAAAATACAATCAGACGGATAGTACGTTTAAGAGAGTTATCTTTATATAAAACTAGCTGTGCCCGCGACTTCGTTCGCGTGGAAAAAATTCTAAAATAAAAACCCGCATAGTTCCCATTCCCGTGGGATTTTCGGGATAAGAACTATCCTATGTCCTTTCTTGGGTCTCAAACTATATTTGTACCAAATTTTATCGAAATCGGTTCAGTGGTTTGGCCGTGAAAGTGTAACAGACAGACAGACAGATAGACAGAGTTACTTTCGCATTTATAATATTAGTATGGAAGTATGAATAGTATGGATAGTATGGATTGATGTAGTTACACGAAAACGATCCAATCCACACAAAATCACTTTAGAAATATTGAAGTTTGAAGTTGGATGTTTTTTAATTTTTTAACGTGCCATACATGGAGACTAGTTCTGACGTTGAATAAAGTAATAGAGAGCTATTTTTGCTTAGATGTTTTTTATTGGTCGATAGTTTTGATGTTTAGCATCAGTTTGGAGCACTTGGATTGAAACCTTTTCGTTTAACTACGTCCAAATGTTATCTAGACTCCATCACTTAAACGTAATATTAATATTTCCTCTCCAGACGGCAGCTATTACAGCGTCGGCTACATTACACAAGCGATTATTAGATACACTTTGTTAGAGGGTCGTAGATCCAGTTACCTAGCAATATATATACTCACCGCTTCTCAACATCAACTTATTTTGCATATTTCACACTTTTATTTAATTAGCAATCGCCTGTGGCCGAAATTCGACCATAGACTAAAAAATAAAAGTTTGACAACTAACTTTAGGCGCAAAGAAAAAAGTAGATATATGTACCTTTTTACCAGCTACCTTACCCTCCAAACCGGAACACGACAGTGACAAGCACTGACGCTATTGCGGCAGGAATAAGTAAGGTGGTGATATCAGACCCGGGTGAGACAATGCAGAACTCTACCACCTAGTAGCCCCAATGGTAGTGACTCGCATAGCCAATCGGTCGCCTTTTACGACCTGCCTGGCAGAACGGCAGTTGGCCTATTCTTCAAAGGAGCCCGGGTCCAACGCGGGGAAAACCTAAAAAATACATAATATATAAATAACGGAAATATATTTAATAAAAACCCAAAACTAGAAATACAAACATCTGTATGCTCATCACATAAATGTTTGTCCCTGTCGGGGATCGAACCTGAGCCCTATCGATTCATAGTTAGTTTTGGACTGGACCAAATAGTTAATGATAATTCTATAAGGATTTAAAGAAAATTGAGAATATGCACAAAAAAGTATTTTTTTCACAGTTCGATTTTTATTAAATGAAAATACCCGACGGAAATCCCGACGGAAATCTTCCGTCTACCGAAGATAAGGTCGTCTATACATATAAGAGGTCTATACACCTATAATGTTAAAGGCGCGTTGCTATCCGTGTGGCGGGATGGCAATGCAACATGCAACAGTATAGCGGCTACCTTACCCACGAAACCGGAACACGACAATAACAACCACTGACGCCATAGCGGTAGGATAGGTAAGGCGGTGGTACCAAATACCCAGACGAAACGTTGCGAAACTCAACCACCTAGTAGTCACGATGGAAGCGACATGTATAGCCAATTCGTCGCCTATTACGACCTGCCTGGTAGAACGGAGGTTGGTCTATTCTTCAAAGCAGCCCAGACCAACACAGGGAAATTTTTGAAAACGGGGACTACGAAAAGGTGGAGGAAAATATTTCAACATTTAGTAGCAGTAAAACGAACTATCCCTACTCCAAACTCTGCCATTCTGCCGGCAGATCGTAAAAGGCGAACGATTTTCTATTTCTGTCACTACCATCGTGACTACTAGGTGATACAGTTGCATAACGTCTCGCCCGAATATACAATGTGTAAGGTGCCCCATAGATGTACAATAATATTGCGCAATATTACGTATTATGCAATATTATTGACCGATTAGGGTTAATATTGAAGATTGCATAAAGATTGAACGACAGTTTGAATGAGTTTAATTTTTATTGTGCAATATTTTTATTGCCCTGTGTAGGATTAATATTGCACAATATTTTTGAATTCAAATTTTGGAGCGGTCGCGTTCGGTCAGTCACGGTGTTTAATGTATGGTTGTATCGTAAATTTAAGCAAAATGGCGAGCAAGGATGCTATAAAAGATAAAGAACGGGAGTTTTTGCTTGAGTGTATAGAATTGTATAGGGATTTATTTAACAAAATTACCAGCATGGTTGCCGCCAAAACTTCGTCGTCATAGTTGCTCGCTTGAAAATATTGATTAGACTGGTTTGTCAGTTTTTTTGATTGAATTTATTGAACGTTTGGCGTCAAAGGGGGTATTCAATATTATTGCACAATAAAAGTATTGCGCAATGTTATTGTAGGTCTATGGGGTGCATAAGGGACGGTGTATAATTTCTTTCCTTAACTTTGTATAGTTAGATTTTTCTATAAAAAAAACGACTGGCTCGAGAGTTCTGCTGCGCATCGAGTCGGAGCCATATGGCAAAAAAAGCATATATACGTTTTACATTGCGTGGCGAGAAGGCTGTATCTCATAAACTGTGATAGCTAGAAAGCTGAAATTTTCACAAATTGTGTATTTCCGTTGCCACTATAATAGACATGCGCAAAACGGTACTTTGAAGTGTAATGCAACATCACACATCACCTTTGAAAAGGTAATATCACCCGCAAACATCACTCATCACTCATTACTCATCACATCACCTTAAGGAAATATCACCTCGAGTAGCGTTTAGTGTCTTGCGTTGCATGTGATGTATGCATCGCTTTTTTGTGCGAACTACGAGTCATTACACTGAGTATATATTTCTTTCCAAACCAGAGTACCATAATAATTGATGATTAAACTGATTACTAATTTTAGTCTGATTGAAAGTTTTATTATAACATTACAATTATATTAATCGTAATTTTATTTTCAATTCATTATGTAGGTACCTGATTTAAAAGTATCATCACGCCGGCACCTATGTGGGGTAAGTAGAATAAACCAAACGTCTATAGACTTTCAGTTTTCCACAATTCACCAGTTTCTTGGTTGGCACACCATTCCGCCAGACTCCGACCTACTACTGAGATTTTAGATTTCGAGTAAAGTATCTTCACGCCCGTATCCCCGAAGAGGTACGCAGAAGTACAACAAGTGCACCCACGATTAGCCGAAGATATTGGTCCCACAAATGTGATAGGTGGCAAGCCTATCGCCAACCGGGCATTTTCCAATCCCGGGCAACTTTGTGTTTATCAGAAAACTGAAAAAACACTTTTTTATGTGCCCGAATCGGGAATCGAACCCGGGACCTCATATAGTCAACGCCAATGCTGGACCACTAGACCACATAGGCGATTTTCGAGTAAATCCTCAATAATACTTTTGCCCGATCGGGATTTCATGGTCGAAGTATGGCTGAGTAGTCTAACCGCTAGACCACGATGCACAAAACAAACGACGCGACGTGCGGCACACAGAACAATTAAAATGTCTTGAACAGTTATTGCATAATATAAGGATACTCATTTTTATTATAAGTAAGATTGCACCTCTATTTATAACAAATATGAACCGAATTGTTATCACCAAACGTTTCCAATTCAAATCATTCTAACATACTTAACGTACTCATATACCCGTTCTCCCAGCTCGAACCAAAGATCTCGGTATTATTCGATTTATTTGAGTTATACTGCCAGTTGCATATCTCCCGCACGTTGCGCACCACACTCTTCTCTTGATAGTATAATATGTGATACGGCCAGAAACGACACTAACCGAACTGTACCGAGTGATGAATGAAGTAATGTGTGATGGTTGAAACACTAGTGTGATGTGTGATGTTGCATCACCTTTCCGAGTGATATTACTTTTGTGATATTACAAGCATCACCTACCCATGTCTACACTATAACAACAAATACTAAAAATTAAAAAAAAATATTAAGGACTCCGGTACAATAAACGTGTTTTTTTCGTATTTTTTGCTATGATTGTACGGAAGCCTTCGTGCGCGAGTTGGACTCGCACTTGGCCGTTATATTTTTATTTTTCGGTACACCGTCCATATGTACTATGTTCGCTGTATGGTACAACCGCCTTACTTATTCCTGCCGCTATAGCGTCAATGCTTATCATTGTCGTGGTCCGATTTAGAGGGCAAGCTAGTCGGTAGATTCACGCATGTGGCATTGGTTGGTTTACATCAAAAAATGGGAAAAAAACTTTCTAAAAATATTGGACAAGTCACAGATTGTTAGACCGATGCATTATTATTTGTCTAATGTTCAAAAAGCAATAAAGTAATTTTTTGTACTTATTCGGGATCCCCACCTTTTTTAGAGGGAGCCCTAAGAAAGGCTTAGACTATTTAGACTACATTATTCCGGAGTAGCATAAGTTTTTTTTTACCTGACCAAGTAAAAGGAAGTACTGTTTTTGGGTCACGCGACCGATGTTGCAGGCAAGAGCTAGTATAACCTGCTTAAAAGTCTTAATAATGAGAAGTTCTAATTAATGTTACACTAATTGTATAAAGTATGCATTTTAATAATTTATAAGACAAAATATGTACACTCTTATACATACATAAATGCGCATTCAGATTTATAAACAGGATCTTATACATATTCTTTTATAATAATTAAATATATTTATTGTTTTATTACATTTATATACATTTTATACGTGTATACTGTGGAATTGTTCCATATTTATTTAATATTTAACGTCAACGGAGGTGAATTATGATTGGTTTATACGTAGGTCACACTATAAGTTTTGCGTAACTTAAAAAAACAACATGTTATAATCAAAATATTATGTTTATTGCTTTTGAAAATAATCTCCTAAACATTTTTTCATGCGACTGAACCATTTTTTAAAACAGGAAGACCACAGATCTGAAGGCATGTTTTCTACGTGCTGATTGAACGCTATCATTGCCTCCTCGGAGTTGGTAAAAGTAATACCTCTCATCAAATCTTTGATTTTGGGGAAAATACAGAAATCACAGGGTGCTAGATCAGGGCTATGCGCAGGATGAGTGACGAGATGCACCTTTTCGGAAGCTAAAAATGACTTTGTTTTGTTGGCCGTGTGTGAAGAAGCATTATCATGGTGTAGGAGAATGCGGATTTTGGGTCGTCTTTCGAGTCATCTTTCGCGAACTTTTTCTAACACCCTGGGTAAACAAATGGTAGAATTCCACTCGGCATTAACACTCTTTTGATCTTCAAGTGGAATTGTACAAATGGGACCCGTAGCTGAGAAAAAAAAAACGCGATCATATTTCCGTTTCTCGCCTGTCCCACTTTTGTTGGCCTGTTCTCATTTTCAAACACCCATTCACAAGATTGTTGTTTTTTTCGGGTTCAAAACAATAAATCCATGTTTCGTCTCCTGTGACAATGTCATAAACAACATTAGAATGTCCGTGGTCGTACTTCAGTAGCATCTGTGAGCACTATTCCACGCGAGCCCGCTTCTGCTCCGCTGTCAGTTCATGAGGGATCCAACGATAACAAAGTTTCCGAACTTTCAATTCTTCGTGTAAAATTTTCTGAATTTGGCTCATACCAATTCCCAATAGTCCTCGAATTGTCTCATAGGTAATCCAGGGGTTTTCTTCAATTAACCGCTTAACAGTAGCCACATTATTTTCGTTGACGGCAGTTGATAGCCGCCCTTTACGAAATTCGTCATGTAAAAAAACTCGACCTCTCTCAAATTCAGCAAACTATCGCCTCACGGTGCTCAAAAAAGGTGCTTCTCTCCCAAAAGCATTTTGAAGACGAGCGGCACAGTCTTGCGGAGAAAGAGAACTTTTAAAATCATAAAAAATCATCGCTCTAAGATCTTTTCGACTTAATTACATTTTCGTTGCGTACGTACAACTTTGATGTGTGATAAAAAACAATTGACAAATCATTTTCCGCCAATTGTTTTTTTTTTATTACTAAGAAGGTTGCAACGTTTTAAAAATATAACATTCGAAATTCAAATAGTTCCGATTAGCTAGAAGTGCAAAACTTTTAGTGTACCCCATGTATTATACAGGTTGACTGGTAAAAGATTGTATGTATTGATAGTTAATAACGCGATAGTTTTGTCGTCATATGCAACAAATAAAAAGAGAATAATGCATAACCACAAACTAAACATCTACGAAATTATTGTAGTATTCAGAAAATATGGTACCGCACGATGTACTAACGAGTCTAATTGCGAGTTTAGTAAATTGCTGTTTATAATCAATGAACTTTCATGCGCCGTGCGTGGGTATCCGTATCGTCCATTTTTATTGGGATATCAGGACTGAATTGACATCAGTTGACTACTGATTTTAGCCGTAATGAAAATAGTTTTGTAGTATCCATGTGTGTATAATGTCATTTATGTCACATGAATATAGTATGTTTATTATTATTAAATAAATTATTAATTATATACGTATAATAAAACCGTAGGAAAGTCAAAACTGTACATTGAATATTTTTTTAAAAGAATACTTGAGGCGTGATCTGCAACCGATATCGAAGCCAAAAATATAGTTTTTAGAATTTTTCTCTGTTTGTCTGTTTTTATGTTTGTCTGTTTGTCTGTTTGTCTGTATGTATGTCCGGGGTAAACTCAAAAAGTACTAAGATTTACTTCAAATTTTGCATGAATATTACTAATAGGTCGGGTCAACATATAGGCTACATATTACCACGCTATCACCTGCGGGGGAGTAGCTGTGCGGAGTAAACGAAGTCCGCGCGGACGAAGTCGTTGGCAACAGCTAGTTTAACATATTTCTAACGCATTTTATTTAAAAATATTAGGTTTTTGCAGTCGTCCGAAATGTAAACTTTAATTGTGCCTGCTTTAGAGGGGTATAGACTTTTTTCTTCACGTATTAAAATGTAGATTGTCACAAGATCTCCGAAAACAGGATTTTTTGTTATAGGTACAATGATCCAGCTAGTTTGAAATTGAAGGTTTTGGTGTGGCGTTTTGACATAGGTGTCTTAATATATATAAATAACGTGTCACATTGTTTGTCCGCTATGGACTCCGAAACTACGGATTTATTTCAATGAAATTTTGTAGATAAGTACTGTTTGATCCAAACTTAAAAGATAGGATAGTTTTTATCTCATACCTATTTTTAATATATATTTCATATATATATATTTAATAAATTTCGCACGTTTACAGCGTGCGAAATTTACAATTGAAACAATGAAATCTCTATTAAGAATATTATCGTAGGTAGGTATAAACAATGAAATCTCTATTAAAAATATTATTGATTATTGAGAACTATTGTATAAAGAATAAAAAAATATTTATTATATATTATATATGTATATATATATATATATATATATATATATATATATATATATATATATATATATATATATATATATATATATATATATATATATATATATATATATACATATACATATATATATATATATATATATATATATATATATATATATATATATATATGTATATTTATTTATATATATATATATATATTTATATATTTATAGGCCATAAGTACCCACATTTGATATTTTTGAACCTTTAAAAATTCATATCTCTAGAAATATCGTAAAAAGTCATAGGACCTTTTTTATTTGTATTTAAATAAAGAATATAAAAAATGACCGGTTAAAAAATAACAATTCCTTGCAATTGTTAAAACAATTTCGGTTTAAGCAATATAGCACGGGGTCGTCCTCTTCAAAAACAATTTGAAGAGGGTCGCATAAAAAAATTGAGTTGGAATAGTTTTCGGTACTTATGCGCCGATTTCTCCTGGACTATAATTATTAGACTTATTATTGGTGAGACGGCATGACCCGCGCGATGACCATCCTTTTTGAATATTACTATACCAATTTCGTTGAGGTTACTACGTAGTTACGCAATATTCAGTTTTTATCATTCGCTGTTTTTTGCATATTCTTATTGCTTACATAATATGACCGTTAACAATCGTGTCCTTCAATATGTATGTACATTCTTTGCCAGTTAACTTGTAAGCATCAAAAAATAATTTCTTGATGATTCATCATTCAAAATGTTTAAAAATTCAGCTAAAAGATCAAACTATAAGAGTCAATAAATTTAAAAATACCAGTAAATAAATTTAAGGAATGTGTTAAAACAAAACTGTGTAAAGAAGGATATTATAAAATCTCAGATTATTTAGAAGACAAAAATGCCTGGGATTAATTGCTCCTCATACCGATCTCATATATATTTTTGTAATATTGTGATATTGTAAAAAAATCAATGATATGAAAAAAAGACAAGCCCGCTGAGTTTCTTCCGCCGGATCTTCTCAGTGTGTGGCCGCGTTTCCGATCCGGTAGTAGTTTTTTAAAAAAATATGTTGATGTGTCAAAACAACTTGTAAAAAGTTTTATTGAATAGAAGTATTTCTTATTTCTGATAATAAGCACCGATAGTGGATACGCGCGTTGCACCAAATTAAGTTTTTTTGTTTTCATAAAAAAACATAATAATATATAATAGAGAGATTGTTCTTTAGCGATAAGATCGCCTTTGTGTACTTTTGTGGATAAGTTATACTATTGTTATTACATTTTTTGTGCGCAATAAAGTGTAATCATTCTATATTCATTCAATTATTCATAATATTATATTTGTTTGCTACTCATAATACTCTAATATTATAAATGTGAAAGTCTATCTGTCTCTCTTGTACGCTTTCACGGCTAAATCGCTGAACGGATTTTGTTGAAATTTGACATTTCTAAGGGCCGTCAAATTTCAACAAAATTAAATTTGGCACACAGGTAGGTATAGGAGGAATAGCACATAGGCTACTTTTTATTCCGGAAAAATAAGGTAATCCCGCGGGATTCACCAAAAACTTATAATGCAGCGGGCTGCACGCTGCCGCCAGTTTATTATAAGCACTCTTTGTAAATGTAGCGATTAAACATCTCTATAAACTGTTGTAAAAGCTGTTGTATGAAATAAAATTGAAATTGAAATTGAAATTGAAAACTCGGCTTTTCTCTATTAATTTAATTAATACATATAAAACCCTTCTCTTTAATCACTCTGTCTATTTATGAAAACTGCAAATCCGTTGCGTACTTTAAAAGATACAAGATATATATACATATAATAAAATCGCAGGAAAGTCAAAACTGTGCATTGAATATTTTTTTAAAAGAATACTTGGGGCGTGATCTACAATCGATATTGAAGCCAAAAATGTAGTTTTTAGAATTTTTGTCTGTTTGACTGTATGTATGTCCGGGGTAAACTCAAAAAGAACTGCATGGATTTACTTCAAATTTTGCATGAATATTACTAACAGGTCGGGTCAACATATAGGCTATATATTATCACGCTATCATCTAGTGGGGAGGTGCTGTACGGAGTAAACGAAGTCCGCGCGGACGAAGTCGCTGGTAACAGCTAGTAAATAAATAAGCGAGCGTACAGCGGAGACGACTTTGTTTTATATATGTGGAGAAAAAGATAATTAAAATACTCCTAACATATTACTCTATTATCAGGCCACCATTAGGTACCATGTGTCTAAATATTAGGCGAAAGTTTAGTAATGTCAGCCTAATTTGTGGCTGGTAGAATTACAACCTTTTTTTATATATCATAGGATACATCTTTCACCGTGAAAAATGTACACGGTGCTTCCATTCGGGCTCCTTTGAAGAGTAGACTAACTGCTGTTATGCCAGGCAGGTCGTAAAAGGCGACTGATTGACTATATGTGATACTGCGACTACTTGGTGGTAGTCACGATGTACCAACGCTTTATCTATTCCTGCCGCAATTGCGTCGATGCTTGTCAATGTTGTGCTCCGATTTGGAGGTAGACTTGCCACTCCACCACAGGGATAGCACCGCACCATTAACATCATAAGATTGAAAGTGATGAAACGAGCAGTAAGTTGTAATATCGTTCATAGATTTATATAATGAGGCTGTACGTTAAACACATTATGAAAAAGTTTGGAAAATTCAAAAGTGCACGCCGTGACGTAGTTTTTTCTTTAAATTTATTACAAAAAAAAACAGAACCGAACGAAGTGATTTTCAATACAGATCTATTCTGAGTGGATTAGATCATCAAAGTGAATTCATAAAGCCAAACAACCAATTTCGTGTTTACAGACAAAATAATCAACTGATGGTCATCAATTTTTTTTTTTAAATGAGAATTTTTTAAAGTAATTAACTCTCTTCAAAGGCTTAAAGTTATACAGAATTTTAAGAATTAGGGTTTCTCTTTTTATAATCATATACGTTTTATATAAAATTATTGTATGAATTTAATACAGAATGTAATTGAAGTTGGTTGAGCGGTGAGCCATACATTTTCTTTCAACCAATATAATGCACAGCCGCGCCGCGGCGCATCAGGTTTCCCGTTGTCTAAGCATTTTCAATAGTTCTCAGCCCACTTGGCAGTCAAGCAATGCTAATTACGAATTAATATCTAGTACATTCAAATTAAAAATTCTTGTACATATATATGAATAAATTTGCGTATCTCGGTAACGGCTTTAATGTCTTGAATGAAGTGTTGTATGTAGATAATTTTTTTTTAAGTTAACATATGTAAATAAATCTTGCAAAAACTCAATTCCACATATGAAAAAAGTTGTTTTGTAACAATCCGCTCCAATGCTTATACAAGTTGACCGATAAAATACTGTACGTACTGAAGGACGATCTTCAGTACCCAACTCACTTGAATTCAATGTTGACCTAAGTATCTAATAAAAATGTTTAGTTCTTTAACTTCCCACTACGCATGTAGATACTATATACGAAAGTTACTGATTGTACCCCGATTTTCGAAAATCGAGTTTTCACCAGATGTCCACGTTTTGAGGTCCTAGAAACCTTTTCCGACTATTTTCACGATGATGTCAGTATGTCTGTATGTATGTGTGTGTGTGTGTGTGTGTGTGTGTGTGTGTGTGTGTGTGTGTATCTATGTGTGTATGTAAAATTCTCATAACTTTTGAATTTTATTGGATTCCGCTCAGCTTAGACTTCCTGAAAATTTGAACCGATTCTGTCCAGGAGATTTAGAGAAATTTTGAAAAAACACCAAAAAAATTTGACCGATTGAGTACAAAAACTAATCAGATCTATTCCTCAAAAAACTACGTCTAATATATAAATTGCATCAAAATCGGTTTATCCGTTCGGGAGTGATCGTTGACGAAAAATTTTGAAAAAAGTATTTTTTCGACATAGCCTTGAAATTTTTCAACCAATCATTTTTTCGTATTCTATGATATTTAAGTACTAAAAAATACGTCAAATGCCGTTTCAAAAACCGAAATCGAATCTAATTCTCAAAACTTTTCAAATATTAAAATTACCTTTTTTTTTTAGCAAACTTACTTATTTTTTTTAAATAACTTTCAAGTTAATTCACCGATTGACTTAAAAATCTTATCAGCTTTTCTCCTTTAAAAACTGCGTCAAATACTGTTAATTTAATCAAAATCAGTCAATCTGTTTGGGATTTATCAATAAAGAAAATTAAAAATCCAATCTCCAATCCGATCTCCAAAATTGAGTTGAATGCCATCATCGTTTTCAAAATATACAGCTTTTCAAAAATTAATATACTGCCATTTTTAACAAAATAGATGTTTAAACTGAAAAATGCTTATATTTTTTACTCTTTTCAGCTAATCTTTATTTCTTAATTTAGTGGGAAGTTTCAGGGATGGCCCGAAGGGTCAAACGTTTACACATTTTTTTATACCGAAAGATAGTATACAAGAAGATAGGTCTCCTGATAGAAAGATTCAACCATCGCCTATAGACACCAAAGATGTTAGTGGTGTGTTGCTACCTTGTGGCGAGGTCTAATGCCACATGCATAAGTTTACCGGCTACCTTACCCTCCAAACTGGAACACGATGGTTACAAGCACTGATGCTATTGCGGCAGAAATATGTAAGGCGGTGGTATCAGACCCGGGCGAGACAATGCAGAACTCTACCACCTAGAGGTAGTGACTTGCATAGCCATTCGGTCGCCTTTTACGACCTGCCTGGCAGAACGGCAGTTGGTGTATTCTTCAAAGGAGCCCGGAACCAACACGGGGAAATAGGCGCGAAGGTACTTTTTTCACTTTTTAATTATTATAAAAACAAAAAAAACGACTTTGACCCGATTCGAAAGAACAAAACCCTTCTTCTAGCGCCGTTGAACACAAATTATGTAGCTTATATCACTGTCTTAAATAAGATGAATTTATTGATATCTCCCAAGCCGATATCCATCAAGCCATTAAAGTTACAGAGCGTGAAAAAAGATGTACCTACCTACATACAAACATACAATCACTCAAAAACATAACTTTTATTCTCACGAAGTCGTGTAAAATAAACTATTTTTCGACAATTGTCTGTTTGTTTATTATACCATCATATATAATATAAAAATCTCTCTGTAGGATTTTAGAGCTTACCAGACAGCAGGAGGTCACAAGCCGTTGAGGTTCCTTTGACCTGGAAGGTGTCAGAGCGCTAATACATATAATAACGTACTAAAATCGCATGGAAGTTTGTCTGTAAAGCTTAACTTATATTACCGCAAACAGTAATATTTTGCTCGCGTTTTGAAACAGTTTCGCGCGCGCGCTCAACTTCTGCGCATCTAGTGTCTGTGTTCCTACTTCCCATAGCCGACTGTTACCTGTTAGGTTAGTAACATTTATAACTTATAAGAAATATTAAATAAAAACTTTCTAAATATAAACCACTTTCGACTGACCGTGTATGTTTGCATGTGTTTAATTGTGTTTTTTATTACAATAATTATTGTGTTTGTGTTTTTATTACAATAATAACAGAAATAAGTTCAAAAGAAAGACAAAGCCTATGCTATGGCCGCTTATAGGAGTAATTATATTATTTTTAGTTTAACATTCTTAATGTACGCCTTTATCAAGTCAAAAAGTGTTGAAATCAAAACAATATTGACAATGCTATAAGGTAGGTACTATAGGAGGCTCTTCAGTACCCAGAGAACAACAGCAGTAAGTAGGTAGATACAACAGCATCTTTCACGCAAAATCATTCTTTTGAAGCGGAACTAGGTATATATGTACCTAGTTATTTCATCCAAAATCTACACAGTATACACTATTGAACAATAATCATGAATGAATATCATTATATTCGAAAAGAAAAACATATTATTAGGTAAGCGTTATGAGTGTTATTTTAAGATAAACATCAATAAGCAAACGGGGAGGGCTGTTTAATACAGATCTAGTAAAAACAAATGTTAACGACGTAAATATAATGAATACCTAATAGTATTTTAAAAATTAAACAGGCTTCAAATATCTGTTAACTCCCATATCACAAAAACTACTGAATCGATTTTGATGAAACGTGGTCCGTTGCCTAATTTAGAATATACCTAATTAGAATCAAAAAGATTTATCTCAATAGAACTTGTAATACGGAGAAATTCGTGGACAAAATATATAAAATATACATACAGTTACGAAATTTAGTATATTTGCGTGGACGCTTAAATAGATCATCACACTCAAATTTTATACATGTCAAACTAATAATATCCTTTTGTTCGTCGGGTGAAAAGAACCGCAAGAGACTGTAACAAATATAACTAGCTGGACGACCAACCTTCGCTCGAATAATATTTTTTCATGTGAAAACGGAATAACACGGAGAAGACACTTACCTAGATCAATTTTAATTTTTAAAGACTATCTAAATAAAAAATAACCGTTGGAGCCGTTTTGGAGAAACCAATTACATCTATAATATTAATATTACAAAAGCGAAAGTTTGGATGTTTGGATGGATGTTTGTTACTCAATCACGCAAAAACAACTGAACGGATTTGAATGAAATTTGGCACACAGGTAGATGATGATCTGGAATAGCACATAGGCTTTTTATCTCAGAAAAATTAGGCAATCCCGCGGGATTCACCAAAAACTTATAATGCAGCGGGCTGCACGCTGCAGCTAGTACAAATATAAAAGTAATGTTCGTTTAAAATATTGGATTTACCCCGTGTTGTTCCTGGCCTACTTTGAGGAAGAGACCATCTGCTATTCTGCCAGGCAGTTCGTAAAATTCGAACGATTGACTAAACGTCTGTTTATTACTATCGTTACTGTTAGACGGTAGGGCTCCGCAACGTTTTGCCTGAGTCTGGTATCGTCGCGTTACCTATTCCTGCCGGAATAGCGTCAATGTTTGACACTGTCGCATTCGGTTTTGAAGATTAGTTTGCTGGTAAAATTGCATGTGGCATTACCACCATCCCGCCCCACGATAGTAACGCACCATTTACATTTTTCGTGTTTATAGACAACTAGCTATGCCCGCGACTTCGTTCGCGTGGAAAAAATTCTAAAATAAAAACCCGCATAGTTCCCGTTCCCGTGGGATTTCCGGGATAAGAACTGTCCTATGTCCTTTCTTGGGTCTCAAACTATATTTGTACCAAAGTTTATCCAAATCGGTTAGGTGGTTTGGCCTTGAAAGCGTAACAGACAGACAGACAGACAGACAGAGTTACTTTCGCATTTATAATATTAAGTATGGATAGTTTCTCTTTCCATCAGGAGAGCCATTAGTTGCTTTATTCCATGCTATAAAAACACTACAGATATATGTATGTAATTATATGGTTTATGATGTTGTTTTTGGATGTTAGCACACGCTATACCTATATGCATGTACTCTTTTGACAAGTTTAGTTTAAGTTTCTTCACCTCTTCAATTTTTTGTGTTAAGAGTTCCCTCTATGGTATCGAACTAAATCCGCTCAGTACCTTCCTCACAGAACCGGTCTACAGAACAGGTGTCCATTATAACAATTTTTTATGGCATTAATTTGACACAATACACTATGAATTGTAACTTGTATTGAATCTAAGTCTGTATTCAAACGAAATGATACAGGGTTATAAAAAAACTATTATGCGTTGTGACTTGTGATCTCATCAAATGCCTTTCTGCTAAGCTCACAAATGGTAGCTTAAACTTCCTATGACTGTCATCATTACAACTAGGTCATAGAGCTCTGCAGCGATTCGCTCTGGTTTTATTCCCAGGGCTACGAAAAAAGGAATTATTATCTCCATTAGAGTAAATCATCAACTCCATAAAGAGTAGTCCATCCTGTGTGTGCAATGTAAATGGAAAAATGGTCAAGAAATTAATTAATTAAATCGATAAAATCAGAGTTATGTTATTAATAGCATATATTTATCTATTTTGTTCTCACAAGTTGACGATGAAGATAAGAGCGAGGTTGTGTGTTATGTAATTTATTTTAGTAACATTTGAAATTAAAATTAGGGTAAAATTAGAGTCTCTAATTTCTAATAAGGGTAATAATTATTAGGTACTGTCGTTCTATACCAACGTATTACGTATTCCAATACGTTACAGCTTGAAATAGTTTACGAATAAAACTTTACATCGCAACCACTTGAATATATAATATAGTATATAATATATATATATATATATATATATATATATATATATATATATATATATATATATATATATATATATATATATATATTTATATTATATATATATATATATATATATATATATATATATATATATATATATATATATATATATATATATATATATAATATAGGTGTAAATAAAGCTTTCGATGCCCGTAGGTACCATAAATATTCACGGGACAAATTACACTTATTGATCTAACCCCAAAGTAAGCAAATTATTTGATTGTGTTATGGATGTTAAGTCAACGACACTAATACATAGAAATACATTTATAAATAAGTGTATATATTAATAAACATCACACATCACACAAATGCGTGTCCCCGTCGGGGATCGAACAAGAGCCCCGTCTATTTCGTAGTCAGGGTCGCTAAGCACTCGACCTACGGGGAGGTCAAATGGATTATAACTTGGTTAAAAGGGAGACATCAAAGGTTTGTGAAACAGTACAAGTGTATTAACAAAACCAAAAAACTTTAAATATTGTTATGCCAAATCTCTTAGAATAAGTTAAAACAGGTCTCTCAGAGTAGGCGATACATAATGATCAGACTTCTTAACACTTACACAAACATTATGCTGAGCATGGAGACATCCTATCCTATCCTAGATAATCCTATAATATTATAATTGTAAATGTGAATTCGTTTTTTTCGCTTTCACGGCTTAACCGTTCAACTAATTTTATTAAAATTTAGCATGATCTCCATGCTAAATCTTATTAAAGACTAACTGTTGCCCGCGACTTCGTCCGCGCGGACTTCGTTTACTCCGCACAGCTCCTCCCCCGTAGGTGATAACGTGATAATATGTAGCCTATATGTTGACCCGACCTGTTAGTAATATTCATGCAAAATTTGAAGTAAATTCATATAGTAGTACTTTTTGAGTTTACCCCGGACATACATACAAACAAACAGAAAATTCTAAAAACTACATTTTTGGCTTCGATATCGATTGTAGATCACGCCCAAAATATTGTTTGAAACAAATATTCAATGTACAGTTTTGACTTTCCTACGATTTTATAATATGTATAGATGGCCAACCGAGGTGAAAGGTTTATTTACATAGCAACCCATACCTAAGGGATTGAGAGTATGAAAGTTTGTACGAAAAACCACACTGACGATAATTGAGTCGCGGGCGAAGCGGCGCAGGTTGTCTAGTCTCGGGGTATCATACAAATCATATCATAAAAATACAGTTAATATAAGACGCTAGGAAAATGTAAAACGGAAAACTTTGTGTATGAAAATAAAAGTTAACAAGTATAATAAATCACATTACTTTGTCAAACATACACCACAACAATGCAATTACCCTTTGAAAATGCCTCTGTGGTTGTCGCCTCCATGGTCTATTGATCCGGTGTCGGTGTTGACCACATGAGGTTCTGGGTTCGATTCCCAGATCGGGCAAATCAAAAATAGTTTTTTTTTGTTTTCTGATAAAAACAACAATTGGATAAGTGTTACCTACTAAGTACCTTCGGCTAATCGTGGGTGTACTGTTTGTACTTCTGCCTGAAAAATGAGAATTACTGAAAGGTATCGATTCTAACAATGCTGTTCAACTTACCTCCAAAAAAGGAGTACGTCAATTCGGCTATATGTTTTTTTTTTACATTTGTTGCCTCATAACTCGGTTATTTATGAACTGATTTTGGAAATTTTTTCTTTGTTCAAGGGAGTACACTCCCCGTGTGGTTTCACTTTAATTTGGTGAAGGTCTAACGCAGGCTTCTGGACATACAGGAAATGGGAAGTTGGTCGCTGAAATTTACTGCGTTCAAAATTATGATTCAAAACAAAACAGAGATTTATCCGAGGATAGCCATAGAATTTTTTAGTTTGTAGATAAATCATTGATTATAATATTATTTGCTTTGTATAATTATAAATACTAGCCGTTTCCCGGTATACCCCGCCTGTGTATTTGTTTAGCCTGTGTCACTACTACACCGTCACTGTTCGACTTTTACAAACTGCCTAGCGGAATGAGACATTGTCTATTTTTTACAGGAGGACCAGACCAATAAATTTAGCTTCTACGTTTTTATTGACGAAGTTAAAATGTATATTGTATGCCCAGACCGAAACTACCGAGTTAAACCTATAGATGGACGAATATAATATATTATTTTATAGGTGTCATGCCGGGCTGCCATTGGAGAATAAACCGTTTGCCTTCCTGTCAGGCGGCTTGTAAGAGGTGAATTTACAAGCCGCCAGTTTTTCATATCATAATTCAACAGCCAGATGGCTCCTTTAATGAAAAGAACAATCATTGCCTACAGACATAAAAGATGTTAATGGTGCGTTGCTCTCCTTGTGGCGAGGTTTCACGCCACATGTATTTGTTTACCGGCTACCTTACCTTGCAAATCGGAACACGTCAGTGACAAGCACTGTCACTATTACGGCAGGAATAGGTAAGGCCAGTACCAGACCCGGGCGAGACGATGCAGAACTCTATCACCTAGTAGCTACGATAGTAGTGATCCGCGTAGCTAAACCTTATCATCTAGTAGCAACGATAGTAATGACTTGTTCACTTTTTACAAACTGCCTGGCCGACCGGCAGATGGTATATTTTTCAAATAGGGCCTAGACTAACACGGGTGGTGGAAATTTGCAGTCTCGCCTATATTTGGTACCACCAACTTACCTGACCTGCCGCAATAGCGTTTGAGTTTGTCATCGTCGTGATCTTGTTTAAAGAGTAAGGTAGCCGATAAACTTATGGATGTGGATTATAAAAATTAGATCTGACAACGCATCATTTTTATCTTTCGTATCTATAGGCGACGGTTGGCTCTTTCCATTTTGGAGATTCATCTACTTCCTCTGTAATAAACTATGAGGATTACGGAATTCTAAAATCTGCCAGATGTAGGAGATGATAAGCAACAGTCACGTTTCCATATTGTTATTAAAAGCATTGAATAATTAATATTAGATTTACATATTTAGTGCATAGCTAACTTGTGTGTGATTTGTAAAGTACATTTATATATAGACCTTGTACAACTGTCCTGTTAATCTAGTGGTTAACATCGTCATATCCATAGGTTGGTTTCGAGATCGTTCCATACAAAAAAACTAATGGCATTTCATATTATGGAAAGAAATAAATATCACTTATGGATACTAAAGATAGTTACTAAATTGGTTCACCCATTTAAGAGCTAAGGTGTCACAAACACACAGACACATAGTGGTCATGTTTATAATACCCCTTTTCTGCCTCAGGGGTTAAAATGTGTTGATCTAGTCAACCTTCGTAAAAAGAGCTCGGACTAACACGTAGTTAAATGTAGAAGGACTATACACTAAACAGTCTGAAAGAGATTTTTTTTTATATCATAGGTAAGATAGCAACAGATGGGTCGCCTGATGGAAAGAGTCGACCATCGCCTATAGACACCAAAGGTGTTAATGGTGCGTCGCTATCTTGTGGCGAAATCATCATCATGCATGAGTTTACCGGCTACCTTACCGTCCAAGCCGGAACATGTCAGTGACTAGCACTAACGCTATTGCGGCAGAAATAGGTAAGGCGGTGGTACCAGACTCAGGCGAGCCAATGCAAAATCATCGAGTTAAAATATCCAGTTGATCCAAATATTCAGTTGATCCAGTCAACCTTCTTCAAAGGAGCTCAGGCTAACCTGGGGTGGGTAGTTGTAGAAGGACTATATGTCGGCATGGGTATCACTACATAGTATAAAACAAAGTCACTTTTACTGTCTGTATAGGGACGTACAGAGAAATTATGCTTAAATCCTTAAAACTACGCAACGGATTTTGGTGCGGTTTTTTAAATAGATAGATTGATTCTTGAGGAAAGTTTTAGTATATAAACCTTTCCGATATTTACACGAGAACAAAAGCTACGCGGGTGAAACCGCGGGCAGGTCGCTAGTACAATATATATTTTAATGTCGCCGATACAAACGTAGAAACAACATGTTTTCGCCTAGGCTTCCAATACGGAATACACCATATGACTACCATCGTGACAACTAGGTGGAAAAGTTCTTCTGGGTTTTGGAACCACCGTCTGACTTTTTTTTTATACACACAATAGTAATTGGTGTACCTGTTTTGTGAGAGACTGGTGCCTGTTATAGGGTCGGGACTTGTATTACCACTCACCAGTGCACCATTCCACGGTTAGTTCGCAAATTGTTAAATTTACAAGTTGGCAGTGTATAGTAGGTAATATTATAACAAAAAACATTCAAAAAAATAAACAAAAAAACAACATTTTACTTAAAATTAGGGATTAAGAAGACAACAACAAGAATAAGAAGGGGTAGGTATTACAAGTATATTAAGTAGGTGTGAAACATCTTATACTTGAACAATAAAAAATATTTTATAATAACAATATTAATGAGGAAAAGAAAAAGAAAAAAATGAAAAATAAATAAATTATATAACTGATACCTAAGAATAAATGAAAGTTTGATGATGGTAAGCAGTGTAGGGGTTGAAATGAGTGAGTAAGTATGTATGTTGAGGTGTCAGTAAATAGGTTTGTATAAATGTATGAGTGTATGGGTATAGATAGTTGTGTATGTATGTGTTTCGAGCTCCAATTTGGGGGATTATGTAGGCGGTAATGTATGCATGTGTCATTTCAACCCCTCCACGGATAGCAACATATCATTAACGGTTTTGGTGTCTTTAGGCGATAGTTATATCTTTCTATTAGAAGAAACACCTGATTTTTTGCTATTCTTTTAAATAAAATAAAATAGTAGTAAAATAAGATGTTGATATTGCATTGTTGTCCGTGTGGTAGGGACGAAATGCCATGTAGAGTTACTGGTTACCTTTCTTTACCGAAACACGGCTATAACGAATACCCAGCATTCTACCATATCCTATATCGTAAGGAGCCCAAGATGGTAAATGGGATGCTAACTCCAGCGTCGTAGGGCCTTATTGGATTTTGTAGATTCAATTGCAGGAAAAACAAAAGGTTATATGAAGTTTTTCATTTCATTGATGGGGAAAAAAACTACAGATAAAAAAAATGATTAAAAAATCTGTGCCATGGTAACACTAAATCGCGTCAGATTAAGGTACGGCGGGTTAATTTCTACCTAAATTTTGGAAAATCTGCCGATTCAAGTGTAGCTTAAGGGAGAGGGTCACAAATTTGCAGAGAAAACTTTATTTTGACATTCTCGAGCGCGTCTGAATTCTCTTTTATTATGTAGAAAATGATGTAAGAATAACAAAAAAATTATAATCTGACAAATTCCATACGCCGAAGTTATCTTAATTTTGTTTTTTTTCTGCCCTAGTTACCCCCCTCTACAGAAATGGCTTATATTTGGTGGAGAGCCTCAATAATAGGCCAACTGCCGTTATGGCCGACAGGTCGTAAAAGGCGACCGATTGGCTATACGAGTCACTAACATCGTGGATACTAGGTGGTAGAGTTCTGCATTGTCTCGCCCGGCGAGGTGATCACGTAACTCGCAATGCGAAATTATCGTGATTGTTTAGTTATTGCAAGACACATAACAGCCTTGTACATTAGTGGTAGTCGTTGCCGCTTGATAAGTTTTGATGCTGTGACATTGCAAAAAGTGCATCTAATGACCAGCAAGCAATTGGCGACGTTTTTGATGATTTTTTCATTACGTTTAAGATTCATCGCTGATCGCTGGCGAATTGCAAACGGGTCTGGTACCACCACCTTACCTACTCCTGCCGCAATAGCGTCAGTGCTTGTCTCTGTCGTGTTCCGGTGTGGAGGGTAAGGTAGCCGGTAAACTTATGCATGTGGCATGAGACCTCGCCACAAGATAGCAACGCACCATTAACACCTTTGGTGTCTATAGGCGATGGTTGACTCTTTCCATCAGGAGACCAATCTGCTTGTTTGCTATCTTATATTATAAAAAAAACCTGTTTGAGTTACGGTTCTTTTATTTAAGATTTAATGCTTGTTTCGTACCTAATGATATAAAAACATCGGTCAAGTGCTGGTTGGATTTTTTTCTGTTTCTTGTGTTTGTTGTTATAGCGGTAAAATAAATACACTATCTGTGAAAATTTCAACTGTCAACTATCACGGTTCACGAAATACAGTCTGGTGACAAACAGACAGACCGACAGACGGGCGGACAGCGTAGTCTTAGTAATATCTGTGGTAATATGGTCCTGTTTTACCATTTGGATACGGAACTTTAAAAAATATCACTAGACAAATGACACATTATGAAAATACAATTCTAAATTAAAATTTAATAAACGCCCGACACATTTCATTAATTATCATCAGACCAACCTTCTTCTTCGTATGCATAATTTTCTGAATAAAACATAAAAGGGCTGATGATTTTCGAACGCTTTCAAAGATCATCTGGCAGCATCCGGTCAAAGTTACCATGTCATTGCAATACCATTGAAGTAACAGAATACCAAATTGCGACCGGGCTACGTAATGTTCATCAAGTTGAAAAGAGTTGATGATCTTAAGATGTCGAAATGGATTATAATAGGAAAAGGTCTAATAACCATCGCTAAAAAACCAGCATACAAATTGGTTTATTATGGTTGGTTCATTATTTATCGTTTTTCTAAAATGAATCGATAATCGATAAATGACCGATTATCAGTTATCAGTTTTGAGTTTGCCAACATTCAGTCGATTCATGATGATAAAAGTTCATATAGGTAAACAAAAATGTTAAAATGTATCTGTATCCACCGTAAATAGTCTTTGACGTCGGGGGATGCCGGTGCGCGGGATAGTACTTGCGCTGCTCCTGTTGTTACCAACTCAAGCCCAAGTAGCACGTTAAGCTGTATATAGGCTGCATTTAGGTTCATTTTTAAACTTAAAGCTGTATACGAAGCCGTACAAAGGCTGTAGAAGCGCTTCTACAGCCGATATAACACCAAAAAGGGCCCCAAGTTATACAGCTTATTGCGTTATATAGGCTGCACAATAGCTATACAAGCTGTTATAAACTGTACAATGGCTGTTATTTGGTGTATAAAGAAACTATAACACTAAAGATACTCTCTTGTAACTGTCTTGTACAGCTAAGAGTTAAATAGGCTGCACAATAGCTGTACAAGCTGGTATAGGCTGTACAAAGGCTGTTATTCGGTGTATAAAGAAACTATAATACTAAAGATACTCTCTTGTGCAGCTAAATGTTCTTAATAGGTGTTTGAAAATGATAAAAAGTAACTAATCTGTTTTTGATATTGTATAACATTATATCTGCAGACGCCATAATTAAAAATATATTAATAAACGATAAATTCTTGGACTTGGAGCAGTATTCAAGGGTCTATTCAAAGTGCAAATTCTAAATGACTGTGAAGTCGTGTATGTTTTTCCTCAAAATATTCACGCGCCAACGAAATAATCAAGATAACACAAATAAAATTATTGCGAAATACGGTAAGTGTTTGTGTTTAAGGTTAGAATATACAAGTATTTATGGTACAATATTGTATATAAAGGCATAATGATCATAATATAAGTTGCTTGTCAAGATATAGCTTTAGCTATTGCTAAATATATCTTTTATTTAACAATATATTTCTTTAATGTTGTTTTTAATACACAATAATGGCGGCGTTTTGTTATACAGGCTAAAGTGTATTTGGAGGGTGATATACTGCAAATAGCTGTACTGAATCTCTTTTTTGTTCTATTATACGGCTATTGGCTTTTAATTACCGTCCAAATACACTTTAGGCTGTACTAAGTCCCTATATAAATCTATTGTACAGTAATTGGCTTTTAATCACTTAACTTATGTTTAGAGATGCGTACAAAAATTGAAGAACCCTAAATACAAAACATATGTTTGTCACTTGATTTCGCTATTGTGTTGTATTGACGTCGGTCGTTTGACTTTACAACTAAACCAACTTATTGTTAACTATAACTTATGAGACATGTATTTCAATCATGTTTTACTTTATTTTTCAGGGAAATATGCCTTATAAAATAATAAAAACAATTGAGAGAAGCCAAAACCGTATTTGTATCGTACCCAGTTTGTGGGAGGATAAAGGTGAATTATAATGACCAAGAAAACAACTTGATATAACTAAGTTGATCAAGAACGAAAAATCAAGCCCTTTAAATATTGGTCTATCACAAAAATATTTTTAAGAAGAATACGTTATTTCGTGCTTGTGATTTAATATTATTAGTTCTTCAAAGAGAAACACATACTCTTTTACCTGTAATTGTATCTAAGTATATAATATTTTTAAAACGATTGTAAGTATACATATATACAGGGTGTTGCAAAAGTGGTACAGTAAGCCGCAATGGTGTGGCTCAGGGGGTCATTCTTAACAACTTTTGTTTAACGACTTTTGGAAATTCGCGAAAAAAATATTGATTCTCCATAGAAACTTTGTTGGTCACGTGACTTTTCACAATGGAAAAACAAAATTGTTTTTCGGGAATTTTCACAAATAGTTGAACAAAAGTTGTTCAAAATGACCCTCTGAGTCACCCCCTTTCGACTTACTATACCGCTTTTGTAAAACTCCGTATAGTAGCAAGTTAAAAATAAAAAAATACATATTTTCTCAGTGTAATGATTTTTATTTCTCTTTTTAACTCTTTTTTATATATTCTTTGAAGAATAGACCAATTGTCTTGCTGCCAGGCAGGTCGTAAAAGACAACCGATGGGCTATGCGAGTCACTTTCATCGTGGTTACTAGGTGATAGAGCTCTGCATTGGCTCGACCGGGTCTGGTACCACCGCCTTATCTATTCCTGCTGCAAAGCGTCAGTGCTAGTCACTGTCATGTTCCGGTTTGGAGGGTAAGGTGGCCGGTAAACTTATGCATTGGGCATTAGACCTTGCCACAAGAGAGCAACGCACCATTAACATTTTTGCTGTCTGTAGGCGATGGTTGATTCTTTTCATCAGGAGACCGATCTGCTTGTTTGCTATCTTATGACATTAAAAAAAATCAGTTATTGTAAATTACCAACCAAGTAACCTTAATGAAGAAGATAAGCCTAAAAAATAATAAATCAGATAACCTACAATCACTTTTTAATGTTTTTGTTACGGAACCCTTTTCCTTGAACATTAATAAAAATGACGATTGTAGGTTTACCTGAATTAGTAATTTTTCAGCTTTATCTTCATTACGATTACTTGGTTGGTAATTTATAATATTTAAATATTCCTTTTCAATATTCCTCTTGATTTTTTCCACATGATATCAACTATGCAGATATAAAAACAGCAAACAACAATTTTCTCAGTAATACAGCCTTGAGCTGTACTATAGCTGTATATTCAGATTTTTTAACACCATTGGCTGCATAACAGTCTACAATTACGCCATAAATATTAGCTGTAGAACGGTGATTGCATATCCCATTTTACAGAAACAAGCGTTGAGTGATACTATAATAACACTTAAAGCTGTAATAAATTCCCGTGCTAAACAAAATACAGCTAATGTACAGCTTTAAGGATTAAAATCAGCCTAATGAGTTACAAATTGCTTAAAGCTGTACAGTAGTGTATTAATATTCAGATATAACGCCTAAAGCTTACGCGGAACTCTAAGAAAGCCCTTGTACAGCATTAGGCTGTATATAAACTCATAAAGGTCTCTTATACCGATAAAAGCATCTTTTTACACCATTGTACGGCTGCAATAGAACTTTAAGTTCTATATGAGCTGCTTTATGGGTATTAAACATGCTTGATTGCTGCTTGGGAGGTCGTTCGCAGCTATAATTGCCGTAAGCGCTACGGTGGCACAGAACCATAGCGGTCAAATGTTTAACGCCCCTTTTTGCGTCAGGGCTTAAAATGTATTGATCCAATCAAAAATTAATAACCTTCTACATACAAACACGTCGGTTATAAAAACTCTTAAAACTATCCATAGACAATTTGGTCATAGTTCGTCTCTCCTTCGGTACATTAAAGTACATTCATTCATAGACATTGGAATTGTATATTTAATTTATCATTTTTATTTGCCAGTATTTTCTGTAGAAGTTATTTATAGAATAAAGATTTGTCCCGTCACTTCTTGTCAATTAGCTCACGAAATAAAATAGTCCATTACATAAAAAAAACTAATTTAAAGTAGGTACCTATTGCCTTGTTATTTACAATATGGCGTTACTAAAGCGAATGATTTGAATGTGAGTTGTCGTGGAGTTTGTTTAAATATATTTATTATATTCATTTATAAAAATAAATATATTTATTTATTAAATAATAAGAGTTATATAATATGTATAAATATATAATAAATTTATCACGGGTGTACAACATTTTAATTTAATTACATTAGACGCATACATGTAAGTAATTGTACACAGCGTTCTCTCTCCCTCTCTTCCACAAACACACACACACACACACACACACAAACAACACACATACACACAAACAACACACATACACACACACACAATACACACACCGTGTTGGTCCGAGCTCTTTAAGAAGGTTGACTAGATCAACACATTTTAACCCCTGAGGAAAAATGGGGTGTTATAATAAACATGACCACTATGTGTATGTAGACGGACTGCCGTTCGGTTAAGCAGGTCGTACCACCATGTGCCACTACCACGTGATTACTAAATAATAGAGCTCCGCAACATCTCGTCCGGTTATTTTGTAACATGTCACCTATTCTAACCGCAATGCCGTCAATGATTGTTATTGTCGTGTTCCGGTTTGGAGGGTAAGGTAGTCTGTAGGGGAGAGGTGTTCAACCTCCCTTAACCTCTCCGTCCGAAATACGTAGTTTTTTTAATGATTTTTTTGTCGTAAAACTGCCATACAAATTGCCCCTAAATTTTTAACTTATGCCACTAGATTGGAGAAAAAAGAAGAGAGAGAAAAGAGAAATAATCAAAGTCACCCTCCTTCAACCTCCTTAGGCGAAAAACACATTTTTATTACATTATTTTATTTTTTTAATGTTAAAATTTGGTTCTTTTGAATTTTCTATAACATGCATTTTGCTACTTAAAAATATAGTTTAAGGTTTTTTTTTTTTTATGTCATAAGATAGCAAACAAGCAGATGGGTCTCCTGATGGAAAGAGTTAACCATCGCCTATAGACACCAAAGATGTTAATGGTGCGTTGTTATCTTGTGGCGAGGTCTAATGCCACATGCATAAGTTTACCGGCTACCTTACCCTCCAAACCGGAACACGACAGCGACAAGCACTGACGCTATTGCGGCAGGAATAGGTTAGGCGGTGTTACCAGACCCGGGCGAGACAATGCAGAACTCTACCACCTAGTAGCCACGATGGTAGTGACTCAATAGCTAATCGGTCGCCTTTTACGACCTGCCTGGCAGAACGGCAGTTGGCCTATTCTACAAAGGAGGCCGGGACCAACACGGCGGAAAACAAGGTTCTATAACATACGGCTTCTTACTATAAATGCTAGTCGGATTGCGTGTGCTACGGCGCTGCGGGAAGTGCAGCCCCTCCGCCCTTACGTAACAAAGCATAGGCATTAAGAACCTTGCTCGCCTTCGCAGCTTCGGCTTTTTGGTCGCCTGCGAAGATCAGCCCCAGCCACTACAGCTCGCAAGGTGCCTACGTTTTGTTACAGCGGGCAGGGGCTGCCTCCCTCCGCGCCTTCGCGATTTTTAAAAACACTCTAGGGGTAGGGTAAAAGAGACCAAGTGCATGTTGGGGTGCTCCGATTTGGATCTGTCATCAATTTATGAAGATTACTAGTCCTGAAAACAAAAATCAAAGCTATTTGAATATGTTTCGTAATTTTCCGAAAAAACAAAATTTTCATAATTTTTTATGAAAAAAAAAAATTGTTTCTGCAAGTTGAAATTTTGCGTAAAGATTTAATAAATAATAATCTTTGTATAAAAAATACGAACGCAAAACTTACGGTCGGTTTATCGTAAATATTTACGCGCCTAATCTAAAAATATACGAAATTAAAAAAAATGCGCCTCCGGCAAAAAAAAAAAAACTAACGGGGGCTTATCAGAACTCAGAAGACCGTCTGAAAGCCCCCAACAGCATCAGATTTTCTCTATCAATGCGGCACGTTTCTAAACCCAACCCTAAATAAAACCTTATTTGTAACCGTTTTTTTACAGTAAAATTAGATTCTCAACACTTAGGAGGTATTGGTACTTCATTGACGTTATGTAGGATGCAGGCATAGATAAGGTATATACTAAAGGACCGAAAGAGGAAGGATTAGCTACCGAAATGTTATAGTTACGTATAGTGTTATCGGGTAGGTACTAGAAGTCATGTGATTCGCAGTCACCGCGTCAGACCGACGTCTGTATAATATGCATCGTTAGCAGATCATCTCAGGAAAATAAATTTTTTAATGGCGGCATTTTGAAACAAGGAAAATATCTAAGTCAAGAAGCAAATTAATTTTCTGTTAAATTGAATACTTAATATAATATTGAGGTGGTTATACTTTGAGGTGATTTAAAATATGAAATTTAAACCAGGCACCAGATCAGACCTCGATTTTTGGTACCAGACCTCGACGAGACTATGCAAAAATCTACACTGACATCTTATGAGGGTATGTTTGTGTGTATATGTATACGCGCATGATCTGGGTATTTACGGTTACTAATTTCAATGGTTCATCAGGAGACTAGGTGGTAGAGTTCTGCATCATCTCGCCCGATTCCTGGTACCATCACCTTACCTATTCCTGCCGCAATAGCGTCAATGCTTGTCAATGTCGTGTTCCGGTTTGGAAGGTAAGGTAGGCGGTAAACTTAAGCATGTGGCATTAGACCTCGCCATAAGATATCAACGTACCATTAACACCTTTGGTGTCTATAGGCGATGGATGACTCTTTCCATCAGGAGACCCATCTGTTTGTTTGCTATCTTATGATATCAAAAAGTAAAGGAGAGCCATTTGCTTATTTGTTCGAAATAAATATAGAAAAAAAACTATAGAAATATTATAAATATAAAATCCTCTATACGTGTGATATTACCTAACTGGCTGGACCAATGTTGATAAATTTGATAAAATGGAGACCGGTACATAGAACAGCGTTCGGTTTCGGGACAATACTTCATGTAGTACATAAACTAAGTACCTACCTATTAGAAACCATATGTTAAAGTATTTTAAAAATCAGTTCGTAGTTTCAGAGTCTATTACAACAAACTTATCTTTTTGCTTTTTATAAACGTAGATAAAGTATAGCAGCGATAGAATCTAATCAAAAATTATATAATTCCATTGAAAATCCTAATTCTAATCATTATCTATTTACAGCGATATGCTTTGATAGTAAGGATATACTATTAAGTGACGAAAATAAGATAGTTACAATTCTAATTATATAATCTAGGTAGTAATGACCTAGAAGTCGGATTTTGACCATAATTAACCGACTTCCCAAAAGGAGGAAGTTATCTATTCGGCTTTATGTTTTTATGTGTTTTTGCCTCAGAACTCGGTCATATATAAACCGATTTGGATAATTCCTTTTTGTTTGGGAGGGTACACTCTCCGTGTAGTCATTTTAATTTGGTGAAAATCTGACTGACGTAAGGTTTTTATAGGTAATGGGAAGTCGATTGCCGCAGTTTTATGCATTAAAAAGATGTTTGTATAACAATCCTTGTGTATAATACGCAGGCATGTACATTTATTTCGACGTATCTTCTCAGCGAGGGGTAGAGTTCACAATCAACTAGCAGCTGTAACATAGCAGCCACCACTTCAGGCACCACGCTTCTCACAAAAGTGGCAACACAGAAATATACTAAGTCCTAACAGCAAAAAGTGCATATAAAGGTTAATTTGGATAATATTTCATATTTTTTCTGGTCTAATAGTTATCTATCTCAAATCTGAGACGTCTCATCGACAACATATCTACTGATGTCGATGGACGTCTCCGTGCGCGATGTGTTTTAAAGATAGAGATAAGATAGGTGTTGCAAGTTACTAAAATAAGACAAACATACCACCCCCGGGCACCTTTGAAGAATAGACCAATTGTTGTTCTGCCAACATGTCGTAAGAAGCGACCGATTCGTTATAAATGTGACTATTATCGTAACTACCAGATGGTAGAGTTCCGCAACGTCTCGTCCAGGTATTTGGTACCACCGCCTTACCTATTCCTGCCGCAATAGTGTTAATGCTTGTCATTGTCGTGTTCCGGTTTGGAGAGTAAGGTAGCCAGTAAACTTATGCATGTGGCATTAGACCTCGCCACAAGATAGCAACGCACCACTAACATCTTTGGTGTCTATAGGCGATGGTTTTTTTTCAATCAGAAACTCAAAATAATTATTTATCTTTTGAATTAATATTATCAGTCATTATTTTATTTTATTTATGTATTTAATCGTCGTATTTATACTTATTTCCCTATTTATAAATTAATATATATATATATATATATATATATATATATATATATATATATATATATATATATATATATATATATATATATATATATATATATATATATATATATATATATATATATATATATATATGTATAATATCTATTTATTATGTATGTTATTTATTAAGGTATGTATGTATATATAATATGTGTATAGGTATAATGTATAATAAGTATATTTTATGTGTATTTAATGTTTTGAGTTTTTTTAGTATTACCAGCAGTTATTGTAACTAAATTTTACTTATTTATCTTATCATGCACCCCTTTAAATGAAATGTTCTCTAATTAGCTTGGGTTGACTGGTAGAGAATGCCATGTAGCATTAAGTCCACCTATGTACTCAATTGTACATAACATTTTTAAATAAATAAATCATGAATAGGCTTCTATTTCTCATCCTGAGTACGCTCATATTTTTTGTTAACATCTTTTGTAATCAGCCAGTAGGTATCTATGTATTAATACGTAAAGGAAACATTTTAGACATTCAATAGATTTAGGCATTGCTATGTGGAAATCCATAATTTAAAGACGAAATTATGATATATTTTCCGCAAAAACTTATATGGAACTGATGTGATGCAACTGAAACGAAAGGAAGTGTAAGGAATGGGGCAAACTTATCCAAGGCCTGAAAATTAGAGCGGACCATAACGGCACAACAGTCCCCCACTGCCACCATCCTTTCTTCCAAGCCAGTAGCAAAGGCAGTACACACAAATTATGTACTTAATGCACGTCTCACTTAATAGAGTGAAGTGCTATTCAACTTTTCTGAAGATGCTTCGGTTGCGAACTTTCGCCACACTTTTTTCCACGTCAGAAGCCTCTGTTTCTGACGTGTAAGAAAGTGTGGTGAAAGTGCAGGCATTTCAATTGCATCACAGCAGCTCCATATAAGGTCTCACGGCAATTTTGCAAATTAAACACTACAAATTCTTCTTAAAAATTTTGGACTCCTTTTTAAGACATTTGCGCGAACGGTGGAGTTTGTAAAGCACAGTAAAAAGTGTACATTGCGGAGGACTGCAGAAACCAAATATTTTTAAATAAAATGCATTAAAAATAAATAAAATTAATAAAATATACATTACACACTTTATTCATGTGACATAAACGATAATATACACCTATATATTATATACTATTTTCTTTCCGGCTAAAGTCAGTTGTCAAACTCAAAAGAGATTTTATTGTTTAGTCTAACTATAGTCGAATTTCGGCTACAGACGATCACTAGTGTAAATAAATTTCTGTGGCATGTCCGTCCGTCGTCAAATGCCTACTTGGCCGCAATAACCGACCGCTTTACAATAATATGCATAAAACAATAAACCTCACGGTCTGCAGCCAGCGCACTGCTGACTTCGCCATTACCATGAGAATGCAGCGGAGGTGGCCACGTGTGATTAACATCTATATGTCGCAGTCAATTTGTATGTTTCGTCATTACACAAATGGCATCGTCATTTTACAAAATATGTAAACGTTCAATACAAAGAACAAGGGCGAAACTTCATACATCGTTTTTTTTTTGTTATTATTATTAATATATTCCATAAGATTCCATCTATATCAAATCTTTAACTTATCCGCATTTAATAATTATTACTTAAACTTGGGGAATGGTAGGTATAAAAAGTTGAAATTTAGGTAAGGTTAACATTCAGTTCAGTTGTCTTTGGGTGTCTTTAGTACTACTGTTTATCTCAGAAATCTAAGATAGGTTGACAAAATTCTGAGCTAAAATTTTGCCAAGACATTTTTTAGATACTTTAAATAACAAAAAAATGCTTTAAACTATTCTTTAGTACAAAAACAGTAGAATTTTTATTTGATACTTATAATGAAAACTAGTTGACCCGGCAAACGTTGTTTTGCCATATAAATTATTTTATTAAAAAATAAGGGTTGGTGATAGAAGTTTAAAAATTTAGAGTTGTATGTATTTTTCAATGATGAATCATGAAAAAAGAAAAATAAAAAAAAATTGTCCATAAAATAAAAAAATATTTTTAAGGATGGACAACCCTTATCACTTAGGGGTATAAAAATAGATAGTAGCCGATCCTCAGACCTACTGAATATGCTGACGAAAATTCATCAAAATCGGTGAAGCCGTTTCGGAGGAGTATGGTAACTAACATTGTGACACGAGAATTTTATATTTAAGATATATAAACTTTTTGCTGTTTTAATACAAATGTAATTAAAGTTTTATACAATGGTAACACCTGAGTAACACTTAAATAAATATGATGATAGAAGTCAATCAAATTAGCGATATATTTTATTTTATTAATTTAAAAAACGTAGAAATCCAATATTTGTCACTCCGAAAGACACACAAGGGATGTACAAAAACCTTAAAAATGTGAAAAAAACCTTAGATTTATGGGGACATTCTGTTAAAATCATTGCTTCAGTAATAAATGTTATTGCAACATATTTAGCTGTAATATTTAATTGTTCTGTAACACATGGTGTTTTTCCTGACTTAATGAAATTCAGCAAAGTTATTCCAATTTTCAAGTCTGGCTCTAAATGTGATCCCTCTAATTTTCGGCCTATCTCGGTTTTGCCAACCCTAAGTAAAATATTTGAAAAAATTATACTAGACCAAATGCTTAGACATTTTGATAAATTTAGATTATTTCACAATAAACAATTATGAAGCCTGGGAGAACTCGCAGGATACACTTGGAGTGTTCTGTGATTTATCTAAGGCATTTGACTGTGTCGATCATAACATTTTAATCAGGAAGTTACACCATTATGGATTTCGAAATAAAGCTCTCGATCTTCTGGTTTCTTACTTAAATGAAAGAATTCAGAGGGTTGATATTAATGGAGAAAGGTCCCCTGGTGCTGTTGTAACCATGGGTGTCCCGCAGGGCTCCATACTTGGTCCATTTCTGTTTCTGATATACATAAATGACTTGCCTTACTATGTAGGGGGTAAGCATGGAATCGTACTGTTTTCGGATGACACTTCACTTTTATTCAAAGTGAATAGACGAATTGGTAAGTATGACGAAGTAAATAATGCGATTTCAAAAGTTGTACACTGGTTCAGTACGAACAATCTTTTATTAAATGGTAACAAAACTAAGTGTGTTTAATTTTCATTGCCTAATGTAAGGCATGTAGATACCAGCGTACAACTGGATGGAAACAACCTGGATCTGGTAGATTCCACTGTGTTTTTAGGTATTACTTTAGATAAGAAATTACAATGGGGACCACACATTAATAATTTAGCAAATAGACTTAGTTCAGCAGCTTATGCAGTTAAAAAAATGAGACAGTTAACTGATGTCGACACAGCAAGAATTGTATACTTTAGTTACTTCCACAGCATTATGTCATATGGAATTCTTCTCTGGGGAAATTCTGCTGAAATAAATAATATATTTGTATTGCAGAAAAGAGCTATTAGGGCAATTTACAATCTTAGCCCGAGGGTTTCCCTGAGAGAAAAATTCAAAGAAATCAATATTCTAACTGTTATATCCCAATATATATTTGAGAACTTGATGTACGTTCGTAAAAATATTTGCTTTTTTAAAAAAAATGGTGACGTACACTCACTTAATACAAGGAACAAAGACAATCTTGTTGTGCATGCATCTCGTCTCCACAGAATAAGTTATTCTATTATGGGGCAATGTATACGCTTTTACAATAAACTTCCCGAAAATATAAGAGATCTACCAGTCAATAAATTTAAAAAATGTGTTAAAACAAAACTGTGTAAAAAAGGATATTATAAAATCTCAAATTATTTAGAAGACAAAAAAGCCTGGGATTAATTGCTCCTCATGCCGATCTCATATATAATATTAATTTTTGTAATATTGTGATAATGTAAAAAAATCAATGATATAAAAAAAAGACAAGCCCGCTGAGTTTCTTCCGCCGGATCTTCTCAGTGTGTGGCCGCGTTTCCGATCCGGTAGTAGTTTTTTTAAAAAATATGTTGACGTGTCAAAATAACTTGTAAAAAGTTTTATTGAATAAAGTATTTCTGATTTCTGATACAAAACTAAAACCGCCTGTGTTCTTTCCGAAGACAAATCGCTGATGACATACCTAAATTGTGTCAATTCAACTAATAAGCTCTAATGTCGCCGACGATGGTCGACGGACGGGCGGACAGACATAAGGGCATACTAACAAACCTACTTTTTACGAGTAAGTAAGAAGCCCGATAGGGAGCGCCATCAAGCAGGAACCCGCTTGAAAAAATACCAATTTTTTTTCGCGATTTGTATGCTACAAATGATGCTAATGAATGGAGTAAAATTATTATTTTTTTGTAGTTCTAATTCTAGTTCTAAATAAATTACTTTAAACAACATGCCGCGGCAAGTTGCTAATGGCGACGGTAAGGCTGCTAACTCACCGTGACGCCATGGCGACGTCGCCGGCCATATATACAAATAATTTGTATTGAATTTTACGAATTGGCTACGTCGTCAAGTGAGTTAGCTGCCACCGTTATTGTATCTAGGTTGATGATATATTACGGCGTGAATTCTTTGAAACAGAATTTGAATAACTGTGAATTCAAGTAATATTAATCTTTAAAGGATATTCGTAAATTTTAGCATTATAAAAAATGTCCGTGATATAATTTACATTTTAGAAGAAATTAATAATGTGTTACAGTACGGTAAGCAGCTATTAACATGTGTTGCGCTTAAGAGGCATTTCACAAATTTCGCCCAACTGAAATTTAGATATTTTCTAATCGATACGAGAGCTGACGTCGTCGTCTGTATAGTGCATCTAGGGCTGGTAAAATAAAAATAGTATTGATACTTTTAATATTTTAATTATTACTACGCGGTACTAATTTTGGCACACGGACGTAGCGGATTTTATAGTATTCTCTTTTATTTCTTTTTGAAATAAAAAATAAATAAATATTATTTAAGAGACTTATTTTTGCATAAGAATATAATATAATTTTATTCTATGCCAATTTCTATAGGAAAAACCCAGTTAATATTTTGTTAATTTTCGTTGAAATAGGCATATATGCTTATTAGATATAGATCTTTTAGGAAAAAAGTAATCTATTCAGGCACAATTGTTGGATGTTTCTGGTTATTTAGTATTTTCTCTAATTGAGATTGTTGATTCTAGCAGTAGCAATACTTTTTTGGAAAAATAGCTTCTTTGCGTAATTGTCGAAACTTGATTTCGGAGAACATTTATTATAAGAAATACAATTGATGATTAAAAAATCTGTTTCATTGAAGGAATATTTAAAAGTTTAATCTATCTAATGGTACCATTTAATTAAATAAAAGTATCTTATAATATGAAAAATTAGGAGTTGGAAAATTTTGATTTCTCGTCAAAAGTTGGTCTAAAATGTAAACTGCCTCTTAAGGCCAAATTTGTATGGACCCTCATCATTTTCCTTTTAAACTTGAGTTTTTATAATGAAAAAACTCAAACACTACTAAACAGATTTCAAAAACTATTTAGCTTATGGAATATTACATTACACCGGAGTAACATAGGGTACTTTTTAATGGACTATGTAAAAGTAAGAAAAGTTTTTGGGTCGCGCGAACGTAGCCACGGGCTATAGCTAGTAAGATATTATTGTTATTGGGTTTTGTTAATATTTTGTTCTAATTTTAATTAGTTATGTTACGTTCAGGAATAATAATACCCGCCATATTTAACATCAGTTTCCTGTGATAAGGTGGATTAGCTCTGTACCGCGGAGTCAGCCAATTTATTAATCCGGGTACATTAGTACAACGTTCTCTCGAGTGATTAGTGCGCTGTTTAAATCATTTGAGAAGCTAAGTTGCTTAAACATACTGACATATATAACCGTAAGTAGATATAAATTTAATGTTCATTGGACTAGATTTTCAACTAACTTTATCTATACATTTATACAAATAAATAAAATGTTTGTTTTATATATAATAACCGCTTTTTACTAAATGCATATGGATGTATAGAAAGCGTTATTTTTTTAAGTATGGATAGATATATAAATATCAAAATAACATTTTTATAGTTTTTGTCTGTCTGTTTGTTTCAGTTAGTCTCTGAAACGGCTGGATCGATTTTGACAGGATTTTCAATGGCAGACAGCTAATGTAATATGGAGTAACTTAGGCTACTTTTAGTAACATTAGCATACAGATGAAGTCGCGGGCACACCTAGTATATCATAGATTGAATGCATCCTGATGGAGAGACACCATGCTATCCGTGTTGCGGGAATGTAATTCCGCGCACATTAGCTTAGAAGCCAACAAGTAGAATGGTTTCCTGATGAGTAGAGATACCTAACCGTTACATTAAAACACTGGAGGTGTAAATATGTGTTGCAATCTGTGTTGCGGAAATGTAATGCAACAAACAACATCGACGAATACCGTCGCTACTGCAATACTGCAACAGGGTAGGATAAAGATGGCGAAAACGAAAAACCGAGAAAGATGTTGCAGATCACGCGGTCGTTCCCGGACTTCCAAAACCCATTGTTCTCTAATAATAAAATTTCATACATTACTTCCTTTGACCTGTAGGACTATTTAAATTTAAATATTCAAATATAATACGGACATTTCAAATATATATTTTTCTAGTTTTCTGATAAAAACAACTTTGCCCGGGATTGGAAAACTACCTGTTGTATGCCTAAGTGATAATCTTCCCACCTATCACATTCTGGAACTAAGTATCTTCGGCTAATGGTAGGTGACACTATTTGTACCTCTGTCTAACTGTTTGGGGTTACGAGCGTGATGATACTTTTTTAAATATTATTTACTTCTTATGACTTCCATGCAGGAGTCTTTAAGTACAGTTACTGGCAATAAAAGATATATATGAAATTTGCCTGAACTTTGTATTTAAAAGTCGGACTAGAAAAATATAAGTAGTAGGGATTCGTTGGTTCCCGACCACCCGGGTCGTTGGGTCTGGATCCCTGTTTCTGTCCCACCTGTGTTTCTGACCCACTTGGTGGTCGGTCAAAACTAAAAAAAAAAAAAAAAAAAAAAAAATTTGGTGTCAAAATGGGGGTTTCCGGGTACGCCCGATCGATTGCAAGCATCCGTTTTTTGATATCTCGCACGGTTGCAAAGTTAGCATTCCTGGCTCTCCTTCGTTATCTAATCACCTCATTATCATTAAGCTCGAACGCCCGTCACACAATCGCACTATTAAAAGCTCATTAGGACGTTTCGCATTGCGTATCACTTGCAACTAATGAATATGGAATAAAATAAATATCATCAAGCTGATTCCCGTGTCGAGAAGGCAGAGCGAGCGTCTTAACGTTCCACTGCGATTCACCTGTTCAGCGGACAAAAGCACGATTATGGCGATCATTCTATTATCATTTTAGCAGCCTGTAAGACTTTTACTTTTTTTTTTTTTCATAGTAATTTATATCATTAACATCGTGAGTACTGACTAGTTGGTGAGTTCTGCAACGTCTCGACCGGGTTGAGTACCACCACCTTGACCCATCTTATTACATGCATCATCAGTGCTAGTCGCTGTGGTGGTGCTATTATTACTGGGTCTGTGTGCTTATTAAATATATTCCAGTACTTGTATGCATGCAAAAAAGTATCTTCACGGCCATATCCCCGAAGAGGTAGACAGAGGTACAACTAATGCTCCCACGATTAGCCGAAGATACTAAGTTCCACAACGTGATAGGTGACAATCCCGACCCAGGAATCGAACCTAGGTCCTCATGTGGCAAGCATCGTCACCGCACCATTATGCCGCAGAGGTGATTTGTTTGAATGTATTTATTTAGTGTTGTTGACAAACACCCATATTGCATGATGTCTGGGCTAGCAGGATCGGTCACTTTCGGTATCAAAAGCTTCACATGCTCTTAAGGTATGTGGGTGTTTCGCAATACACAAGTATGAACTTCACTAACGATTCATTGGAATGTTGTATCATAATTGCTAATGCGAATGTGATGAGCAACAAGATTTGTAACAGAACGTGTTCGCTAATGTTAATTGCTTAAAACTTCCTATATAAACCTTGGATGAAAGCACATCTACAATATATCAAATAATTATTTTAACAGAGATAGTGCTACATTATTGTAACGTGTGTGTGTGTGTGTTATTGTGTTCACGTGCTACTTCGATAATATGGATGTAAGTATCTCATTTATTGCTCTTATAATATCTTATATATTAAATATGTGTAATGAATGTAGATATAATATTTTTGTCGTTTCATATTTTTACAATATTATTCATGTATTTCACCGGAGAGGAAAGTATACTTGTATGATGAACGTACACATATTTTTTCAGATTTGGTTAGAAAATAATATTTATACCTACATGCACACACAGAAATGATGTATGTGTTAAATCTATACATATGTGTACTACATGTATACTGAACAGAAATTTTACCTAAATATATTCAGTCGTTAAGGCGTGTAAGAACTTGTAACAAATATACACGCACAAACTTTAGATTTATAACATAGTATTAGGATTTTACGTTAGCTATGTCGTAGTGTCTAATATTTGGTATTATGTCCTTTACAGAATTCCTCGAGCATCCTTGAAGAGAACACTTTAAAACATTATTATTATCCACTGTCTGACGACGACGAGTCAGATTTACAATTGACTCATGATAACCAGTTGGCTTTCTCCCGAAAGAATCAAAATATTCCCCAACACCATGTTTATCAATGCATATTGCTACCCAATGAGAACCAGGCTTTGTATCAGGATCTAAATTTGATATAGAATAATAGGGTAAGCTAACATGTACTGGTATACGATTAGCTGCAAAAACATTAAGCTTTAAGCTACCATTAACCATATCCAGAAACTTTTGGATTTCTATAGAATCCATCATAGAATTTAATTTTTAAAAGCGTCTATTTTTAAAGATATGCTGAATGAAATTGACAGTAAATACACTAGCAATACAATATATAAGTACAATTTCATAAATTAATTTAAATTAAGATTAGCTATTATAATCTATAATAACCTCTCTATTTTTGTTTATTTCTATAACATTATCAAATTCTGCATATACTATACAATTTACAGTTGATGACAAAGTGCCTTCAAACCGTACTTCTATTCTAACACTTCCACGTTTTACTAAATTCCAATGAGTTGTAGAGTTTGCACTTAAGTCTGGAGTCATATCAAAAGCCATTAGACAGTAACCGTTTGCAAAAGCTTCTTTAGATATCGAATTACCTTCATTTAAAAAGTGTATACCGGTCCCAGAGAATAATGTATGATAAACGCTGGTAAAAGCATTGTCGGAAAAATTGGGAGTTAATGTTTTCGGTGGTATTTGCTGTCCATCTACATATACACTAAGCAGATTGAGGTTGTTGTGTTTAAAATCGAAGGGATTCGTTTCGAAACTGCCATTAAATGCTTTATTGCTAACGAATCCTATAATACACCTTTTAGGCATTTGCCCAAGAAATACATTATCAAGAACTTTCCCTTGAACACCAGATGGAATAGTTAATACTTTTACTTCAGCTCTAGCAACTGGGTACTTAGCTGTGGTTGTTGCTAGTACTTTTTCGTGTGCAAGTAATATTGATGGATTGATTCTTGCTTTACGGATTATGAGCGAAGCATTTATTATATTAACTTTGAATTTATTTTCTACTGTGGACGATATGAGATTAAAAGAATCTTTCGAACGAACTAATTTTAACCGCATTTCAATACCATTAACTAAAAATTTCCCTTGATTAAATATATCACCATGTAAATGACCTATCATTTCAATAGTTGAACTCTGCTTTGATAGTTGCTGTCGCTTAGCAAATCCTTCGTTAGTTGCGTCACACGAAGTAAACTTTCCTGGAGTATCTTCATACCATAAACCACAGGTAAGATGGGAAGCTTTCGCTGCTGGACCATAATTTAATAAAGTTTCTATATACGCACGATATGCATATGTGTTATTTGGTGGAGAAACAAGTTTCTGATTTAAATAAATATCCAACTGACTAAAAAGCGAGTGTAGCCAATTATTTACAGGTGCAACATTGGCATCGACAGCTAATCTTGATGAATCAATATTTTCTATTCGTGCACTGATACTAATCATTGTGTGTGATAAGTCAATATATTCATCACCAGCACCAGGTATTAAAAACTCGATAGGGCCATCATCAGTTAGCGATGATATCGGACGATATTGCATACCACTCTCTATACTTATATGTGTTGTCGGTAAAGCAAATATATCCAATTCTGATTTCACACATTCACAAGAATTATTGTGTAGGAACGCCATTTTTAATTTCCAAAAATATCTTTTTTATTTTTGAGAGCTCCTTTAAGAGTTCTTCTTTGTTTTGATGTCTTCTTGTGAGTGATAGACTTAAGTCTTTGCCTTTTATTTTTATAACCGGATCCTGCCATTATGGAGTCGAGTTTTTCATCAGCTTTTCTTTTTAAATTAGAAGTAGCGGTTCGGAATCGAGTTTTTATCGATTCATCAAGAGGTTGAGCTCCAACCAAATCACTTAGAAGACCAACTCCAGCGTTTAATGCTTCTTTTCCAAGAACCTTTGCGCCACTTTTTAAAATTGGAAATACTGACCTAAATAAACCCCCTAGAAAACTCCCTATGCCATGTCCACGTTGATATGGTGTTCCTTTATAAATTATACCTACACCAGATCCTGCTTGTGCAGAGTAATAGTGATGATAGGGACATACCATTTTTATATATTTAATGTAATATTAAGAACTTATTTTTTTGAAATGAAGCTTAATACATGAGGTTCCAAATTGAAATGGTACTCTTTCACCAATGCTCGTTCTTATATCAATTTCTATCACATCAAATTCCCTACGTAAAACAGGAAGATAGTGTGCAGGAGAAAATACATTAATTTTGTAGGCTCCATAAATATATTTCGTAGGATCTAATGGAATTATTCTCAGTAAAGATGACATTACATCTCCTATTATCTGTGGATGTACTATATCGGAGTAAATAAATAGTTGTGACGGTAGACCTAAATGTAAGTTTATTGGATACTTACCAATATTCTGCCTAACAAAATTTGTATTGGGTTCGAACCCAAGTTGAAGTGATAATTTGGGGTTAGCTGTTATTCGAGTAATGTTACTTGTCATATTTGTTACGGCGACAAGTCTTGATATTTCATCGTGTTGAAACTTTACTTTCCCATTTAATAAAGGATTTGCATTGAATGCATTTAAGAAGTTACTAATATTTTCGTAGTTTGTTGCTGGTATATGGGATTTATATTCAACGTTAGCATAATCTGTTTTTGAATCGGGTAAATATACTTTTTTAGAAATGTATACTACATTTTCATGATCCTGTACATTTAACATACTACACGGATAGTGACATTCAACTAGACCGACCACCCATTCTCCTTCTAGTTTTAGGTAGTTTAGTGAAGAAGTTTGCTGTTGTGTTTTCTGGAAAGTAGCCCATGGAGCTGTTACTAAGTAACGTTAAATAAAAACTATTATCCATTATATTTTCTTTAAATTTGATATAGGAACCCAAGTATTAAATTTATCGGATAACCTACCCACTTCACAAGCACTTCTTTTCTGATTCCAGAATAACGTGAACCTATTATTTTATCAATTTTAAAATACGAGGTGGGGTCATAAGAAACTTTTTGTAATTCATTCTCATAAAATGTACCTACAATTCCCTCGTTTAGAATATCTTTTATGGTATAAATCAATACAGGCTTACGTTTTACCGAGGCCACTATAAAAAATTCATCACTCCAATTAGTCTCATAGCCTTTTTTAAATATATGCTTATATTTAGTAATTCTAACGTAGTCGCCTATACTTAATTTTGGATCCTGATTATTGTGTACCATTTTTTTTTCCCTGTAATCGTCCTTCGTTGATATTACGCCATACAGTCATTATATTATTAAAATTAACATCAACTGGGCGCATTTTTATAGTCGAATGAAAACTATAATTATAGGAATAGAGTAATTCTTGCAATATATCTATGTATCTATATGTATTTTTGTGGGTGAAGTATCGCCACAATTTCGTTTTGAGAGTTCTCTGAAACCTTTCCACTATACTAGCCTTAATATCAGGGTTATTCGTTGTGTAATAATTAATATTCTTATTCATTAAATATTGTCTTACATCTTTTGATACGAATTCGGTTCCCTTATCCGATTGTATGTGACTAGGTGTGGCCTTTGCCTCGCAAAATATGCTCTCAAAACAATTTTTTATTGATTGTGAATTCTTTTTAATTAAGGGTCTAACAAATGCATATTTACTAAATACATCAATAACACACAAAATATAATTATAACGATCATTATATTGACTATACTTTCTCATATCACTTAAATCTACTTGCCAGAGTTCATTTAAGTTTGATAAGATATATCTGTTTCTTGGAAATTTTCTTTTTATAGGTTTATGAAGAGTATAAGTTTCCTGTTTTTGCAGCCATTCTTGAACTTGTTTCCGATTCATTTTACCTTTCATTGCTCTAGTTAATGCATTTACACTACTATATCCCGCCGGATTTGCTATATCATAGTAAGTACTATGTATATCTAATAAGGCGTCCATCTTTCCCAATCTATTTTTCTTCCTGGTTTAGATAATTTCGGTGTATTTAGTTTTGTAGGAGTATTAAGACGAAAATCTTCTACATACAATTCATTCATGAATTTATTTATTTCAGGATTACCAACACATATTAGTGGTACTTTAATATCTTTTAATGCTTTTGCAAACTTTTCCCACCCATCAGGTTTATATTTTAAGGGTCGGAGAGTTATATTTATGAGATCTATTATATTGCTTTGAGGTAAATGTTCTTTGTTGATCACAACAGTACCATCATCATTCCAGGAAATTTTATCGTTATTTTTATAAAGAGTATCTAAAAGAATGCTACCTTTCTTTTTGTAAGTTTTAGGAATAAGTCGTTTCAAATAATCAGCCGTGTAGTGTTTTAGTAACATATCCGGAGATTCCGGTGTCTGTACGTCCTGAACTGGTGATAACTCTTTTACAAATAGAATCATCTGCTTCTCGCTTGTGTTGTCTTTAACTTCTTCAAATGTGATAGGTAACTTTAAAGGTTTTTTATCTTCTTGTATTAAGTGTAAGTATTTCTGTAATTCTTGGAGGTATAATGACCATTTTTCACGATCATCAATTTTACTTTTTAATATTTTTTGCATTTCCTTGTCTAATCTTGACAAAGAATCATCAGAAATATTTTCTCTTTTCTTTAGTCGCTCCAATGCGTCTGGTTCAATCAATATCATTTTCTTTGTAGTATCCATTTTGTTTTTATTTATTTATTATGTAATTCAATAATCCACTTAATACTGTGCTAAGAATAATAGGAAGAAAAGCCCCACCTTTCTGTATAATGATTCGCTTTCTTAACCTATGTTTACCCTTCGACACTAGCAAACGCAACAGCTTTTTATATTTCTTTAATTTAGATTTTTCTGTTTCCTTCAATATTATTTTACCATTCAGAACATTATAAATACATTCACAAATACAGTTTATTTCCTCATCGCTACAGACTTTTAATAAGGCTGTACGATGTTTGGGTTTCAGTGTATGTAAAGCTCTTAATAAATCTTGATGTGTCTTCACTCTTTTCGACATAGCTCTACACTGAGAAATTTTAAGGTGTAAAATAGTTTATAAACGGTATCAAAAAACAACTGTACTGCAGAATGTTAACCGAAGACTTAGTGACATCTACAAGTTTTCCATCAAAAATTTTATAAACGTTTTCACAAATAAGATCTAATTCATCATCACTGTAAGATTGTATTAAAAGTTTGCGATATTTTGATTTAAAAGTGTATAAAATTTTTCTACTGGACTTTGCAGTAGACGCTGTTTCACCGACACCATTCATCAGATACTATTAAGAATCTCATCGTTCAAATCGTATTTAAATCCTTTTTTCGGTACATACACTATACAATGTTCATTTAAGGGAAATATTTTCGTCTTAAACCGATATGCGTCATTCGTAGCTTGTTTTAAATCTATCATCAAATACCCATGAGGCTCATTAGTAGCATCTCTGTAAGATTCTTCCACGAATTTTGGATTGTCGGGAAACACCTGACGGGCCAAATGTTTTATTTGTGTCCTATCTCGAGGATTTTTGAAATATATGAGATAGCTGGTATTTAGAGAAATATCTCTCTGACCTCTGCCCTGATGGAATAAGTTTTGGGTTATGTAAAATACACTTAAATTTCTGTGGTGGCTTCCTTTCGTGAAGATATCAACTATACGACCATCCGATTCTCTCATAAGATCATCGATAATGAGTAATTGAGGGTGTTTCCCATTAAACATATTCATATCAGGTATTCCTTGGATATATGTCACATCTATTCTATTATAAAGTGGTTGCATTTCATCATAACACCATAATATTTTATCAAACTTGACATCACATATATCTTTTATGTAAGTCAAAAAATTTGAAACAAAGTTAGACTTTCCACATCCACTAGGTCCAGCCACTATCGATGTGAATGGATGAATAAAGTGAATCATTTTTATTCCGTATTATATTAAACGTCTACCTTTTTATAAACAATAATTTATAATGGCATATGAAGAAATAAAACAGAGTCTTTATATACTAATAAATTTATTGCTCAGAACACATTTATACTATACATATTTTTACATAAATTATTTTATTTATTTATTTATTTATTTTATAGAAAGAAACTTATTACTATACAAAGTATGTCATATCACTTAAGCGCTACGGAATTTATATTCTTAAAACTACAGTTACAAATATTACAAATACTTAAAACTACGTTACATTTATTACAAATTACAAACAAAAATATTTACAATTTCTTCAAATTATCTTAGTGAATAACGTCCCCCATGCAAAGGTGTCTGTTGAATTAGGTATTAAATACCTGTTAGCTCTTAAAACTACAAGTTATAAATATTAAAAATACAAAAACTGTGGTTTAATTTATTACAAACACAAATATTTACAACAAAATTATATATATTTTTTTCTTTAAATTATCTTATTGAATAATGCCCCCATGCGAGGGTGTCTGTTGAATTAGGTATTAAATACCTTTTAGTATCATTAGAAGACAAACAAATCTTATTAATTTTTTGAGTAAAAACTATGTGCTTAATCGATCTGAATCTATACATTTCCGCTAATTTGATTGTGTTATTCATTAAACAGGACTCAAAATCTTTGAATGTTAATTTCTTAGTAACACTCTTATTAACACCTTTAGCTTTAGTTATTAATTTATTATCAACTATCATTGAATACATTTTTGATCGCAACCCAACAAATTCACGAAATATTTGCCCATTATTTTCATCTTTGAAAACCCCGATTTTTTTCTTGTTTATCAGGTTATAATTATAAATATTATTTTCCGGGTAATCTGAAGTATCGAAATATTTTTCTAAATCTGGTTTAATATCACTGTAAAAGTTTTTCGTATATATTTGGTATATTAAACTATCTGTATCAGTATATAGTAATTTTGGGCTTAAAAACTTACTTTTCATATAGGTGTAATGAAAATCAAACATTAAGGTTTTTGAAATATCCAGTATACAAAATCCGAGATATATTGGTTTATTGTATACAAGTTTTACCTTTTTGAGTTGAACAGCTACTAAGTTTTCGGAAAATATAGAAAGACTATGAAATTCGGGACGTGCAATAAGTGATTGAGCTCCTTGGGTCTTTCCAAGATCTTCCCAATGGGTAAGTAACTTAACATCAACTCTTTTTTCTATGTTTTCCATCGTTTTACCAAATATTGAATTATTCATTAACTTATAGAAATCTTTTTCAAACTCATTTTTTGATAAAGTTCGAAGAGATGTGTTAAGATCTATGTATTGTTTTAACCAAGGACTTTGTCTAAATTTTAAAATTCTATGAACCTTTTTAAGTATTAAGCCCAGTGACAAACACTGTTTAAGATTTCGGTAATGAATTACGTATTTTGTTTTATTATTTAAATTTGTTACTAATTTGGGGTGAATAGATTGGTCTGTGCAAATACGTTCAGGACATAAAGGTAAATCTGAGTGAGTATCATGTAGGTTTTCAGGATATTCCAAATCTACTTCTACTATGTATCCATAATCAGAATCGTCAGAAACATCGAATTTTGTGTTGACATCTACCCATTCAAAGTTATTTATTGGAAGATATTGTGACATTGCCCACCCATATAAATTATTGGCATCCAAATATATCAGATAGGAATCAGGTTGTTCCTTATTATAATCTTCCATGTATTGATTGTTTGCTTTAGCATAGCGATTACTACACTGTGAAATACCACCTCGTATACCTGATTTTAAAAAAGAAATTATCTCAAAGTCTGTTAATAACTCCAATTCCACTTTTGTTAATTTCATCATGGCATCCCAACTTAACCCTGGTGCTGTGTAATAGTGACATGGATCCAAATAGTAAGTAGTTAAACATACATTTCTAAAATTCTCGAATACATCGGTCAGCAATAAAACATCTGTTTTTAAATATAGATCGGAATAATCACCCATATTTTTACATTTAAAATGTTGCCACACGTCCTTTGCATGTTTATAATCTTCATCTGACACATTAGAATCGGACATTGAATTATAAAACCTTTCCTTAGGGGGTAACGTTGTTAAATTTAAAGAATTAAATGATTGCATTTGTTCATACGGATAAATTCCTTTTCGCTTTACACGTACAAAGTCCTCATTATTTGGAAAGTTTTTACGTAATTCAATAAATTGTTCATTATTTAGGTTTTGAGATAATTTTTCTAAACTACTGGACATAAACTTTAAAGAATCTATAAATCGTATACTAATACTACGATTGTTGATCTTTATAGTTTTTGAAAAAGATATGTATTTTTCTTTGTTTTGTGGTATTACTTGAATGTTACCTTCAACTACGTGTAAAGCACGGACTATAAAGTGAGCATCATAGTGGCTCATGTTATGTAATATGACTGGTACAATGTCAGGCGTTACATATTTCTTACCACAAATTGTATGTGCAAAACCTTTAAATTCGCCGGTATATGAATCATACACGGTGAAATCTTCACAATTTAAATCTAAATCACAAACGTAACATTTACTATCATGTGTTGTAAAGTTTACATTTTGTTCAGATAGTGGTTTTGGTGATTTGCGGAAAGTGTTACGTTCTATAATGTTTTCTAAATCTTTAATTAAACTCTGAATAAATACACACTCACAATCATTTCCTTTATAAGATACATATTTTGAAATGCTATCATCATATGAACATTTAATATAATAACCAAAGCTATATACATCATGTTTCTGTACATTTTCTGTGTGTGATGCACATGGATTATTCGAACAACTATAAATTGGCCTTAAAAATGATTCGAAATCTGCATATATTACAAATGGAATTTTTAGTTTTTTGTGATAGCTTTCAAATTTTAACTTATTGCTGTGTGTTAATGTACCAAACCAATCCTTCCTTAAAGCATTTACGGATGGAATTTCCGTACGGATTTGCATACAATCACTTTTTTGGTGATTCATTAAAGCATCTTTCTTAGTAAAGAATAGTAAACACCCATCGCAAATAAAAATTGCATTGTTTCGATTAGTAACTTGTTTTGACAATAAACGAGATAAGTTTTTAATGTAGCAATAATGATTAGTGTTGCCATGTGTTAATAACAATAAATTTACGTGAACAGGTCTACGTTGTTTTGTATGGTGTAAAGGCCCAACTACGATATATTTTTTTTCTTTTTTACTGTACTCTAAACCAAAAACATTAATGCTTAGATTATTTAAAATTTCAAATTTTGAAATATCACGTAATTTTACTGGGAATGCTATTTGATTAAATTTTAATTTATTAGAGTGTTGGCTATAAGCAGTGACTCTATCAGAATGGTTTTGTGCAGGATATAAAGCGGAGAGAATTGCCCATTTGAAACAAAGAACATCTGTGTTTTTCACATTAATAACTGCCTTTTTAGAACGTATGTCACGTGGAAGCTCAATAAAAGAACTACCCCGACAGGGATTAAACTTTCCTACATTCAAATCTAATTCGGTCAGGTGTTGAAGGCTCCAACCACTATCTTTCCTTTCAAATTCACTAATCTTATTGGTTAAGATACTATAAACAGATGTAATTAGTTCATTAACATCAGTACTCATACAAACAATATAGTTGGAAGTCTGAAAATCAAATGAATTTTTTAAATCTTTCGTTTGCTGAATAAAACTCCCCCGCAATATAAAATTAACCTTAAATGTAGTAAATTGTTTTATACATTCGGAGAGTAGTTGCACAACACTGTTATTGATTGAAGAAAAATATAATTCCGGGGTTGTAAAATCCTTGGAAGAATTCGTACCTATCCTATATGTTAGTAATCGGTCTTTAAATGCAGTTTCAATTATATCTACGTTTTCCAAGGAGTGTTTCAATTTAAATAAGTAATTTTTATGTAAATGACTATTAACATGATTGGAAAAATACCTTTTTTTTACAATAACGTTGCAGGTAGTACACTTCATCATTTTCACAGTAGATGGTGTACATTCTTGAATCGACGTCTCTATATTATGAAATGTATGATCTTTAGATGTAGATGGTATTGCACCTGGTTCTCCACAACCCACTTGGATGAAAGTACTGAAAATTTATTAATAATTTAGAAACTGCATATAGCGGGTATATAAATAATAATATTTCATATAACAATAAATTGCGTTTACCTTTCAATAGTTTCACACATGTTGTAGAGTTCTGAGTCTAAATATTGAGAGTCAACGAAAGGCTGTGATCTATTTCGGTGATCATGACAAAACTCATCTTCATTGATTCGGCGATGTTTTTCATGATTGCCATTTTGATAATTATCTTCAGATTTACGTTTACATTGAGCTTGTTCCTTTTCTACTTTGCAACATATTTCATATAGTTCAGCATCGTAGCACGAATCATATAGTGACTCAAATAAAGTATCGTTACTTAATTCAAAATATAAACTTTTTATAAAAGACATTTTTACAGTTGGTTGTACGACAACTGCGTTAAAATATACAATAATAGCACTTGTTTAGTGCAACGCTGTTATATATATATGGCAATATAAACCTTTCCACGCCCACTTCATTAACTAAAGACCTTTAAAATTCTTTTAAAATTGTTAACTGATGACTAAAATTAATCACCAATCACATTATTATCTCTAATTACATTGAAACTTTATACAATAGCATACTTAAAAAATCAGTCATTGAAAGAACAATATCAAGTATTTTTGTCGAAGTGATATTTTTTTACGTCAGGTGCATCGGCTATTTCCTTAGATATATCATAGATCACTTCATTGATTTTGTTGAGCCTATGACTTGCCACATAATATTTAATCCGAGTGGTTGCATGTTTCCAATGATCGGTTGGGGGTATCCTCGCCAGTTTTTTTAGATCGTAAACTTCTATTTTTACAAAGTGTGTGGCTTGCGCCCCATCGTCGGTATTGGTTGATATGTATGCCATTCCACCATCTCGAGACGCCCTTCCAACGCAGGACGACATTTTTTTCTTCTTTTTGGCTGGCTTTTCAAATAGGTCGTCCAAACTGCTGCTGCTACGTGTTCTTTTTATTTTCAATGGCTGTGTCAATTGTAAATCTGACTCGTCGTCGTCAGACAGTGGATAATAATAATGTTTTAAAGTGTTCTCTTCAAGGATGCTCGAGGAATTCTGTAAAGGACATAATACCAAATATTAGACACTACGACATAGCTAACGTAAAATCCTAATACTATGTTATAAATCTAAAGTTTGTGCGTGTATATTTGTTACAAGTTCTTACACGCCTTAACGACTGAATATATTTAGGTAAAATTTCTGTTCAGTATACATGTAGTACACATATGTATAGATTTAACACATACATCATTTCTGTGTGTGCATGTAGGTATAAATATTATTTTCTAACCAAATCTGAAAAAATATGTGTACGTTCATCATACAAGTATACTTTCCTCTCCGGTGAAATACATGAATAATATTGTAAAAATATGAAACGACAAAAATATTATATCTACATTCATTACACATATTTAATATATAAGATATTATAAGAGCAATAAATGAGATACTTACATCCATATTATCGAAGTAGCACGTGAACACAATAACACACACACACACGTTACAATAATGTAGCACTATCTCTGTTAAAATAATTATTTGATATATTGTAGATGTGCTTTCATCCAAGGTTTATATAGGAAGTTTTAAGCAATTAACATTAGCGAACACGTTCTGTTACAAATCTTGTTGCTCATCACATTCGCATTAGCAATTATGATACAACATTCCAATGAATCGTTAGTGAAGTTCATACTTGTGTATTGCGAAACACCCACATACCTTAAGAGCATGTGAAGCTTTTGATACCGAAAGTGACCGATCCTGCTAGCCCAGACATCACGCAATATGGGTGTTTGTCAACAACACTAAATAAATACATTCAAACAAATCACCTCTGCGGCATAATGGTGCGGTGACGATGCTTGCCACATGAGGTCCTAGGTTCGATTCCTGGGTCGGGATTGTCACCTATCACGTTGTGGAACTTAGTATCTTCGGCTAATCGTGGGAGCATTAGTTGTACCTCTGTCTACCTCTTCGGGGATATGGCCGTGAAGATACTTTTTTACATGCACACAAGTACTGGAATATATTTAATAAGCACACAGACCCAGTAATAACAGCACCACCACAGCGACTAGCACTGATGATGTATGTAATAAGATGGGTCAAGGTGGTGGTACTCAACCCGGTCGAGACGTTGCAGAACTCACCAACTAGTCAGTACTCACGATGTTAATGATATAAATTACTATGAAAAAAAAAAAAGTAAAAGTCTTACAGGCTGCTAAAATGATAATAGAATGATCGCCATAATCGTGCTTTTGTCCGCTGAACAGGTGAATCGCAGTGGAACGTTAAGACGCTCGCTCTGCCTTCTCGACACGGGAATCAGCTTGATGATATTTATTTTATTCCATATTCATTAGTTGCAAGTGATACGCAATGCGAGACGTCCTATTGAGCTTTTAATAGTGCGATTGTGTGACGGGCGTTCGAGCTTAATGATAATGAGGTGATTAGATAACGAAGGAGAGCCAGGAATGCTAACTTTGCAACCGTGCGAGATATCAAAAAACGGATGCTTGCAATCGATCGGGCGTACCCGGAAACCCCCATTTTGACACCAAATTTTTTTTTTTTTTTTTTTTTAGTTTTGACCGACCACCAAGTGGGTCAGAAACACAGGTGGGACAGATCAGGGAATGGATGATCAGGAAAGGGATGGAACAGGGATCCAGACCCAACGACCCGGGTGGTCGGGAACCAACGAATCCCTACTACTAATATACTTAGGTAGTTTATTGAATAGTAAATGCGAATGACATGGGATGACATAGAGTCATGCATTTTTATAACACTAGCGATCGCCTGTAGCCGAAATTCGACTATAGTATGTGTATATGTATAAGAGGTTTCCGGCGACTGGGACCGCATTAACTGGAACCGCGGTCCCAGTTGCCGGATTGATTTAATTTTAATATTTTTCTTCCAGCGACTCGGACCACGCATTAATTAAAATAAAAATTTGTTCAATCCAAAACTAATACAGTCAAACGAAAAAAATATTTAAGGCGAGGTATTTTGACGCGCGCCAATTCTATAGAAAGTGGGCGGCGCGGTATGTTCTGAAAATTGTCTCGCCCGGGTCTGGTACCACCGCCTTACCTATTCCTGCCGCAATAGCATCAGTGCTTGTCGCTGTCGTGTTCCGGTTTGGAAGGTAAGGTAGCCGGTAAACTTATGCATGTGGCATTAGACCTCGCCACAAGATAGCAACGCACCATTAACATCTTTGGTGTCTATAGGCGATGGTTGAATCTTTCCATCAGGAGACCCATCTGCTTGTTTGCTATCTTATGATAAAAAAAACCGCTGGGAAACGGTTTAGTTTATGGATAAATAAATATAGGACTTAAGCTGAAAACCAAAATTTAGTACATTCTGTTTTGTATTTAAAAGTTAATATCACCATATAAAAATCGTGTGAAAAATTAGAAATATTATGAACAAATTACTTGTTTTAGAGATTTTTTTAGCCTGTTTTCGGGAATTTATATGATCGAGTAAAGTACATTCTATCATGTAATGAGTTAGTACATTCCTTAGATAATATCTTCAGGTATATTGTATAATTTTTGTAAAACCGTTATTTAACAATCAATACAAAAAAAAAATGTGATTAAGCAAGTTTTTTTTCGTTTGTCTCGGTGCCTCGCCTTAACGTAAAATAGAAATAAAACTCTTTGATTCATAAATTTCATTTATTTATATTACTTCAATAAAAGCACATTTTTTTATATTAAACACGTAAATTCATTGACATAGTAATTTTCGCTGCGTAAATCATGCTAAAAATATTTAATTAACAAATACTAAGTAATTCGACCGTCCTGTTGGTCGAGTAGTTAGTGATCCTGACTACGCAATCGGCGGTGCTCGGGTTCGACTCCCGACAGGGGCAAACATTTGTGTGATGAGCATAGATGTTTGTCTTTCTGAGTTTGGGCGTTTATTATATATATAAATTAAAAAAGTTTCTCTTTCATTATCACTTTTAAAATACTTTTGTTTGAATGTACTGTATGAACTTGAATAATAGATTATTTTATTATTTCATGCATGGTCCGAGTCGCTGAAAGAACAATATTAAAATTAAATCAATCCGGCAACTGGGACCGCGGTTCCAGTTAATGTGGTCCCAGTCGCCGGAAACCTCGTTAAAAAAGCGTTAAAAAAATTTTTACGTCATAGAAATAAGTTTTGTTAATTTTGCTTCGAGTTTTTCATGTAATTACGGCCAGAAATCACGAGAAGAGTCAATTTGATTATGTCCTCATTAGGCCGGAATTCGCAGCGGTGTGAGTCAGCGGCTATACTCTATCGTGAGGACGCTAATTCGAACCACATGACCTTTAGTAAATACATTATGGGAAAATCAATGTTGTAGCGGTCAAGCAATCATCAATACATACAGTCCAAGTAAATCCTAAATCGTGCTATAACAAATATTTGTTTTGTAACGCTGTATACAAGTTGTTATAGTAAGCATTTCCCCGTGTTGTTCCGGGATCCTTTGAAATACATAAATAAATAAATATTCACGGGACAAATTACACTGACTGACCTAACCCCAAAGTAAGCAAATTATTTGCTTGTGTTATGGGTGTTAGTCAACTATACTAATACATAGAAATACATATATAAATACCAGAATATACATAATAAACACCCAAACCCAGAAATACAAACATTTATGCTCATCACACAAATGCTTGCCCCGTCGGGGATCGAACTCGAGCCACATAGTCAGGGCCGCTAACCACTCGACCAACGAGGCGGTCAAAAGGATAGACCAACAGGTTTGAAGGATAGACCAACTGCCATTCTACCAGAAAGGTCGTAAAAGACGGCCGATTGCTTTTACCCACGTGTCACCATTATGACTACGTCTCGCCCGGATATTTGATAGCCTTACCTATTCCCAGGCGCGTGCGCTCCTTATAGGCAGAAAAGCAGTGCTTTACTTGCCATTCACAGATATTTTAATAAAACGTTCGTACGTTTTAGATGATTTTAATTAATAATAATAAGTAAATGAATAAAATGTGTCATAATCATGTGCACGCCGCTGAAATCTATAAAAGAAAAAGTTTTTGTGGCCGAGTACTCCGCCGCATACTCAGTATCATAATCCTGTGCACGCCGCTGCCTATTCCTGCAGCAAAATTTTCCGCCGTGCTTGTCACTGTTGTGTTCCGGTTTGGAGGGTAAGGTAGCCGGTAGGCTTATACAAGTGGCGTTATGCTTATTCTAATGTATATCTAGCTATCAGTGCTATCGACGGAATCGATCATATAGCAAAGAAGAATTTCACCACTTTGAGCTAGTCGACACTGGTTCAGTTGGTTAGAGCGTCCCGGCTTGAGGGGAGGTCGCAGATTCAAATCCTACGTGTCGACATTTTTCTTTGTTGTTTTTTAAAATTTTCAAGTTTTTCCAATCATGGGGTGTGTAAGAGGTGAGTGTTAAAACACAAATATAAGTAGTATCTTCACGCCCGTATCTTCGAAGAGGTAGGCAGAGGTATAACCAGCACATCCGTTAGTAGCCGAAAATACTTAATCCCACAATATGATAGGTGGCCAGCCTATCGCCAACCGTACACGTATCCAATTCCGGACAAATATTTTTATCAGAAAACTGAAAAAACACATTTTGAATTGCCCGACCCGGGAATCGAACCCGAGACCTCATGTGACCAACATCGACACTGGACCACTAGACCATAGAGGCAATATTTGAGAGAGGTGTTTATGGTATTGCGAAGTAAAGTTTTGGAAAAAAGAATGTCGTTAGTGGTATCATTTTTTTTTTTTATATATCATAAGATAGCAAACAAGCAGATGGGTCTCCTGATGGAAAGAGTCAACCATCGCCTATAGACACCAAAGATGTTAATGGTGCGTTGCTATCTTGTGGCGAGATCTAATACCACATGCATAAGTTTACCGGCTACCTTACCCTCCAAACCGGAACACGACAGTGACAAGCACTGACGCTATTGCGGCAGGAATAGGAAAGGCGGTGGTACCAGACCCGGGCGAGACAATGCGGAACTCTACCACCTAGTAAAAATATTTTATATTTTTATGTTCTATAAGTTCTATCATGAGTTTCAAAAACTTTGGAAACGTACCACTGAATGTACTTTGTGTCTAGTCAACGCCGGGTTATGTACTTAGTAACTTAATAAAAAGCTGCTATATTTAGAAACATTTTTCAAGACTTTCCCCCGTGTTGGTCCCGGGCTCCTTTGAAGAATAGACCAACTGCCGTTCTGCCAGGCAGGTCGTAAAAGGCGACCGATTGGCTATGCGAGTCACTACCATCGTGACTACTAGGTGGTAGAGTTCTACATTGTCTCGCCCGGGTCTGGTACCACCGCCTTACCTATTCCTGCTGCAATAACGTTAGTGCTAGTCACTGTCGTGTTCCGGTTTGGAGGGTAAGGTAGCCGGTAAACTCATGCATGTGGCATTAGACCTCGCCACAAGATAGCAACGCACCATTAACATCTTTGGTGTTTATAGGTGATGGTTAGCTCTTTTCATCAGGAGACCCATCTGCTTGTTTGTTATCTTATGATATAAAAAAAAATGTTTAGTACAAAGCGGTGAAACGTTTGGCGCCGCTGGTCCGTCCCGCTGGAGGGTCATAGTGATGGAACCAGCGGGTCAGCTTCTTGTCAGGTGACGTCATAACTGTGGAGGTTGATGACGTCACACAAGGACAAGGAAGGGGAAAAGGAAGATCTTCCCAGCCAGGCCAAGTGTGCCATTCCTTTGGCATTCTTTATGGGATGAAATTAAAAAATGCGTATTTCTTTAATCGTACTAAAAAGCATAAATAGTAAAAAGTAATAAACAATTTATTTTAATACAATCATTAACGCCCCTTTACCTCTTCAAGTGATTAAATTACATCATAAGAACAACCTCTGTAAAAAATCTGGCTTCTCGCTCCAAACTTATTATCTACTATAAAAAACGTTCAAGCGTAAACAAAATGTCCAATTTTCAAACAGTACAACCTTATTACTGTGCCAAACGTACTATCTGTATTATTACTCTTTGACTCGAATATGGACAGTGGAGTACGCTGACATGCGACACAGCCTCCCCGAATGAACACTACCGGGATGAGACGGACTTTTCGGCGCGAGCGCTGTCCGCGAATGAAATAATAAGGTTTTTATTGATTTAATGGCACACTATAATAATTTTGTAAGATGTTGAACTTAAATTTTATAAAGCGATAAATTATCTGTAATTAAGTGAAAAAATCATCAAAATCGTTTTAGTAGTTTGGAAGTTATAAGAAAATTTTTGCGTAAAAATAAGAGAGATATTCGATTTTTTTCGTCAAAAATAACAATAAAATTTGAAAAAACGAACTTAAAATTTAGAATCAATTATATTATACGTATAATGTATATTTTTTTAGATTATGGGATTAACCGTTTAGGAGTTGTAGGCTTTCAAAGAGAAGTCTATTTCGTAGTTTGGCATATGCTATCGCCTTTAAGGCGATAGGATGTGCCAAACTAATATAACAAAAAATTAAGATTGTTATGTACTTGATCATTGAAACGGCTATAAACGTACGTGTAATTACGTTACGTAAAATTACGTGTAATTAGTTAACTAACAACTTCCTAAAGAAGTTTATAACGTTATAATGTTAAATTATAAAGCCATAAATAGTTTCTATGTATATTTTGATGTTATAGAATCAAGAATCGCCTGGTTTTGTTACAGGTCCTACGACTAGTAAGCGTAGTTGACAAGCACTCTATATTAATATTATCTCTAACAAATGCTGAATACCCGTCACACCCATGAGTGTTGTATTTGAATTGTATTAATTACATTTTCGCGATTTTGAATCAACGGATTCAGAAGAAAACTGTTTTGACGAAGGTATCTTATTTGGGCGGGGCGATAATAACGCCGTATTGAGCTCGAGATTTTTGCTTGCGGGATATTGAATTATCCAGTTTCCCCTTGCATCAATGTTTCATTGTGTTGAGCGAATAAAGGTTCCCTTGTGTTTTCTAAAAGGTTCTCCCTTACCATATGACTTAAATTGTATTCATCCAATTTGATATCCAATCAAATGCCTGGGGACCGAAGTCCATTTGAGAAGCGTTGAAACTTGTATATAGTGTGTACAAGATAAATAATTGTGATATCGCGATTCAGGATTATATTTTTAAATTTCTTTGTTTTCTATTTTTTATTATTTTTTCTTGTAACGTTTGTAGATTGCTTGAACCGCTACAACACGTAATGACTTTTAAATTTTCTTAAAGGTAACATGGCTATAGATGGCACACAGACAAACAATCAAGCATGCATTTGGTGCGTAGAATACATGGATTACGTAGTGTATGGAGTATTAGCAATAGCAATTGTGACCATATTCGTCTACTTTATGGTTTATTGGTAACGCCGTCACAGCGCAGGTAAAATTGTTACTCTAATCGCTTTGCAAAACTTTAGTTTGCGTTTTTAAATTAAATAATTTCATAGGATAACAAACAAGCAGATAGATCTCCTAATGGAAACAGGAAGAAGGGAAAAAAGGTGACTTTGACAACAACCGACTATTTGTTAAACCTTATAATAGGGGAGCAAAAGAGAGTATTCTGGGATTTACTCGAGCACGGCCATGAAGCTGTATTATATCTGGAGGCAACACGTCTAATACCTACTGGATTTTAAAATTTTATATACTGCTGTCATGTTCTGAACTTCCGTGCCTTCAAACGATTTTGTCACACTTCCTACTGCAAGCAAAATTAAGTAGGCCATTCTGGTAGGTCCCTAATTTCCAAACTTCCGTGGTGCAATAGCAATCAGGTTTAACCTGATTGTAAAAGTCTCATTTCGTAGCATTTTTATGCTTTTAACATTTTGCTGTCTTCTGCTAAAAAGGGAGGGAAACAGGATGTATTTTCCTACTCCTTCTATATACTTCTGATTAATTTCGTTGCGGGTCCCAAGACAGTTAAGCTTTTCCCCCAGGGCACCCTGAGCTCGCAACTCAGAGGTTATCAGGACGGTGGCCGCTGTTGATTCTGGTTTACAGAAGTTACAGTGGTGGGAACGAGAGGTGGGCCCATTGTCATGTTCTGAGGTCTTATCCTCTCTTTCTAACACAGATGTATAAGAAGAGATGGCGAGACCTCATCGATAGAGATAATGTAAATGTATATTTAAATTGATTAATACTGCTTGCTCCATCTTTACCTAATAATTCATGCGCGACATATTAACATAGAAGATGTAACTCGCATACTGTTGAAGCTTTCCACCAAAATTTTTATATAGAGCCGGGCATCCAGGACAGTAAAAAATATAAAATTTTCGGCTTGTGGAAATTGTCAGATTATATGTTTTTGTTGGTCTTACATAATTTTATTGAAAATAAAATAAAATATAGATGAGCTCGGCATCGTCAAGACAACGTTTCTTAACAACATTGCGACCCTCACACTCTCTTACGCTACACTCACATCGTCAGATTTTCTAAATTTTAGCTTTCAATTAACACATCATAACCTGATTTGACGCGCTTCAGTGTTTCAATGTCACTATTTTTCTATATAAAAATGTAATTGTGGACTTACTTAAAAGTAAATAAACTTACGTACGTGGAATTAAGACTCCGTCACAACAATAGCATCGCATGATGCGTCTCATCTTAATATGATAATATATATTTTTTTATCATTTGCGATAGCAAAGATAAAATAATTAAGATATTAGTATGATAATATATAAAAAAAGAATATTCGGATTATTGAAATGAAAAACATTAAAAACCCTTTTAGTTTTTCTATCATCTAATCTTCAAAATGCAATAGGTTGCCACGGCGCTCAGGGAAATATGCATTTAGCATTTTGGGATCTCCTTCTATTAAGTAAAAATTTCAAGATCATATTATTAACAAAAAAAAAAGACTTGAAAATGTTATTAAAACAAAAAGTTATAGCCTATAGACACAAAAGATGTTAATGGTGTGTTGCTCTCCGTGTGACGGGGTGGAAATGCCACATGCATACTTTACCAGCTAACGTACTCTCCAAACCGGAACATGACAGTGACAAGTACTGACGCTATCGGGTTACATTAACTTCTGTAGTTTAGTTCCAGTATTCTAAGACATGGGCATGAGTATTTTTATAATAAATTTTTATCTTTTAGGATAAAGTGAACACAAAACCTCTGATTATATTTGACTTGGTATTAATTTGGTGGTATAGTTAAAGTGTTTCTCTTTATTTAGTGAGGATAATATTGTAATTGTAAGTAAATATATATATAAAAAAATTACTATAAGATTTAATTTAAAATTTACTATGATTATTAACATTTTTTAAAATTAAATTTACTATGATTATTAACATAATTTTACTATGATTATAAACATAATTTTAACATTTGCACGCCACAAAACAGGCAAAATAGGATTAAAGAGAAGCATATTTTTTAAATAAGATCTTATTATGTACCCTATTTTATGCAAATAAAGATATTATTATTATTATTATTATTATTATTATTATTCTGTGACTCTACCACATAACAGCCAGATTTTAGTAATACGTATTATAGTACCCAAGATGCTAAATGTGCAGTTACTCGAGCGTCGTGGGACCTATTGGATTTTGTTGATTAAATTATAGGAAAAAAATGTTATGTAATGTTTTTTATTTCAATGGTGGGGTAAAAGTTTACACTAAAAAAATGTGAATAAAATAGTGGCACGGAAACACTGAAGCCCGTCAGATTAGGTTAAATGCCAACTAAAATTTAGAAAATCTGCCGATTCAAGTCTAGCGTAAGGAAATGGGAGGTTCACACAGTTGCAAATAAAACGTTATCTTGATATTATCGAGCGCGTCTGAATTTTCTTTTACTTTAGAGGAAATGCTGTAAGAATAACGAAAAAAATCTATATAATAATCTGATAATTTCCACAAGCTGAAGTTATCGAAATTTTGTTTTTTTTTTTGCCCTAGCCACCCGCCTCTTTGTAAAAGGTCTATATTTGGTATAGAGCCTCAACAATATGCGAGGTACCCCCTATGTTAATCTGACACGCTCGAATTCAAAAATCCCCTTTTGGACTCCCCTACTATTGGCCTTGTCTTATTATAATCGCTAAGTATGCATGTAACCTTACCTGCTGATACACAGATAACAACGCATTTATTCTTTAATGTTTATAGGCGGTGATCACCAGTTAGCGTTAGGAGAGCTAAGAGACTATCCATTTATTACATGACACTTTAAGGGGGAGAGATATGACAATGAAATGTGGCTTTGTATGAAGACGCACTATTAACATCTTTGGTCCTTATATGCGATGGTTTCTCTTTCCATTAGGAGAGTCATCCTCTTGTTTGCTATCTAATGATATAAAAAAATTGGGAAATAGATTTCATGTCACACCAGAGTATTTTATAACTGAGATCACCTGTGACAAAGTGGGTGTTCAAAAATTTTTTGTTCCGTAATTTGTGGATGACCCCTAACTGCTTATTGGCCAAAAAAGTGATATCTAAAACCTCTCCTCAAACAAGCATATGTACACAATGACGTTGGTGTGTACGAAAATGCTCAGCTTGTGTATGTACACTGTCGCATCGATCGCAGTCCGATAATGGGAGCACACACTACTGTGCGCGCGCGCAGCACGTGTGTGGTGCGCCTAACTCGCCACTTTTCGCGATATATTGCTTCAGTTTAGTGATATACTTATCCGTAAGTTTTAGGGTGTTTTCAAAAATGTTATTTAAATTATTCAACTTCTAATGAAATTATTTTTATGTTCTTCTTTATGTATTTTTGTGTTTAATTAGCGATGTTTTTAATAATTATGCACGCCTGGAAAATAAGCCATCAAAATTTATTTCTCCGGGATCTTACATCCCGTAAATTCATAATAATTACGGATTGATTAAAAATATATGTATTCTTTGTTTGAAAGATAGATTGGGATCTGATTATGTAACTTAGTTATATACATTCTTGTTTATTATTTAATCTTATTATATTATAAACCTCAAAACTTACACATAAACACAAAGTTTGGTTTAATTGCCGTTGGAAAGTGTGTGATGCAAACTTAGTTCCGCACAAACTTAATGAAATCAGTCATTCGAAGTAGGTACTACTTTATTCAATGAAACTAACAAGTTATTTTGACCTGTCATCAATTTTTAAAACTACTATCGGATCGGAAATGGCCACATTTCCGATCCGATAGTAGTTTAAAAAACCACCCGGACACCCACTGAGAAGATATTGAAAATCGGTTAAAGGGTTTTAGGTGTAGGAAGACTCTTGTTTTAAATTTACTACTTTAAAATTATTATTTTTTAAGATTAATTGTTAAATGTATTTGTTAAACATATACCCAGATAACTTATATAAATACATAAGTTTATATATATGTTACTCAATCATGCAATAAGGAGTTTATCCAATTGGTTGAAATTTGGTCAAAATTTAATTTTTTGCCCAAATTTTAATCACATTGATGATTTAGAAAAGGATAAAAGACCAATTGCCGATTGCCAACAATGGAATATATAATGTAGGTATTCAGGATTTATGGTGAATTAATAATAAGAGAACGTCACCAAAAGCCGACGATGGAAAGTGTAAAATATACGAGTATAAGATAAATATTGTATTGGAATTTCATCAAATACATTATATAATAATTTGAACATAATAATAATGGAATTTCACCAAATGTCAACGGTGGAAAGAGTAAATTATAAAAATAAAATATAATAATAATAAAATTATATAAGAAAGTGACAGCTTGTTAAGGTAAGTACAGTTGGTAAGGTAGCCGGTAAACTGATGCATGTGGCATTGGACCTCGCCACAAGATAGCAACGCACTCTTAAAAAATATTAATTAATTAAATAAAACTTTGGTGTCTATAGGCGATGGTTGACTCTTTCCATCAGGAGACCCATCTGCTTGTTTGCTATCTTATATTAAAAATAAGAATAGTTTAGCAGTTTAGACATGAAAGCAAAACAAAACATACAAACTCACTTTTACAATTATAATTTTAGTTAGGATATTTAACATTGAGAAGCCACACTTCTCTTGCATAATTTAAAAAATACATGTTTGTTTTAGTCATTACGTCATGTGCATGAACTCAGATGACTACAAAACAACACGAGTAAATGGCATATCCATTAGAATGTTCTATATTATGCTTTGTGCTTAAATGAGCCGAAGTACAATACAAATTTGAGCACTATACTAGAGGCTACTACATGGTAGTAATTAGTTTGACATCTCTATATTTATCATTTCAGTTTTGTTTATTTGCCTAGCGACACCGAACCCTGTCATAAGTTCAAAATATATATAAAAAAAGTATCTTCACGCCCATATCCCCGAAGGAGTAGGCAGAGGTGCAACAAGTGCACCCACGATTAGCCGAAGATACTTAGTCCCACAAATGTGATAGGTGGCAAGCCTATCGCCAACCGGGCACTTTCCAATCCCGGGCAACTTTGTGTTTCTCAGAAAAACTGAAAAAAAAACCACTTTATATGTGCCCGACCCGGGAATCGAACCCGAGACCTCAAGTGGTAAACGCCAACTCTGGACCACTAGACCACCGAGGCGACCAAAATATATATTTTTTAAATCAATATCATATCAATATCATAATTCAAAATATTTTTTTTAAATCGCAAGTTAGCGAACAAACTGATGGTTTTCATGCTAAAAAGAGAACCATCGCCTGTAAGCGCCAAAGATGTTAATAGTGTAAAGCATATGGCGAGGATATAATATCACATGTATAAGTTTACCAGCTATCTTACACTTAAAACTCAATTACAGAATTGACAGTGAGAGGGATCAATTTGCCAGGCACTTCGTATACGCGAAGGCCATGCGAACTATAGGCCGAACGTGTAACTACCATCGTAAGGCGGCCAAAACTTTATATTTGTTATATATTAAAGTTTTTGCGACGCCCCCGAAAAAAAGCTTCGTTATGATGGAAAAACACTGAGGATTTTTTTATTTTTTTTTTAACTCAAAACAACACGTGCGACTATACGATTTAATTGAATTTTTGGGTATAATTATTTTTTCTCTGAAAGTACCTATTTTATTAAATTTGAAATATCAAATAATTATTTTTTATTCCAATTTTCCTTCTATTTTTGGGGGTTTTATACGTTTGTGAGCTTGTACGTTTGTGAGCAGTTACGTATAAATTATTTTCACAAAAAAATACCAGATTACATATTTTCATAAAAATCAATTAAAAAATTACCAGATTCATACGTAGTTATATATTATTATATACGTAACTGCTCACAAACGTACAAACTCACAAACGTATAAATTATTTTCACAAAAAATACCATATTACATATTTTCATAAAATACAATTAAAAAATTACCAGATTCATACGTAACTACGTACGAATCTGGTAATTTTAAAAAAAAAAAATTACGTATGAATGAAGTAGTTACGTATGAATCTGGTAAAATTACGTAACTACGTATGAATCTGGTAATTTTTTAATTGATTTTTATGAAAATATGTAATCTGGTATTTTTTGTGAAAATAATTTATACGTAACTGCTCACAGACGTATAAAAAGCCCAAAAATAGAAAGAAAATTAAAGCATGAGCTTGAATGACGAAGTATATTGAGCTTCTTATAAAGCTTTCAGTTAAAATTCATAACTTAAAACGATAACACTGACGGTGTTTCGTTGCTATCTATTTTCAAATCTCAAAAAAATAATTATTTCAAATTTAATAAGACACTTTCAGAAAAAAATAATAGTATACCCAAAAATTAATTTAGGTCGTGTAGAAGCACGTGTTGTTATGAAAAAAAAAAATCCTCAGGGTTTTTCATCATAAAGAAGCTTTTTTTTCGGGGGCGTCGCAAAAACTATAATTTTTAACGACCGGGTGGTCGTTATGTTCACCTAATTTAGATTAAGATATTGTGATTTTGTGGAGATATTATGAATCTCAACAGTTTTTAGTATCCTAGGTAATGCCTCAAAAAAAGTAATTTAGCAGTGGCAAAATTGTTTTTTTGGTATGAACTTTTAAACTAACGCGTTCTACTATCATTTTTAAATATATAAACGGGTCAATAACGCGTACATATATAGAACTTACTTGTAAAGCTCGACGTTACGGCCAAGTTACACAGACCGTGGTCACGAGCAGACTCCAGAGCAGAGTCTGCTCGTGACCACGGTCAATTTTTTTTGGTTCCGTTTTTTAGTTACACCTTTTTGGTTTAGCCCCTCAGTCCGCAATCAATAACGTGCGTTAAGAAACTCCGTTGCAAAAACTATGGTGAACTAAGCCAACTTAGGTATTTCAACTAAAAAGGTATAATATATAAACTAACTTCATGCTACAAAATTTGTATTGCTGTGCACGCGTATTGAAGAGATTTGCTTACATTATTTTTTTAACAAATATACATACATACCAAAAGAAGAAGTTTATGCTAATATATCGCTGTATAAATTATACAAATTGATCTAGCCTTTACGTAAGCAAATTCTTGCTCGTTTTTTGGGTGCCAATCAACGACACCAATACATAGAAATGCATGTATGAAAACTGTTGCATACATTTTAATCATGAATTTGGGTAATCCAGAAATACAAACATAGACGCTCATCACACAAATGTTCGTATCTGTCGGGAATCGAACCCGAGCCCCACTGATTCTAGTTAAGTTCGCTAACCACTCGGCCAACGCAACGGTTTAATGGCGACAATATCTATCCATGCGTTATTTTTGAAATTCCTATTTCGCAAGACCAATATTGTATGAGTATAATTAATTGTTTAGCAAAGCCACATGCGCATACGCCGCTTAATCCTTCACATGAATGGTCTAATAAAACTAACAGCTCGTGTACACAAGATACGTGTAATCCGCTCACATACAGACGGCTTAACAGAGCACACACATATACATAAACACACGGTTACACACGATTTAACGAAGGCCAAACATGTTAGCACCACCGTGGCTGCTAGGTGGTAGGATTCTGTAACGTCTAGGTACCGTTTACCTCGTGTAAGTCGTAGCCCACTGTTGGAGAATAGGTCAACTGCTTTACTGTTAGGCAAGTCGTAAATGGCGAGAGACGGCGAATACGGTCACTAGCATCCTGACTACTAACTTGATGGTAGAGTTCTGTCTACTATTTTTATACTTACTACCGAATCTTCCCGTGTTGGTCCCGGGCCCCTTTGACGAATAGGCCAACTGCCGTTCAGCCAGGCAGGTCGTAAAAGGCGACCGACTGGCTATACGAGTCACTAACATCGTGGCTACTAGGTGGTAGAGTTCTGCATTACTACTTTTAGCGACCCGCCCCGGCTTCGCACGGGTATAAAATATTTATATAGCTTATGTCACTCAGTGAAAAAAATGTGTAAACCCTATCCTACTTACAGGCCATACCTGAAACTTCCCACTACATTAAGGTATTTTATGCTCAAAACAGTAAAAAATATAAACATAGATGTTTCAGGTCAAACATCTACTTTTTTAAAAATGGCAGTATACTAATTTTTGAAAAACTGTATATTTTGAGAACGATGATGGCGTTTCAACTCAATTTTTGGCGTAGTTTTTAAAGGAGAAGAGCTGATAAGATTTATAAGTCAATCGGTGAATTAACTTGAGTTATTTAAAAAAATATATAAGTAAGTTTGCTAAAAACAACGTAATTTTAATATTTGAAAAGTTTTGAGAATTAGATTCGATTTTGATTTTCGTCGAGTTTCCAGCAAAAAAATGTCTTTACTGGAAACTCGACGCCGCCGACCGGCAGGTAACCCCGCCACTGCTATGCCCTTGCATTTTAAATCTGTAATATCTTCGAAAATATTCATTTAAATTACATGCTGTGAAGAACGGCCATATTGATCTATATTAGATCAACAATGTATTTATTAAAGGTACATAATTGGATAAGGATTAATGCTATATTGCTTAAAATTGCTTCGAAAATAAGCAATTATTTCTCGTAAAAAGTAAATGACAAAAAAATGCTATTGTGGGTTATCCGTAAGGGATAGACATATACCATGGTGGAGTTTCCTGTAGACCTTTTCAAGGTGTATGAATACCTAGTACATTATTTTGATAAATCTCGTAGGGTTCAGCCTGCGTTTGCAATGTATGCGGAAAAAATGTAATTATTTACGCCATCACATTAGAAACCTCAAAAATTACAGTATTTCTTGACTCTATATTGAATGTTATTATACATATAAACCTTACTCCTGAATCACTCCATCTATTAAAAAAAAACGCATCATAATCTGTTGCGTAGTTTTAAATATTTAAGCATACATAGGGACATAGGGACATAGGGACATAGGGACATAGGGACAGACAGAGAAAGCGACTTTGTTTTATACTATGTAGTGATAATTATGTAATTTATGTAATTAATAATGAGACTAGTATGAGGATCAATTATTGCCATTCCTTTTTCAATGCAATGATACACATTGGATTTCATTTTTGTTAAAGTAATGATTTGCAAGGCTTGATGTCACGCGCTTCGGCATGCGTTTAGACGTCAAATTTATATAGACCGTGGTCCCACAAAACAAACTTTTTTTTATTAATAACAAGTTGAATTTTTGTGAACAGTTTCGTTTTGACGAGACAATAATCTTTTTTTACCTTCGAAAAATCTCGAATCGGTTAACTAATAAAGATAGATAAAAAAGAAAAGTTTAGAGTTTCGAATTAACAAAAGTTTCCACTTTACGTGTAGCTGTCACTATATAAGTAGACAAGCTGTTGTGAAAAAATTAAGTTATTTTAAATTGATTAATATCAATTTAAAAATCTCATAATTCCGGAACTTTGAGGTGGACGACTCATCAGAAAAACAATCTAATGTGTAGGACAAAAGTTTCATCGTGTTTTTCATAATATAATCAAGTGATTAAAATCAAAAAATAATTATTGTTATTAATAAATATTTTTCCTTCATCGATTCAAAGTTTTTAAAGTCCCATAACTTTATTAGTTACCTGATTTGAGATTTTTCGTAGATAAAAAAGATGATTTCACAAAAATTCTGCTTGTTATTAATAAAAAAAAGTTTGTTCGTTGGACTACGGTCTAACAGATATAATTTATAAATAGCAAATTTAAGTTTTCACAACAAAAGTGCTCGCGTAGAAAAAATACAATAGAAAAACAAATAAAACTTAAAAACAGAATTAAAATTGGAAAACGGTAGAATCAATTTATAACCGCTATGGTATGTTTTAAACGACGGAATATTTGTGTTTTTTGAAAAAGTCACTGGCCAATGTTCTGCGCATTGTGGTAGCAGTCATACAGAAGATATCAATCTATTCGTTGTGTTGCTCAAAGTGTTGCGTCACAGTATAGTGGAGACAAACAGTAGTCAATCCACATACATGTGATATTCGAGCAACGCACACATAGACACCTTTCACGGACGCGATATCTCGGAATGGTTCGGGACAGTTTGTACCGCATCAGTCGGAGATATCGCGTCCGTGGGAGGTATCTATGTGTGCTATGCTCGAATATTACTTGTATGTAACATTGACTTCTGGTAGTCTCTAAGTATTCTGTGGTTGCGTTATGTTGGAAACTGGCTGTTCGACCCGGCCGGGTGGTGTGCCTTATCTTATTTTGACCGCCCCGTTGGTCGAGTGGTTAGCGACCCAGACTACGCGATCGACGGGGTTAGGGTTCGATCCCCTACGGGGACAAGCATTTGTGCGATGAGCATAAATGTTTGTATTTCCGGGTTTGGGTGTTTATTAAATATATTCTTGTATTTATATATGTATTTCTATGTGTTAGTATCGTTAGCTGACATCCATAACACAAGCAAATAATTTGCTTACTTTGGAATTAGATCAGTAAGTGTAATTTGTCCCGTGAATATTTATTTCTATTTATATTTATTTATGAAAAATCGAGACAAATTTTTCGTTTACAGTGTGAGTGTTACAATACTTACTAGTAATTTTAACTATTTTCTTTTATACAAGTCATCCTGAAAATGCATCTATAATATTACAATATTATAATGCGAAATTTTGGATGTTTAGATAGATGGATGTTTGTTACTCAATCACGCAAAAACTACTGAATAGATTTAAATGAAATTTGGTAAACAGGTAGACGATGACCTGAAATAGCATATAGGATTCTATTCATCCCGGAAAAATTAGGTGATCCCGCGAGATTCACCAAAAAATTTTATAATGCAGCGGGCTGCACGTTGCAACTAGTTACTGAATAATAACTGATAAATAAAATTGTATATTTTTTTATTTCAGATTATTATGAGATAAATACGAAAAAATGGCTGAACAGGATGCAAGCAAACCGCGACCAAACGAAGAAATTTCAAAAGGACTTACATCCCCTGAGATACGAAATTCCCCAGATATACCCTACGTAGATGAATATGTAGAACTAGACAATGTAAAAATTGATGAACCGAAGCGACCTACACGATTAAAAGACTTTGAAAAAGCGAATACAACAAATCCAAATGCAGTTGAACTAAGGAAGATTCATGCATCGGATTTAGGAGCATTGCATACCCCAAACAGCGATACTATAGTAGTAGACACACCAGAAGGTACTTTATACATTACTTTAGATCCAGATTCCTCAAGATCATCGAAACCAACTAGTCCAAGTACAGAGTCTACAGATGTATCTGATAGACCTACTACATCGAAAACTTCTGGGGCACAGGAGTCTTCGGATCTGATTGAAATCGAAAAGAGAGTTGAGCAAAAGAGAGTTCCACTTTTGAGGAAAAATTCAATTTCAATGCCAACTTTATCAACATTAGAATTGTCGCAGCCGGAGTACTTTAGTGACAACAGCAATGAGGTAAGATTTCAACTTTGTAGGTTCTAATACCCGCATGGGGATAAGGAACTAGTTCCAAGATTGGTGGCCATGGTATCTAATGTCACATTTATATGAACTGGTTCTAGATTGAAGACGCCCATCAAAGTTTAAAAAGGTTTGATTTAGAGAAAGGTTAACTAAGTTTTTTTTCTATCATAGATAGCAAATAAGCAGATGGTTTTTCTGATGGAAAGAGACAACTATCGCATGTACACATCAAAGATGGTAATAGTGCGTCGCTAATCGTATGCCGCGATAGTAATGCCACCTAGCTACATAAGTTTGACGGCTAACTTACCATCAAAACTGAAATTCGACAGTGAAAAGTAAAGAAGCTATTACGGTAGGAATGAGTAAAGTGGTGGTCCCAAATCTGGTTGTGGCCGTGCCTTTCATTTTTATGTCACCAGTTTGAAGGGTAAGGTAGCCGATAAACTTATGTTTATTTTGTCACCACCAGGAGCTTCTAAACGTTTCTAAAACATTTATTTACTTGTTAGTTTTTTCAATAAAGTGTTATTTTTTTGCTTACCGTAAAAAAATTTGACCACGCATTTTTATTTTTTATTAATACTTACTACCCTTACTACTAAAAAATAAAAATAGTGTTATTTTAAATTCACGTTTGTGGGGTCGCAACCCTTTCCTCAGCTGTCCGATGATTACGCTATATCGCGCAAACTATTCGTCGCTTTTTTGTTGTAGAATAAACTTTCTACAACTTTTCTGTGAATTATAGTCGTAAGACAAAATCTAACAAAGTGGATTAAAAATTTGGATCGCACTGTGGTAGTTTGCCGGTTATATGTAGCGTTAAAACCATTCATATCTCTTACAAGGGGTCACAACTCGTATCGCACGAACAGGGCTCGTTGTGATGTTGGGACAGTTGTGACCCCACAAACACGGATTTAATTTTAAACTAACCCCTCTTACTAATAAAGAAAATAAAATGCAAACTTACATTTTTGCACGCTAAGCTCAAAAAAAGTAACACTGAATTTTCAAACCCAAATGGAACTTTTTAATGGACTATCTTGTAAACTCCTAAAAAGATTTAATTAGACATCGAAATAATAAATATTGGTTCAAATGAGGTTTGCTATCTTATACAGTGTTTGCATCGGGACAACGTCACGTACTGAAAAAATAAGAAAATGTTCCATTTTCACGTGGAAGTCATGGTGATAATCCCTTTTATAGGGAATTGTAAATTTGCCTTTAAAGTATTTTTCTTATTTTCACGCCATACAATGTAAAGCGTACATTGCTCCGACTTGTCATACCTGTGAAACTATCGAACCTACTTATTTGGTGTGGTATGTGGCGCATATACATTGCTTATTTTGTGTATTTCGTTAATTTGACATTTTTTAAGAAAATGCGACTTATACGTATATAATAAATAAAATGTTGTAAAGTTAAGGTAAAAAATTCGTCAAAAAACATCAAAAATATCAAAAAATTTTAACGGTTTTCACCGCAGAATCATGGTCGAAATCGATGGTTTCGATTTTCGGTAGACCGTCCCTTACATGCTCTGTAATAAGAAATTAAACAGACAGCCCAAATTAACCTATTTTTAAATATTTTTTACTGCGGCCGCAGCATTAACTGCTGATAAGAATACAACAAATTTTTATATATTGAAGGTCGATTGCCGTGGGACGATACGATAATATTTGTGTCTAGCCTACTTTAATTTTAGGCATAACACAAATTTCCTTGAATTTGTTCCTTTTCAGGTACCATTTTTAGTCTAGGTATACCTATTGAAAAAAAATCTGGGCTAACTCTATGGAGTTATTAATTTACACCACATTTTTTAATCGACATTAAAAAAGATAGCAGCTCATCCACAGTTAGTACATAGCTTTGTCTGACTGTCAAAAACATTTAGCTTAAAACGATAGGTGATATATATTAGAAGTACCGCTTTTGGCCTTTTTAGTGCCCTTTTTGTTCACTTAAAGTTTGAAAAATTATTAAATTATAATGTTAAAGAACATTTTTATCATTTTTTTAAAGTTTGGCACTTAAATAAACCTTAAAAAAATATTGTATACACATAGAATTTATTTTTACAAAAAAAATTTCATTAAATGGCCATAAATTGTACAATGGCTACAACCGGTACTTTCACCCTATATCAATAATATGTAATAATAATAATCAAATAAAATTAAGGGCTAGTTTTTTTAAAATTAATATTGTACATTGTCTTCCAGTTTTCTTTTAACATTTTGGGTCAGACCGGGTTTTTGTTACTCATTGTATATGTTATTTTGTATGTATAATAAAATACTATCACACTTAGATCACGAAGATGTACGCAGAGATGCAACTAGTGCACTGACGATGAGCGAAGTACTGTCACACGATGTAACAGTCGGCCTACTAATCGACAAGTTAGGCACATTCACAACTTTCGTTTTTCAAAAAATTAAAAAAAATGTATTTTAGAACGGTCTGTCCGACCCGGGATTCGAAGCCTAGACCAATCAATCAATCAAATAATATTTATTCGACATAGGTACATTTAAGAACACTTGTCGACGTCAACAAACATAACACAACGAAATATAAAAGACAATTTATACAATATTTGTAAAATACAATTCATAAAAATCACGTCAACCAGAGAGAATTTTGTTTTGCTTACCAATGACCAATTATCCATACTAATATTATAAATGCGAAAGTCTGTCTGTCTGTCTGTTACGCTTTCACGGCTAAACCGCTGGACCGATTTTCATGAAGTTTGGCATGGGTATAGTCATGGATATAGACTGGAGTCAAACATAGGCTATTTTTTTTTCAAAAATCAGTCCCTGGAGGGCTGAAATAGGGGATGAAATTTTTATTAAAACTATTTGGATGACTTATTAATACACTCGCGGGCGAAGCTGCGCGGGTCAGCTAGTTTAAAAATAAATTTAAAAAAATATATATTTTAAAATTATAATTTATAAGCAAACATAAAGGCGGACATTTATAAAATTAATAAAAATATGTTAATTAAATGTCATAATTACAAAAATTAGATCCAGTGATGTCAACATTAAATTACTATCAATTTATAAATAAAATTGGTAATAAATAATTGTAATCCGATTCAATTAAAAATTTCAAAAGAAAAAAATTAAAATATAAAAGTTAAATACCCGTAATTCATTGCAAGTTTTTAGTATTAAATATGCATCTATACCGAAGCCAGTATCGCTAATTTTTGTTCTCTAATATCTTTTGTAATCTATATCTATAACTATATTCTATATACATATAATAAAATCGTAGGAAAGTCAAAACTGTACATTGAATATTTTTTTAAAAGAATACTTGGGGCGTGATCTACATCGATATCGAAGCCAAAAATATCGTTTTTAGAATTTTTGTCTGTTTGTCTGTTTATCTGTTTGTCTGTATGTATGTCCGGGGTAAACTCAAAAAGCACTGTACAGATTTACTTCAAATTTTGCATGAATATTACTAACAGGTCGGGTCAACATATAGGCTACATATTATCACGCTATCACCTACGGGGGACGAGCTGTGCGGAGTAAACGAAGTCCGCGCGGACGAAGTCGTGGGCAACAGCTAGTATGTTTATAAAGTTATCAAGTGGTTCCATAGAAATTAAAAACAAAGACTCCAGGTTTCACAGAACAAAAAGATTGAATTTATGATTTTATTGCCCCCGTTGGTCAGGTGGTTAGCGCCCCGATTACACAATTCATGGGGTTCGTGGGGTTACTAAATGGACGACCGTTTGTGTGATAAGCATAGATATTTGTGCATGTGTCTAATTTTTAGTCTTTATTAAATACTAGTTGACCGCGCTGTTTCGCCTACGAGTAGAGTTGCTTGTGATCAGATTTATTTTTATACACATTTTCATCCCCTATTTTAGCCTCTATAATTTTCATCCTTTATTTTAATCCCTAAGCTTGATTTTTGAAAAAAACCAGTTAAGTTATGATTGACCCCGTATTCTCCTTGTAAAATTTCATCATAAGTATTTCTGCGGCTTAGCTGAGAAAGCGTAACTGACAGACAGACAGGCAGACATACAGGAAGACAGACAGACAGAATATGACATTTACAGTATTAAGTATGATTAATGTATTTCTGTGTATAATTATCGTGGAATTATATACCCATATCATAAGAAAAAAAACATTTATTATTATATATGTGTGCTTAAATTTCCATGCCCCATTTCAATTAGACCGATTCAGACGAAACTTGATATAAGTACAATTAGTAGGTATGACATCTACACCTAGATGGCCCACGCAATTTCATCCGCTATTACATTAACATGTCATTAGTATCATTTGGCATACAAACTTTCACTCCATTTTGATTGATTGATTGATTTCAAGAAGAATAATAGCCCTTTGACCCCTGGTTTTAAACTGTCTCTTTGCAAAATTATATCAAAATCGATTCAGTCTAAAGACGGTCACACAGACAGACTTTCTCATTTATAATATTATTATAGTATGAAAAATATGAGTTTTTGATTTTTATTTGACGTAACGGGCTGCATACCACAGCTAGTAAAAAAAAAACAGAAAATAAAAGGACGTTGACCTAATTAAAGTCAAATCTTGCTATTATACTGAACTAAGACTATAATTTATAGACCATCATAAAGATACCACGCTGTATCGCAAATGAGTCGTAGATCAAATGAAGATCAAGTAAACCTTGATAAAAAGGTTATAAGAAAGTGAATTTCTAAACAAGAACACACGATTATAAAGTGATATTTGCTATCTTACGTCGGTTTTTATCAAAATGATAGTAGCAAATTTGATAAATATGCCAGAGGCGACTTCAGTTATACATTCCCTTTGCTGAAACACAGTGCCAATAATTTAATTTAAAAAATAATCGAAATTATATTTTTTAAATTTAAATTTTTAGTGTCATTAATTTTGTTAACGATAGCTTTAATATTAAACACAATTTAAGAAAAAGTAGTGCTAATTGCTTAATTTAAAAAAAAAACTGATAAGAAAAAAGTGATTATTATAATTTTTTTTGGTATTTGTGATCGCAAATTGGATATATTGACAATTTAACTTCCATACCTTCCTTTACTAAAAACAGTGTAAAAAGTTTCAAATGTTATTATTTTAAAAAATACTTTTCTATAATTACTAAACTCGTTATAAATTTTCATATTTTAATTTTCGATACTTCCTTATTCTTCGGCCGCAAATTTTACATGTCCTTGATTAACGATAAGCGTTATCTTACGCGTTAAAGTCAATATTTGTTGATACAGCGTTAAGCCTTGCTTGGACGAAATAAACGGTGTTAACAAAAACTAACAATGAGGGTACGTAAGAAACCAGATCTTCGTTTAAATATACCATCGTATCCTCACGACTATGTGGAAATGCCACCAGAAGTACGCAGACAGGTTACAGGCACACTAAATGACATACCATACATAGATGAAGCAAACACGCCACATATACGCCTTGAAGTTGGATCACCAGACACTGAAATTCGTTCACCTACACCTGAAGTAAAAATTACGGGATTTTATGATGAAAAAGATACGCAAAACGATGTTCAAAAGATAAATGCACAAATTAATGAAATTAATCTGTCTAAAGCAACACCTGAAATTAAAATAACAAAAATAGATGATGATAATGATAAAAATGCAGGGATTGTAAATTATATAAATGAAAGTAGAGATAAGAGTAATTTAAATACAAATCTTAATGATGATATGAATTCAACAAAAACAGATAATGTGAGCGAAGAAAGCCCAGTAGTTTATAGAAGAGACTTGAGAAAAATATCCCAGTCTATGCCTGGAAGTTTACAGGATCTGCGTAACAATTTAGAAGTAAGTTATTAAATGCAGATAATTTTGTATCCATTGCTCTATTCAGCTATATGAACATTTTGTTATTCTAGTAATAATTCTAGTAAAAAAATCGGCGTTGAGTTCGTCATATGATGATCCCTACATTATTTACTATTTTTGTTATATTTTTATTTTTTGTTTATTTTTTTATTGTACACCTTAAAATAAGTTTGTATTAATGGCAAACTAAATGATGGAGAAGAGCTTCTTATTCTGTTTAGTAGAGAAAGAGGAGTTGACCAGTCGAAAACTCTTTGAAACGATAGTATTTACTTCAAGTAAATCTCTCAGGGTATATTTTCTCAACAGCTAGTGCATGATTTTTATTAATAAGTATAATTAAATTTATTTATTGAATAATTTTAGCGCAACCTATCTGCGATGTATCATGGCATACATTATCTATGGTTTATTTCTTATCATTAATAAATAACAAATGACGGTATAATTTTTTATACTGGATCTCGCACTACAGGTGTTACAGTTTACAACGATTCACTGTTTTTGTTGGTTGACAAAATGAATGATGAACACCATTTATTGTCATTTCACTGGTCTGATACCGACTATGGCTTTCACCTTTTGTCATTTCACTGGTCTGATACCGACTATGACTTTTATCTTTTGTCATTTCACTGGTCTGATACCGACTATGGCTTTCACCTTGTGTCATTTCACTGGTCAGGTAACGACTATGGCTTTCACATTTTGTTATTTCACTGCTCTGGTAATGACTATGGCTTTCACATTTTGTTATTTCACTGGTCTGGTAACGACTATAACTTTCACATTTTGTCATTTCACTGGTCTGGTAACGACTATAGGTTGTTTTATTGTTATAATCGGGACCACATTCTTGAATTTTTATATCGTAGGGTGGCAATCAAGCAGATGGTTGTCTTGTTTTTTTTTTTTTAATATCATAAAATAACAAACAAGCAAATGGGTCGCCTGATGGAAAGAGTCACCCATCGCCTATAGACACCAAAGATGTTAATGGTGCGTTGCTATCTTGTGGCAAGGTCTAATGCCACATGCATAAGTTTACCGGCTACCTTACCCTTCAAACCGGAACACGACAGTGACCAGCACTGAGGCTATTGCGGCAGAAATAGGTAAGGCGGTGGTACCAGACCCGGTAGAGCCAATGCTGAACTCTACCACCTCGTAGTCACGATGGTAGTGATGTGCATAGCCACTCAGTCGCCTATTACGACCTGCCTGGCAGAACAGCAGTTGGCCAATTCTTCAAAGGAGCCCGGAACCAACACCGGAAATAGATTGGAAAAAGATAACCATTACCTGTGAACACCAAAGATGTTAATGGTGCGTTGTTATCCGTGAGGCGAGATTGAAATCCACATAAGTTTACGGCTACCATACCTTCAAAACCGAAACCCGACTGTGACAAGCATCGACGTTATCACAGCAGAAATAGATAAGGCGGTGGAGACGTTGCAAAACTCTACTACCTTGTTAGAGTCACGATCCTTGAGACATGTGTTAGTCTTCTTTTACCATTTGCAAAAAGCTGACCAGTAAGGCAGTGGGCCGATTCTTTAAAAAGGGACCTGAGGAATAAGACGAAGTAACATCGCTCCGTAGCGAAATGATATATAAAGTCGTCATCGTCTCTGAGATAACGAAAACAATTTCCTAACCCATGTGATACTATTGTTACGTACTTCGGGTTCGTAATTGTAAGAAAACACCACTTATATTAAATCCGTGTATTTATACAACACAACACAACGTAATACTAAAATACACTTTACACCTTAGTCACTGGCTGTACTATCACTGAACTTAGAACAATACACAATAAAACACTTCTCGCTTCGCACTGTTCACGTTAAGTATCGCTCTCGATCGCTTGATAAAAACTGCCTTGTGTTTTTCAACATCTCTGTATTTATAGGCAGGGGAAAGTCCTAGCTGGATCCAGAAAAATCTAAATGTATCGGGAAACAATGAATTACTAGTACACGCTACTTTCAACCTTATGCCATATCCCACAAAGTCCATTATGGCATAGCCCAGGTCAACTATTTGTTTGTCAATAGGAGTAGCTATCTCTTTCTTTTATTTCTAGATAGATAGCGCGCGCGCGCTCCAACTCTACACGCTTCTAGATTATTCGTAACACTATTATCACAATCGTTGCATCTAATTATTTTTAGTTAAGAAAAATAAAGCCTATGTGGCTGTCAACCAAAATCTAAACAATGAAATTATGTGTTCAAACAATTCGTTACTTTATGGTTTGATACGAATTAAGACGTTGTCTACGAACTTTTGATAACGATGACGATTGACCAGTGACCACGTGATTTAGCGCGGCTTATGTCAATACATTCATACATTTTATTCTTTTTTAATTTAACTTCGTTATCGTGTTTATATTGTAAGTTTGTCTAAGCCTCCTGGATTAACACGGTGAAAATCGTCAGGAAAGATAAATAGCATTTTATTAGTAAAAACTAGTTTATACCACATTTGTACGTTTATGTCATTATAGATATAGAATAAATTATTTAAATTAATTTACTGGTTTCTATTGATATAAAAAGGGAAGATACGTTATCTAGTCATAGCGCCTGGTCCTACAAAACTAGGTCCGTGGACACAGTGACAATTGGTGACAATCAATCACGCGCGGGATCTCATATCATACACTTATATTTTCCAACTGTTTTTACTATTAAACACGCTTCAAAATACCTTCTTGTATATTCAGCTAGTGTTATAATCATTCAAGGAAAAAAAAATAAGACACACGGGATTACTTTCCATTCGTAAGTACGGCTAAAATTTTGAGTTTGAAAATAAGATTAAGTTGTTGTTTAGTTCGCCATGTTTGTGAGAGTGAGATAGTACAATACAAAAGTAAGCGAGAGAAACGTAGTCTGCTACGTTCGTCGCATTACTTTGCGTTCGACTGACCGAGCTTAGGTTTAGCAATTGCGAGGTTAGAGCGTAACATATCTTTCCTTTTTATATCAATGCCGGTTTCCCTTTTTAAAGCATTTTTAGGACGTAATATTCTGTACTACTAAAGAATATTATGCCCTGAAGATGGTTTAACAAGCGAAACCGGTCGATTAATTTAAATAATTTAATCTATACCTATATTGAAATAAACGTACAAGTGTGGTATAAACTTATTTTAACTAATAATAATGGAATTTCACCAAGTGCCGACGATTGAAAATGTAAATAGCATTTTGCCCGTTTGCGTCGAACGTTTCGCCTGGTGAACTGAGACAAATAGACTGACCACTTACCAGGAGGCAACGATAACATTTTAATACCGTTGAAGATGATATTTGATTATATCATTTTACTACACTTTACTTACCGTAAGTGGTAAGTAAAGTGTAGTAACTTTAAAATTGATCGTATTATGTAAAATCACGTACGATAAAAAAACCTTGTAGATAAGTATCTTTACGCCGCGCCTGTATCCCCGAAATGGGTAGGCGGAGGTACAACAAGTGCACCCACGATTAGCTGAAGATACTTAGTCTAAGTGTGATAGTTGGCAAGCCGGCAAGCAAATCATCAACCGAGCACTTATCCAATCCCAGGCATCATTTTTTTATCAGAAAACTGAAAAAAACACTTATTTTTTAATTTCCTAACTCAGGAATTGATCCCGAGACCTGGTGTGATCAACGTCGACACTGGACCACTAGACCACAGAGGCAAAAAAATCTTGTAATTTTGTAAAATTTTGCTCGCATTTATTATATCTGAGTCAAGCCTGTGAAAATAAAAAATAAATGTAGACTTTATATTTTGAGCTATTTTAATGGTTGTCTGTGTTTTTTTTATTTATTGTATTTTTTTTTTGCAATTTAAAATGTTGCCTTTTTAAATAAGCCAAGACATTTAGTAAGTTAATCCTCTTAACTATATTTGCCTCCCCGTTCCGTTCGTCAAGTGGTTAGCGACCCTGACTACGCAATCGACGGGGCTCGGGTTTGATCCCCGACGGGAACAAGCATTTGTGTGATGAGCATAAACGTTTGTATTTCCGGGTTTGGGTGTTTATTATGTATGAAAAAGTTATTTATATAATATGTATTTCTATGTATTAGTATCGTTGACTAACACCCATAACACAAGCAAATAATTTGCTTACTTTGGGATTAGATCAGTCAGTGTAATTTGTCCCGTGCATGTTTATTTATTTATTTATATCGCTCAATCTTGCTCTACGTATTTTATCTTTTAGTAGGAAAATGTAACCACTTATAATAAAATAGTATAATAAGAATATAATTTCATTACGCTTAAGTTAATTTAATTTTCATTTATATTTATAAAGGTAACGGTAGAATATCAAGTAGATTGTGTATTACTCAGATGATATGAACTTTTAATTACTTCGACGCGACGATTATTGATGTTAGCTATCGAATGTTAATTATAATTATAAATAATAATTATTATTATAAATTATACCATCGACAGAAAGGCAAACAATTCAAAACAGTAAAATTGATGAATTTTGTTTCTGCCACAATAGCGTTTTTTATATCATAATCTATTATTATAAATTTATTAACTAACTCACATCATATTATCATAATAAAACGTGTGTTAGTCAATGATACCGATTAATAGCAATGCACATAAATACTGAAATATGTATAATAGCTACCCAAATCCAGAAATACGAACATGTGTTCTTTCTTTTCTTTTTTCCGCTTTTCTCCCCGTGTTGGTCCCGGGCTCCTTTGAAGAATAGACCAACTGCCGTTCTGCCAGGCAAGTCGTAAAAGGCGACCGATTGGCTATGGGAGTCACTACCATCGTGACTACTAGGTGGTAGAGTTCTGCATTGTCTCGCCCGGGTCTGGTACCACCGCCTTTCCTATTCCTGCCGCAATAGCGTCAGTGCTTGTCACTGTCGTGTTCCGGTTTGGAGGGTAAGGTAGCCGGTAAACTTTTGCATGTGGCATTAGACCTCGCCACAAGATAGCAACGCACCATTAACATATTGATAGGCGATGGTTGACTCTTTCTATCAGGAGACCCATCTGCTTGTTTGCTATCTTATAATATTAAAAAAATGTAAGCTAATATACAAATTATTGTCCTTATCAGGAATCGAATCTGAGCCCCATCAACTGAGTAATTAGGGTCGCTAACCACTCGACCAACGAGGCGGTTAAGTGTAATGGATTAACTCAAAAACTACTAAAAACTGATTAAACATTATTTCAGTAATGGAAAGCAATAGGGTTTCAAAAGTACACATTACATGGACTACGTTTTTATGTAGGTTACGTATAAAAAAGGTTTATGTAGGCTTTGCGTTACGCAAAGGAAAGTAATGTTTTGGGCCACGTCAATAAAATCGTGGTCAATAGCTTTTTGGTATATAATAATTGAATTTTAAAAATTAACCCGACGAATATCTCAAAAGTTACTGAACCGATATTGATGAAACAGACTGTTCCCTAAGTTGGAATATACTTGATTTAATACAAAAAGAATGATCTCGATGTGGCTTTTATTTTTCGAAAGCTTCATGGACAAACGTACCTACATACATTTACGAAATTTAGTGTAGGTACGTGCTAGAACACCAAAATAGATTAGCATACTCAAATATTATCCAATGTCAACAGTATTACATACATACATGTCAAACTGCTAACCTGCTTTTTTTGTCGGTTGAAAATAAAATGGCAAAGTGCGTGTCATGGCATGCGCAACGTAGGGTTCCGTAGTTACTCATCACAACAATGCGGAGTAAGAATGCGGCTTTTTCATTAATTTATGCTATGCACATTTACCTTACCTAACTTCAAGGACGTATATATCCGTACGTCAATTTCACCACGTATAAAAACTTCTTCAAGTATATTTTCTAAGTTAGTCGACTATTAACCATAAACTTGCAAAGCCTACTTATGCGTGATGTTATTCCTTTTAACTTCATTATATTTGCTACTATTGTGTTTTATTTCCATCTCCAAAACCAACCAACATATAACATTTACAAAAATTAGTACTTTTAAGCTTAACATTTCACAAATGGATCCCTTAATCATAAAATAGTTTTCCCAGACCAACATATTTTTTTGAAAACCTACCCAAAGATACAGTATACTGGAGACTCAGTTGGCAATCTACATACATGTGATATTTGAACATCGCACACATAGATACATTTCACGGACGCGATATCTGAATGGTTCGGTACAGTCTGTATCGTACCAGTCGGAGATACCGCGTCCGTGAGAGGTGTCTATGTGTGCTATGCTCGAATAATACTTGTATTTAACGTTGACTTCTGGTAGTCTCTAAGTATTCTGTGGTATGGGGTACGCGAAAAATAAATTAACTTTACTTACAATTTTGATCGAGATTTTATGTTATCACTTTATTGCCGTGACTAATGTACATTCATGCCAAATTCGGAAAGAATGTCTGAGCTGGGCTGCGGACGGACGGACGCACATGACGAAACTATAAGGGTTCCTAATTCTCTTCGGAACCCTAAAAATATAATAATGGTACGTAATTGATTTGATAACCCTGCGGCTGACAGTGAATCTTGAGCGGCGTCTCGACCACTAACGAGAACATCCCGTCCGTGTCGCGCCGGACAATTTAGCCTCAGACTTTAGAGACCTCACGCAACCAATGAAAATATTATTTTTATTCTAAATAATCTAATAGCTCTTTTTGTCTTGAAGTTAATCTAGAGGATTTTAGTCTTTAATTTCAGGCTATTACAGTGTTAGTAGCAATTTTAAACTTTCCGCTAAGTTTCTAGATAAGGAAGTTACTGATTTCGCCCCGATTTTCGAAAATCGAGTTTGCACCAGATCTCTACGTTTTGAGGTCCTTAGAACCTTTTTCGACTATTCTCATGATGACGTCAGTATATCTGTAGGTATGTATGTGTGTGTGTGCGTGTGTGTGTTTGTGTGTGTATGTGTGTATGTAAACATCTCATAACTTTTGAACAGCTGGGCCGATCGAAACGCGGTTAATTGCATTCAATTGGATTAAGCTCAACTTAGACTTCCTGAAAATTTGAAGCAAGTCGACCCAGCAGATTTTGAGAAATTTTGATAAAACCCCGAAAAAATGTTTGGCGAAACAGTACTTTTTTAATATAACTTCTTGATTAATGTACCGATTAAGTAGGAAAACTAATCAGCTCCATTCCTCAAAAAAATGCGTCTAATACATAAATTGCATCAAAACCGGTTTATCGGTTTGAGAGTAATCGTTGACGAAGAATTTTGAAAAAAGTGTTTTTTCGATATAACTTCGAAAATTTTCAGCCAATCATTAGTAATAATAAGTATAGTTTCGCCTCTGTGGTCTAATAGTCCGGTGTCGGTGTTGACAACATGAGGGTTCGATTCCCAGGTTGGGTAATTCAAAAATGTTTTTTCAGTTTTTCGAAAAAAAAACCTCGTTGCCCTGAATTGGATAAGTGTCCGGTTGGCGATAGGCTTGCCACCTATCACATTGTGTGGGACTCAATATCTTTAGCTAATGGTTGGCGCACTTGTTGTACCTCTGTTTACTTCTTCGGGGATACAGGCGTGAAGAAATTTTTATAAGATAGCAAACAAGCATATAGCTATCCTCCTAAAGCAGACAGCTTTACTCCATTCTTTATGATCCAAATTCTCCTGTATATTTAAAGGAAAGATTCGCTTTCCGTATCAACCAAGACAAATATCTGAGATCGGCTAACAATCGTTCTCTTTTAATGCCAATTCAAAATACCAATTATTACAGCCGTTCATTCACTTCTCAAGCTGTCACTTCTCTTCTCACTCTGGAATTCTCTTCCTGAGGATATTAGGAAAGCGCCGAGTCTAAACATTTTCAAGAATATGATTAAACGTCCCTTTCTATACACCTAATTGTATTTTGTCCTTAAATTTTCGTAATGTAGTTTACGTATTACCAGTAATTTATTTGCTTATTGTTATACTAGCGACTTGTCTGCGATTTCGTCCGCGCGGACTTCATTTACTCCGCACAGCTCTTCCCCCGTAGGTGATAGCGTGATAATATGTAGCCTATATGTTGACCCGACCTGTTAGTAATATTCATGCAAAATTTGAAGTAAATCCATGTAGTACTTTTTGAGTTTACCCCGGACATACATACAGACAAATAGACAAACAGATAAACAGACAAACAGACAAACAGACAAACAGACAAACAGACAAACAGACAAACAGACAAACAGACAAACAGACAAACAGACAAACAGACAAACAGACAAACAGACAAACAGACAGACAGACAGACAGACAGACAGACAGACAAACAGACAAACAGACAAACAGACAAACAGACAAACAGACAAACAGACAAACAGACAAACAGACAAACAGACAAACAGACAAACAGACAAACAGACAAACAGACAAACAGACAAACAGACAAACAGACAAACAGACAAACAGACAAACAGACAAACAGACAAACAGACAAACAGACAAACAGACAAACAGACAAACAGACAAACAGACAAACAGACAAACAGACAAACAGACAAACAGACAAACAGACAAACAGACAAACAGACAAACAGACAAACAGACAAACAGACAAACAGACAAACAGACAAACAGACAAACAGACAAACAGACAAACAGACAAACAGACAAACAGACAAACAGACAAACAGACAAACAGACAAACAGACAAACAGACAAACAGACAAACAGACAAACAGACAAACAGACAAACAGACAAACAGACAAACAGACAAACAGACAAACAGACAAACAGACAAACAGACAAACAGACAAACAGACAAACAGACAAACAGACAAAAATTCTAAAAACTATATTTTTGGCTTCGATATCGATTGTAGTTCACGCCCCAAGTATTCTTTTAAAAAAATATTCAATGTACAGTTTTGACTTTCCTACGATTTTATTATATGTATAGATTATTGGAATGTTGTCTTTATTTCTTTTAGAAGCAAAAACTATAAATTTACTCGTGGTTAGCACAACTTTAAGAATATATTATTATCCTATCCTTAAGGTTGTCTGGAAGAGATTGCTTTCTTAGTGAAAAGACCGCCTTTGTGTATCTAATATGTGTAGAAATAGTCATGTATGTTGTATATTGTCATTTATTTTTGGGGCACAATAAAGAGTTATTGTATTGTATTGTATCCTGATGAAAAAAATCAAACTTCGCTGAGAGACACCAAATAATTTAATTAAGCGTTGCATTGCGTGTGGCGGGGTGTTGATGCCATTTGCATAAGTTTACAGGCTACCTTACATTTCAAACCGGAATATGACAATGACAAGCATTTCTCTCAGAGAAATAAAAAAATAATAAAAAAAAACCATTTACGCTACCTAATGGTCACGATGGTAATAATGGTGGTAATATATATATAGCCAATCACTCGCCTTTTAAGAACTGCCAGAAAATATGACGATGGTCTATTCTTCAAAGGGATATAGTAAATAGCATTGAATATATTCATTATAAAGGAGGATGATAAGGTTCCATAAAAAATCACCTGGAATGTATAGGACGTTGATAGCTGCTTATCATACATTATTAATTTCTTCTGAAATGTAAATTTTACTATGGACATCTTTATAAAGCTGTAAAGATAAATATTACTTGAATTTAGAATTATTATATACCATTTTTAAGCCATTCACGTCGCAACATATTGTCAACATAGATATAAAATACATTTTTGTATCTCTCGTATTTGATTTTAATCAATTAAAATTTAAAAGATAAACAACGTTTATTTACAATAATACACCGGGGCCGATCCCTCTGATATTAATCAAAAACAAAAGAAAATTATAGTAGGATGAAACCCATTGAAAATGGAAGAAAATAAATCCAAAATAAAAGGAAAAATAAATTACGGGCGATTTGAGTTCGGGAAGTGTAAGAGGGTTGGGGGGGGAGATCTTAAAACTGGTTTCTCACGTTTACCACTAGGTGGCGCTGTACAAATCACATACAAATTCCTAGTAAACTCGAAACGCGCTCACGATCGAATGCGAAAAGAAAAACTCACACTTAGCACTCTGATTGTCGCCTCTGTGGTCTAGTTTTCCAGCGTTAGCGTTGACCACATGAGGTCCCGGGTTCGATTCCCGGGTCGGGCACATTAAAAAGTGTTTTTTCAGTTTTCTGAAAAACACAAAGTTGCCCGGGATTGGAAAGTACCCGATTGGCGATAGGCTTGCCACCTATCACATTTGTGGGACCAAGTATCTTCGGCTAATCGTGGGTGCATTTGTTGTACCTCTGCCTACCCCTTCGGGGATATGGGCGTGAAGATACTTACTTACTAGCACTCTGATATTTTGAAAAAGTCGGTAGTAGTTTTTTCTTCGAAATATCTATTGGTATAAAAAAATATATAATACTACGAAAAATACTATGAAAAATGGAAAATAATGAAAAAAACTCGGATTTGAACATTAGTTTTTCATCACAATGTAAAATTTTAAGCTATTTATTAAAATTTTGCAGTTTAATCACTCAAAAATTTTAACAATACCCGAACTCAAATTGCCCGTAATTTATTTTTCCTCTTATTTTGGCTTTATTTTCTTCCATTTGCAATGGGTTTCATCCTAGTGTAATTTTCTTTTGTTACAAAAATTATCCTAGCCTATAACAAAGCAATATATTTTATGTCACTCATTCACAGATTAAACAGATGTTTTTGTTTGTTTAGGATGATGTAAGCAGTAGTTTGTTTATACAGCCTTCTAGGTTTTTTTATATAATAAGATAAATAAGATAGTAATCAAGCAGGTGGCTCTTCTGATGGAAAGATTCACCCATCGCCTATAGACAGAAACCAGAAATCAGAAATCAGAAATCAGAAGACCTTTATTCAATAAAACTTTTTACAAGTTATTTTGACACGTCAACACTCTTCAAAACTACCACCGGGTCGGAACGCGGCCACACACTGAGAAGAGAAGAGAAGACACCAAAGATGTTAATTGTGCGTTGCTATCTTGTGGCGAGGTCTAATGCCACATGCATAAGTTTACCGCCTACCTTACCTTTCAAACCAGAACACGACAGCGGCAAGCATTGACGCTGTTGCGGCAGAAATAGGTAAGGCGGTGGTACTAGATCCGAGAGACAATGCAGAACTCTACCACCTAGTAGCCAAGATGGTAGTGAATGTTTAAATAAATAAATAAACATTTTACAAAAATTATAAATATCTATTAGCGTTTATGATACGGTACGCGGTATTAGACTCTCGATAAGCATAGGTGTATAATAATTTAGTAGATTATAGAAAAAGAATATACTCCCTCTCCTATGTGGTCTATCGGTCTATTGTCGGTGTTGACCACATAAGGTTCTGGGTTCGATTCTCGGGTAGGGCAATTAAAAAAATGTGTTTTTCAGTTTTCTGATGATAACCGTTGCCCGGGATTGAAAAAGTGGCCGGTTGGCGATAGCTGGCCACCTATCACATTTGGGACTAAGTTTCTTCGGCTAAGCGTGGGTGCACATATTGTACCTCTGCCTACAATATCTGCAATTATGTTATGTACATTATACATCTATCAAAACACATTTTGAAGTGCATTTCTTAAATTTAGTTGTATATTTTATATTTAAAAAATACACCTCGACAAAATTAAATCTAAAGCATACAAGTATGATGACAAGGACTTATTTTATGACCGGCACTTAGGCAGTATAATCGTATCAAGTGCAAAGTAATCTCGGCAGTAAACGTAAGTCCGCTATTGAGCGTCCCACCTATTTGCGTACATTCAATTCGCAGCGCCCCTGATCTTAGATCCAGATCAGATGTTATCTTCTATCTAGATCTTGTTTCGTGGTCTAAAGTACAGTAAAGTGATTGTGTTTTAAAAGAATATTTGTGTTCGTGTGTACTGTAAATGTGTGTTTAAATATGATAATTTAAATAATACCTTTCTCAAGCACGGTGAACAATTACTTTCTTGCTAGATAGGGTTTTAATAATGGAATAAACACGGGAATTAATCTTTGTAGTATTCTAAATATATAATACTAAATAAATATAGCTTTTGGTTAAGTATAATTTTAAACGTATTTGCCGAAAGCTTTGTAAACAATTAAAAAGTTAAGTAGTGATTTTTTTGGTATTGTTTTTGATTTTTCGTATTAATAGGTGGCACGCAGCGCGTTACTACTGCAAAAATACACTTTTATATATTTTATTTAGCGCTACGACATGTGCGCCATCTATCCTAAGTTACTTGTACTATGCTTATAACCTCGCAAGTAGAAGGCTTAATATTATTTTAAGAAAGTTTCATTCCAATCGGTAATTGCAGGGCATTGGTTATGAATATAAAAATAATTTTATTTTTGATAAATTTACAAAAATGCTCTTTTCATGATTTAATGTTAATTTAAATTGTTTTTGGTCGAAATATTAAATTTGATACTAATTTAGTAAAAACAAGACGGGTTCTATAAACATATTTAATGTTAGCTTTTTATTTTTCACTCTACTCATTAGGACGGGTCGCAGCGGGGCGGAGTGCATCGTACCTAGTATCGCACACTATGCCGCGGCCGGGGCGGATATTTGCGCGGTGGATAGTAGGACAATGCGGCCCGCACGGCCCCGCTTGCTACGGCATAGTTTGTTATGGTGATCGGAATTTAAACTTCAACCACCGACTTTCAATCTCTGTATCTCATTTGACTAGTTTTTTTGTTTTTATACTTAAAATTGGGCTAATTATAATGAAGAAAACAACGTGTTTCCTAACAAAATTCAAAAATTTCAAAACATATTCTGCCATATAATTTAGCAAATAAACAAAATTCTTTCTTTCTGTCTATAAGTATAGTGCCTGTACGTATAGTGCGCTTATCTAAAGCAAAATCTAAGAAAAATATAAAATGAGAAATTCGTATTCAAGTTCGAACATTGATTCGCGGTTAAATGCTTTTGCCCAAACATTTAAATATCGCTCGCCGTTATGGATCGAGTCAGACTCGGACGTCAGTAAGAGCGGTAGCGTTAGCGTGAGCGGGCTGGGCAACAGTGATGACAGCCTTCGTCACAGCTCCAACAGTTCTGACAGTTCAAACAGTATCAACAACTTTTTAGACTCAAAGGTAAGGAATTAATGTATACAATGAAATGTAATTAAGCGAAAATATATTTTTAATAAAAAAATTACGTTATTCAATTTGCAATTTCCTGTAGTAAATTATCTAATATATTATATATGTGAAGTAAAACTTTGTGCCCCTTTTTACGCCAACTATGTGAACAGAATACAGAGCACACACAGGCATCGTAAATTTTTCCGGAGAATATGGGGCTCTAGATTTTATTAAATACTAATCGTTTAGTCGATTATGGATCCAGATCACCTCTGTATTTTTTCAAATTGTAGAGTTTGATACTGGGAGGCCCCAGCACACACGTGTGAGTACTCCATATGTGGTTGGACCTGTGTTTCGTAAAGCATACACCTGTGGCCAGGTGTGAAGTACCGACTAGCTCGGCTGATGACTCCCAGTTTCTTTGGAGCTAGCTCTCCAAGTGGCAGCAGAACTCGACTTAACTTGAACTTATATCCTTATACCTTATGTGATACTAAGGAGAGTATTCTGAAAATGATGAGCTTTGTTTCAAGAGAAGCCTTTGGCTCAGAACCCAAAAACTTGTGTCTTATAATATAGGATCCCGTTATAATACGACCTACACGAACTACACTTCCACTACACATGGATGAAAAGAATTTTACATCCAATAAAATATGTTGCAAATGGGTTGACTAAATAAATTCAGTCCAGAATATGATTTGATGACAGTTAATTTTTGTAATATTTCACAGGTTTGGTAGTTTGTCAAATTTCATACTAATCGAAAATATGACGTTCTTAAAATGTTAATAAACAGGATTGAAATTTTTTTTTATCAACCCATTTGCAAAATATATTTATTGACATATTAAATTGGATTTAAAATACTGGTGAAGTCGCTGCCGTACGATAAGTTGGAATACGATTCGTATCGATGTCCACATCGACATAGAATACCTCGGTGTCCAACACTAGCGGCAGTGACGTCACAACGAAACAACGGGCGAATTTAAATATTGCAAATGATTCATTCGCAACCAACTTATTACTTCAACAGCTCATTTTTTTATTGTGCAATTATATTCTTTCACAATACAGTCCACACTTTTTTTATATCATAAGATAGCAAACAAGCAGATGGGTCTCCTGATGGAAAGAGTCAACCATCGCCTATTGACACCAAAGGTGTTAATGGATCATTGTCTTGTGGCGAGGTCTAATGCCACCTGCATAAGTTTACCGGCCTACCTTACCTTACCCTCCAAGCCGGAACACGACAGCGACAAGCACTGACGCTGTTGCGGCAGGAATAGGCAAGGCGGTGGTAGGTACCAGACCTGGACGAAACAATGCAGAATTCTACCACCTAGTAGCCACGATAGTGGTGACTCGCATAGCCAATCGGTCGCCTTTTATGACCTGTTTGGTAGAACGGCAGTTGGTCTATTCTTCAAAGGAGCCCGGAACCGACGGGGAAAAACACACTTATTTCAAGCCAGAATTCCCGAGCTAATAGCAAAGGCACTGGCCGCAACAATACTTTTCATCTATTAAATTATAAAGATATTAAGCTCGGTGAAGGTCATCCTATAGCGGGATATTAGACTATTTATGGGGCCTGTAATTTGCAAAATTCTATTTACCCCATTTTGAGACTAATTCTAATGATGCCTTCACACACTTGTGATCATGAAATATAAGCTCGGTAGGTACATGCATACCGCATTGTCCGTGCTGTTCCGTACCATCGATGACGACCTTGACACTGCGTTCAGTCAAAAAGTTGACGATCCATAAGCGCAAATTACCGGCAGACGACGCGACGTCAGATTTAATAAAAGAGCTTTATGCCAGAATTGATTTGATAATGATGATCCTGTTTAGTTTTATATTCAGGCTCACGGTGAGTACTTGTACTTATTTTCTTTCAAAGTCAAATCCAACGATTAAGAAGAAGAACTACCTATATTAGAAGATCCCCAACTGATCAACCGCTGTGAAAACCATTTTGCTTGTCATTAATCAGTTGGTTACCCTCCAGGTATTCTAAGTATTTTTTGTTAATGAGGATCTTTATCATTTTAGAGAACTAATAAGTAATCGATATTAGCCTATAGTTGGATGGGTCCCATTAAAAACCTTGGGTATGGAAATTTAAACAATTGAACTCGTAATTTTTGGTAATGCAGTAAATGTAATAATCTCCAGTACATTAAAGAAACATTACATCTTGTGATTGGTTATGCCGCAGCGGAAGTATTTACGTAATTATGTCGTTTTATTTAATGTCAGATTGTGAAGACAAGCAAATAATAGTTATAATGGCAACAATAATACACGCTGTAGACAAATAAACATTATTATTAGTCTGCAAATACACAGTTTCATCACCATTGACCTTAACCATAGATTATATTATAGTTACCCTCATAATATATAAACATTTAATTTAAGTGGCCTCTTGAACACATAATACAAGTGGAAGTGTGACCAGGGTATGGGATTTGTCGGTTCGGGCTCGTTCCAGTGTCGGTTTGGGCTCCTTTGAAGAATAAACCAACTACCGTTCTGCAAGGCAGGTCGTAAAAAGCGACTGATAAGTTATATATATCATTACTATCGTGACATCGTGTCAGTGCTTGTCATTGTCGTGTTGCTGTTTGGAGGTAAGGTGGCCGGTATACTTATGCATGTGGCATTGCCATCCCACCACTTGGATAGCATCGTACCATTAAGCGCTTGAACTCGATCTCGCCTGATGGTAAGCTAAGATAAGGCCTAAGATGGAACGCGCTTCTCTAGAAGGTATCTGTTCACTCTTCTCTTGAAGATCCCCAGATTGTACTCGTCCGGGAACACAGACGTAGGAAGCAAATTCCAGTCCTTTGCGATTCGAATGAAGAATGTTGAGTCGAACCGCTTTGTCCGGGCACGATATGGCGATGCCTAGAATCTGCGCGCCTCGACGATCGATAGCTAAAGGGGATTGCGGAATTAAGTCGTGCAATTCCGCAGCGCACTCTCCGAAGTGTATCCGAATAAAAACTGATAAACTAACCACTCTGCGTCGATGAGCGAGGATCTGAAGTTTTTTGCCTGCCAAATCATCGTCATTTATAAGTCTCTTGGCACGCTTCTCTATTGCCTCAAGTGTCTCCAGCTGGTATTTGGCGAATCCATCCCAGAGGTGAGAGCAGTATTCCATGAACGAACGGACTTGTGTTTTATAGATAAAGGTCCCGGGCTGAAATAATGTCTCACCTTCGCCAGAATACCAAGCTTTTTTGAGGCAACTTGGGCTTTAGATTTGATGTACAAATCAAAATTGAGAGTAGGCGTTAAGGTGATACCAAGGAGCTCAAGGTGGTATCAAGGAGTCAGTTAAAATCGCAAAATATGCGACATAAAATGTCACATGTTTTGATCGCGTTGACTTATAAGCAAGGATTTAAAACATTACCTACTTAACACTAATTCCATCATCGGACATCACGTCAAAATTTGAAGTTCCACCCTCACCATTTCGATGTCTGGAAATCCACAATTGTGCGTTTCTCTCGGTACTTTTTGCCTCTCACTACTTTGTTATGGAATCAATTAAGGGCAAGGGTGTTTCCAAGCGGATACAATATGATCAACTTCAAGAAAAGAGCTTACTCGTTCTTAAAAGGCCGACAACGCCTGACCAGACCAGACATCTGTTATTACAGATATCTATGGGCGGCAGTGATTACTTTCCATCAGGTACACCTCCTGCTCGTTTGCCCTCTCTCCTATAAAAATAAGTCATGAGGCGTGCACTTATGGATTTTTAAATTCTGTCTGTCTGTCTATCTGACAGTTAAGCCCAATTTTTTCTAACGATTTTGATGAATATGGCAAAGGGATAGTTGAAGACCCAGGATCAGGCTACTTGTTAAAGGTAAAAAAGTTTGTAAAGATTAATAATATGCTGTAATATTGATGAAAATATGCTGCACTTGCGAGCAAAGCTGATCGAATCTGTTAGACAAATATAAGTTTATGCAGTCGTGTGTGTTGGTCCTAAGCATGTATTTTGTTACCGCCACCTTTTATAATGTTTTAAAACTACTACCATATAGTGCAACATTCGTAGCGGCTTGAGTAGATTTGCATTGAATAACATAGATGTCGTTACTATAACCTTACAAAGGTTTACGTTTGCAAGCATTATAGGTAAAAAGAACTACCCAAAGGATTCGGCTTTGCTCGGTATTTTTCATTATGTTTTTTACTTTTTGGCAGTTCCAGTTTAGAGAATAGTTAGCCGGTAAATTATGTATATGGCATTACAGCCACAAGGATGACAACGCACTGTTAATATCTTTAAGCAAATGTCATCTTTTTCCTACCAGTCGAGTCATCATCATGTTTAGCAGAAAATGCGAACGATTGGCTAAACATGTTACTACTACCATCGTGACTACTAGGTAGTAGAGTTCTGCAACGTCTCCCCTGCCTTGTTCTACCGCTTATCTATTTCTACTGCTAAAAGCATCAATGCTTGTCACTGTCATAGTAAACGGTGTCTGAATGCAACATGCATAAGTTACCTTACCCAAGCTGGAACAAGCTCGTGACAAGCACTGACGTTTTTGCGACAGAAACAGAGAAGTAAGTCAGTGTCTCTAAGCCCGACGAGAAGTTACTGAACTTTAATTCTTTGTTAGTAGTCACGATGTTTGTGCATCAATAATCTTCTTTCGCCGTTTATGACCTGCCTAGAAGTAAGGCAGTTGATCACATGTGTTTAGTCTCAGGGTATTGGATGGAAGCAAGAGATTGGTATATCAGAAAAGACACGAAAGTAGACCTAGGCGGTCAAGATGAGACCATTACAAAATTGTGTAGTGTAGCACTCACGGAACGCGTTCGTAATACATATATATTTTCTTTTTCTTTATATCATATGGTAGCAAACAAGCAGATGGTTCTCCTGATGGAAAGAGACCATCGCCTATAGACACCGAAATATTAATGGTGCGTTCTTATATTGTGGCCTAATGCCACAATCATAAGTTTACCGGCTACTTTACCCTTCAAACCGGAACACGACAGTGACAAGCACTGACGCTATTGCGGCAAGAATAGGTAAGGCGTTGGTACCAGACCCGGACGAGACAATACATAACTCTACAGTCTACCATCTAGTAAATTTATTATTCCTATATCATAAGACAGTAAATAAGACACGGTTTTCCTGATAGATAAGGCAACCATCGTCTATAGACACCAAAGATGTTAATGATCCGTTGCTATCGGGATGTATGCCACATGAATGAGTTTACTGGTAACATACTCTATAAACTGGAGCATGATAGTGACAAACACTGACGCTTTTGTGGAAGGAATAGGTAAAGCGGTGGTACAAAACGCGATATATTGGGGTATTCTACCACCAAGTAGTCACAATGATAGTGACACATACAGCCAATCGTACACCTTTTTCGTACTGCCCGAGAGAATGACAGCTGCTCTATTCTTCAAAGTGAGCTTGGACAACACGGGAAAATAATAAGTAAGATGCTGGAACTGGTGGAAATGTCCGTCAAAAATGTGGAGGGGCATGCTCCGTTGATTTAGACGTGTAGAAAGAAAGGCAGAAAGGTTAATAAAACGGATATACAATCGGAACGTGGGGAAGAATCTTGGGGAAAACAAAACTGGCATGCCATTACCAAATTGATCAAAGTATGGCTGAAGGATGGTCTTGAAATTCTTCGTAATCGGTTTCCGTATATTAAAGTAAGTCAAAAAGGGGGATAAAGTAAGGCAAATCTGCAGCGATCGCGTATATGATGCTCAGGTAAATCTCTCTGACCCCGGGGGGATCTGGTGCAAAGGTGCGTATGTACCTATGTATGTATGTATGTATGAGAAATAAATGATACCCACAGTAAATAGGGAATTCCTAGCCTAGACTCGAGGCAGACATCACATGCACTAATTACCAGCAATTAACTAATCAACTGATTTAGGTCTGGGCAGTTCTAGGTCTTTTACGTCATGCGCGGAGTGCAGTATCGTGATTGGGATTGCATTCCCTTGACTAAGGTTTTTTTTAAAGTATTCTTTTAATTTATTAAATGCAGGAGTGAGTGCTTACTTGTAAGAATGGGGGTTATAACGGACAAAAATTGTCACAAATAATTTTCAGTTTTGATTATAATGTTACTTTATGGGTTATGAGTTTAAATTATGTGTTTTCATATTTTTTATTTTATCTTTTCTTTTGTTCTAGCACAATAATATAGTATGTAAATATTTTTATTTTTATGCATTTAAATAAATTAAATTATTATAAATTAGATTACTCAACATTGTCTTGATGATAAAATACAATTGTATTTGATTAAACTTCAACAATAATACTAACATTACTTTTAAGGTGTAATATTTGAAACTAAATAAATGTTGTAATATTAAATTTTTACAGTATGTACCTACATATTTCTTATACAAAACAATTTAATCAATGTTTTGTCGAACAGCAAATCAAATACTTTAAAAAGAAAATAATATATTTATTTTTATCGTTATACAAAATCATATCAGTTACCTAATTCTATATAATATTATGACAAATCATCACAAAATAAGATTGAATGTAATAAGATGATTAAATAACTTGTTTGGAAACTGATTTGATATTAATTGAGGACAACCAAGATTGCGGTTGTATAATATGTGAATTGGTATACAATTACTTACATTTTTATATTAATATTAAGTTTTCGGCCATGCACGTTTTCCTGTTGTCATAATTATTTAGTACAACCTAAAACTCTAGCTATTCTAAAGTACAGTCAAGTGTGTATTTTGACCAAGTATAGATTTTTTTACGCATAACACTTAAACTTGATTAAATTGTGTAGATTCAGCGTACTGAGGAGGGAGGAGTAGCCGCCCTGCCCCTGGAATTTGTTTACCACCCTATTAACTATCTACTGTTGTAGATAAAATAAAATGAAATGAAAATATAGTCTTAAAATATTACGATTGCCCCCCCTGGCCTAGAACCAGGGTACGCCCATGGAGTCAGGCAGTTCTTTACGGAAATTCGTAAGTATCGTCTCAATTGGGGTATAAAGTACCATCGGCTTACCTATTCATGTCGCAATATCACCGATGTATTAATAGGTAGGCACTTACTATAATTAAAAACTTTGTGAAACTGCCACAACTAACTTCGTGTTTTAATTTCCTGTATTTCTGGAATCCCGGATTAGACCTTTACCAAAGTTGAGAAAGTCAAACAGGAAGTTCAAACAGTTAATAAATCAAACAATTAATAAATGACAGTTCAAAGACACAAATTATATAATAGTTACTATCGTAATCTAAGGTACCTAACAAAGAAAAAAAATATAGCCGAATTGAGGACGTAGGTACTTAGACTTACTCCTTCTTAAGAAGTCTTTTGAGAAAAAAACTTTTTAAGAATGTATAATATTTGTCGGTTCTGCTAGTCGACTAATTTGTCGACAGACTAACATCTATAAAAATGAGACTTAATACCTTCATCTAGTGGCACCCTCCTCGGCCTCATAACATCAGGAGAAATAATGAAACATTTGTCATCAAAATCAAATCCTATCCTAAATACGTGCATTTGTTAGTTCGTCTTCAATCCATAAAAAATTCTATTCTTACAGATACCTGAACATCATCAGAGCACGGCTTCAGGGTTCAGCGATGGGGACAACACAGCTGATGACTCCAACGTCCTATCCGATGATGAAAGAGTCAAGTTAGTCAATTATGTGATTATTTTACAGTAATGTTAAATATTAGGTGCGATACATATCCGATGCTGATGATTCCATCACAGCCTACACTTGATAATTTACACGAACATGCCAAAGTTGAAACTGATGGACACTCAGCCACTGGTTTGAAACGCCAACACTCAAGAACGTGGTCAAGAGTCATTAACGAGTCAAAATTCTGATGCCACTTACTCCCCACACCGTCTCACAGGAGACACCCTTAGGGCATGCATTAAGTCCACTTAATTTAAACTCTGGCGGAACACTCTGCTCGCCGAAAAAGCCCGGCTTCGCAGCTAGGGTCAGTTAAACCAACTGCTTAAGTTCATTTCTAAAAAAAGGTTAGATAAGCCTGAGTCTTAAAGAACTTGGGATTTTAAATGGGTGTCAGTGTGTGTACAAGAGATAAGATCTGTTTGTTTCTAATAGAAAAATTCAAAAACTACTGGATTGATCTCAATTTTTTGTTCATTTATAAGTTACTAGCTGTTGCCCACGAATTCGTCCGCACGGACTTCGTTTACTCCGCACAGCGCCTCCCCAGTAGGCGATAGCGTGATAATATGTAGCCTATATGTTGACCCGACCTATTAGTAATATTCATACAAAATTTGAAGTAAATCCATGCAGTACTTTTTGAGTTTACCCCGGACATACATACAGAAAAACAGACAAACAGACAAAAATTCTAAAAACTATATTTTTGGCTTCTATATCGATTGTAGATCACGCCCCAAGTATTCTTTTAAAAAAATATTCAATGTACAGTTTTGACTTTCCTACTATTTTATTATATGTATAGATTGTATACCATAATCCACAGGTACATTATTTTGGAGTAACATAAGCTACTTTTCTACTCGACCTTTTTGAGCCACGAACGAAGTCACGGGTAATAGCTAGTCATATATAAATTGAATACCCTGATGATGCTCTAATAATCAAAACCGGTTGACTTTAAACCTAATAAATGGTATGATACTCTTGCACTGTTTCACAAACAGTACAAGCGTATCATCATGCCCGGTTCCCTTGCGAGGTAGGCAGAGTAAACCGGACGTCTTTCTGGTCTTTCCGGTTCATCGTGATTCACTGGTTTGTCGGTTGGCGAGATAAGTGGTGGTGGATAAATACGAAATGTACGAAATACGAGATAATCCTCATCGTATTTCGTACATTTCGTATTTACCGACATGTTAACGATTATCGACTATTTCTAGCGATAACCGGGGCTGATAGCTTTACGTGCTTATCCGAGGCACGGGAGAGGTAATACAACACCTCCCGTGCCTCAGAAAGAAAAACCTCAAGAAAACCTCAATAACACCTTTCGTTGAGGAAAGGTGTTATTGAGAAAAGGGGATATTAACACCAGTACATGAGTAATAAACGACAAACATTTAAAAAGTGTTTGTTAGGCTGTCGATCTGTTACGCTCTCATGGCTTAACCACTGAATCAATTTCGATAAAATTTCCCTATAAGTTAATCAAATTTAAACTCATTTTTTTAAAAACCAACCCCGTAAACTAAGTATAATCAGGGATGAATATTATTTTGTAAAAACCGTGGTCCCACGAACAAACTTTTTTGATTAATAATAACAAACTGAATTTGTGTGAACAGCTTCGTTTTGACGAGTCAACCATCTTTTCTATCTTCGAAAAATCTCGAATCTAACGAATTATAAAAGAAAAGTTTAGAGTGTTGGTCTGAGAAAAGATTCCAGTTTACGTGTTGGCAGTTAGACAAAGTTACCCTTGAATTACAATAAAAATTAACAAGCTGTTGTGAGGAAAGTTAGGTTGTTTTTAAACTGATTAATATTAATTAAAAAATCTTATAATTTCGAAACCTTAGAGTGGAGGACTCGTCAGAAAAACCATCGAATGTGTAGGACAAAAGTTTTATCGTATTTTTAATAATATCAATCGCTTTGATTAAAGTCGAAAAATAATAATTGTTAAGTATTAATAAATATTTTTCCTTACCGAATCAAAATTTTCAAAGTCCTATAACTTTATTAGTTACCCGATTCGAGATTTTTTTGAGGAAAAGTTGGTTGTCTCATCAAATCGAAGCTGTTCACAAAAATTCAGCTTATTACTAAGCAAAAAAAGATTTGTTCGTGGGATCACGGTCTAGTATGAAAGTTTATGTTTGTGATTTGTTACTCTACTGATAAGCGTAGTTTGCGCGGGTAACTCGTTTGTTTACAAATGGCGGAGTTCTGAAATACAACCATAAAACGATACAGCTGAATTGTGAACCATCTTTTTCCGAAGTCGGTTAAACATTGTAATCTTAGGCCAAGTGGGTTTCTCGAACGGAAAAAGATTTAGCAAGTGGATGGGTCAATGATCGGTGCGCTTCCTTATTAAGGCCCTGCAGCTCGGCATCCGTTGCGTAAGTCGCACACTTTACTGACCTTACGAATGTACCATTTGTTGGGCAAATTCACAATAGCCTTATTGTAATGCGAGATATATCGCGCATGACTGAAAAAAAATTTGTAGTCATATTATCATGTAAATATTTGTAGTAGTGTGTTTCACCCGTGTTGGTCCCGGGCTCCTTTGAAGAACAGGCCATCTGCCGTTCTGTCAGGCATGTCGTAAAAGGCGACTTAGTGACTATGCGCGTCAGTACTATTGTGACTACTAGGTGGTAGAGTTCTGCATCGGCTCGACCGGGTCTGGTACCACCACCTTACCTATTCCTGCCGCAAAGCGTCAGTGCTAGTCAGTGTCGTGTTCCGGTTTGGAGGGTAAGATCGTCGGTAAACTTATGCATGTGGCATTAGATCTCGCCACAAGATAGCAACGCACCATTAACATCTTTGGTGTCTATAGGCGATGGTAGACTCTTCCCATCAGATCATCTGCTTGTTTGCTATCTTATGATATAAAAAAAGTCATCGTCTGACCTGGGTCTGGTACCACTTTAGTTATTCCTGCCGCATAGCGTCGATGCTTGTCTTGTGTTTCAGTTTGGAGAATAAGGTACCCGGCAAACGGCATCTCATCATAATCAGTTTATCGGTTAATGATAATGATGTGTTGTCACACGAATAGCAACACACCGTTGACATCTTTTTTTATAGGCGATGGTTATCTCTTTCCATCAGAAGAGCCATTGATTATTTTGTTAACTTATGATTAAAAAAACACGATGATGTATTTTAAAGATCGTGTATGATAACTGACAAGACTCCATTAATTTATAGTAAGTTATTTATTACATAAGACTGTTATTGCTAGTCCCCCCTTTAAAATTTAAAAATGAACACACATTTGGTTTCCTTTTAGTACTTATAAACTTTGGTTTTAATCATTTACCTATAGGTACTTATCCGAGGGGCGAGGACTAGGCACTCATGCTTTTCAAAGTAAAATTTTAATTTTGCGTATTTTTGTGGTCTAACATAAGAACTATAAGACTTCCTCCCCTAAGGGTACCCTTGCAAGAAAAAATGAGACATGGTTGACTTCACTCTATCCCTAGATCGTCTTACGTAACAAATAATTGGCCCCTTAAAGTCATGTTAGTTCTTTATCCGCGCTAGACTTTGTTAGACTTTGTCCGCGCGGACTTCGTTTACTCCACACTGCTCCTCCCCCGTACGTGATAGCGTGATAATATGTAGCCTATATATTGACCCGACCTGTGAGTAATATTCTTGCAAAATTTGAAGTAAATCCATGTAGTACTTTTTACAGTTTTGACTTTCCTACGTTCAGCTGTCGCAAACGTTCGCCTGGGTTCGGTATCACCGCCTTAACTTTTCCTGCCGTAAAAGCGTCAGTGTTTACCACGGTCGTATTTTGATTCGTATAACAAGTTAGTCAACAAATTAAATAGTAATAAAATGCATATTTAATAGTGATTATTTGATAACATGCTTCAACATTATACAATAAACAAGGCGATGTGTAATAAGTTATAAGTTTGTAGAATAACTAAGTTATTATGCACATAAATAATATTGTAATTTGTCCGTGCAGTAAATATGCAATCGAATAATCATAAATGGATAAAAATACATACGAACTTAGACTGTATTGCAATTGACTTTAGATATATAATTATATAAACGTATTTCGCTGAAGATTGTAACTCGAGTCGATAAGCTTAGGTAGGTCACTCGACTCTAGTATTTGTATTATAAACGTATTAGGTAGTTCTTTAAATATCTAGAAACTCTGCAACAAAGTTTGTTACCTCCCGTATAATAGATCCGGGCCTCATTTGAAGAATCTATACATATAATAAAATCGTAGGAAAGTCAAAACTGTACATTGAATATTTTTTTAAAAGAATACTTGGGGCGTGATCTACAATCGATATCGAAGCCAAAAATATAGATTTTAGAATTTTTGTCTGTTTGTCTGTTTATCTGTTTGTCTGTATGTATGTCCGGGGTAAACTCAAAAAGTACTGCATGGATTTACTTCAAATTTTGTATGAATATTACTAATAGGTCGGGCCAACATATAGGCTACATATTATCACGCTATCACCTACGGGGGAGTGGCAGTGCGGAGTAAACGAAGTCCGCGCGGACGAAGTCGCTGGCAACAGCTAGTACATATATAAATACTGCAACTTACATAATAAACACCTAGACCCTGAAATACAAATATCTATGCTCATCAGATAAATGTTTTTCTCTGTCGGCAATCGAATCGGGAACCCATCGATTCGTTTCGCTAACCACTTGACCAACGGGGCAGGGAGAATAGATCAACTATCTCACCTCTTCTAGAAACCTAGTAAAAGGAAAGAAAAAGCTGATACTTGTCTTTGACATAGTAACTGCTAACTAGGCTAGAATTTAGTAGAGTCTCGCCCGGGTATGGTATCACCGCCTTACCAATTCCTGCCGCAATAGCGTCAGTGCTTGTCACTGTCGTGTTCCGGCTTGGAGAGTAAGGCAGCCGGTAAACTTTTGCATGTGGAATGCCATCCCTGCGAAATTGAAAGCATCGCACCATTAACATCTTTGGTGTCTATAGACGATGGTTTATTTCCATCAGCAGAACCGTTTGTTTGTTTGCTTCCCTATGAAATATTTAAAAGATATTGTATCTATATCGAGGAGGTACCGTTAGACCCTTGAAATGATTAGGTACCTACAGTAAGATTTAACCTAAATAGCGGCTCTGAACATCGTACGTTCTGGTACAAATCTGGTACAACAATTTCTGGTATCAGGGGATGCGCGCACCTACACCTGCAGCAGATAACTTCCGAACCGCTATTAAGTTTGAATCGAACTGTACTCTAATTATTATTTAATTTGTGGCTTGTTTGTTTAACGATAAATTTATTTTATTAAGGCTAGTTTGTGTGTATCATTTGTAAGAACATGACGTTGTGTTTGTATGGATGTTTATTTTGTGCATGTTTTTTGTATTTAAAGTGTTTTGAGTGATCATATCTCGAATAGTTCCATGGATAATATTCCTTATATGAAAAGATCGAAGTTCAGCTCTGCTGACTTTCTTGGTGTTACGAACTTTGGTACGATCAGGGATCTAATTTGTTTTCTATATAATATATACCTAAAAAAGTATATAATATATACCTAATATTCAATATTATAAATACGAAAGTGAGTTAAATTGTATGTCACGCTTTCGCGCTTAAATCACTAAACTGATTTTTAAAATTCTTTTATTAACAGCAGCGAGTAAAATAGGCTGAATTTTTAATTAGAGATCCCTAAAAAAAATACATAATGTAACGCAACACATTAAATATTTATCTTTAAAAGACATTATATGACGTGCGCTGCCATTTTGTTATTTATAAGAAACTAGCTGTGCCCGCGACTTTGTCTGCGTGGAAAGAATTCTAAAATAAAACTCCCAGGATTTTACCCGCACAGTTCCTGTTCCCGTGGGATTTCCGGGATAAAAACTATCCTATGTCCTTTGTTGGGTCTCAAACTATCTGTATACCAAATTTCACCCAAATCGTTTCAGTGGTTTAGGCGTGAGGAAGAGACAGACAGACAGACAGAGTTACTTTCGAATTTATAATATTAGTATGGACCAGTAAAGATCTTAGGTCACTATGGAGATTTCTTCGACACTTTATTTGACAAATAAAATAGTTGTTTGTTAGAAAATTATTGTTGTTACTATTATAAAGTATATTTCAGTTTTTAAACTGAGCTCAAGAATCTGTAAACTTTATTGGGACCATTAATTAAGTCAAGCAATAAAAATTGTCATAATATTTTATTTACTCTCTAATGATAATGATTATTACTTTGACAGTTATTTAAATAGGTACATCTTAGTTATTTAAATAGGTAAATATAGAGAAAATAAGAAAACTAATGATTTAATTTGAAAAATTAATTATACTTCTGTCACAAATTTGCAGGTACATGCGTCCTAAATAAATAATCCAAGGCTTTTGGGTATATTCTTTGATCGCTGCAGAAAAGGCTGAGTACCATTTTGGTATCTCATTACTTGTAATACGATAGTGACATTGGTTTTTATGTAATTTGTTATAATTTTTTAAATTGCAATTATGTTAAAGTTAAAAAAACATTATTCGACAATCGTTCGCCTGTTACGATGTGCTTGGCAGGGGGAAGAAGTTAAATAAATCAAATATTTAAAAATTGTACAAATTTGAAGATAACATTTTTCAGTTTCAACTAAAAAAATGAAAACAAAAAAATCGGAGATTTGGTTTATGTATATGGAGGATAAGTGAAATAAGATAGAATTTATATAAAAAATATGTATATGGTGGAATTGCAACTAGTATGTTATAAAAAAAATTCGCTTTTTGCTTTTTCGTTATAGACCACTATAAGTTTAATGAAAACAACAAACAAAAAATTAAAACAAAAAATCGGAGATTTGGTTTATGTATATGGAGGATAAGTGAAATAAGATAGAATTTATATAAAAAATATGTATATGGTGGAATTGCAACTAGTATGTTATAAAAAAAATTCGCTTTTTGCTTTTTCGTTATAGACCACTAGAAGTTTAATGAAAACAACAAACAAAAAATTAAAACAAAAAATCGGAGATTTGGTTTATGTATATGGAGGATAAATGAAATAAGATAGAATTTATATAAAAAATATGTATATGGTGGAATTGCAACTAGTATGTTATAAAAAGAATTCGCTTTTCGCTTTTTCGTTATAGACCACTACAAATTTGTGAAAACAACAAACAAAAAATGAAAACAAAAAATCGGAGATTTGGTTTATGTATATGGAGGATAAGTGAAATAATATAGAATTTATATAAAAAATATGTATATGGTGGAATTGCAACTAGGATGTTATAAAAAGAATTCGCTTTTCGCTTTTTCGTTATAGACCACTACAAGTTAAATAATGCTAAATTACGCACTTCGCTCCACGCACTATTTTCTTACAAAACGTGGTTTTCCATTAAGTACCTAAATCGCCACTACTAGCAGAATCCAAGCTGCTAATAGGTAAATTAGGTTTTTTCAAAAAAAAAACTTCGAATAACTAAAAAAAAAAACACTTTTCGATCTAAATGAATCCAAGACGTCATGTTCTAAGCCGGATAAGCCAAACACTTGACCACCGGACCAACATTATTAATAAATTACAAGAACTAATTAGTTTCTACAAGGAAATTGTATGGAAATTGCATTTCCTTTTGCTTAATACGCGCTTTCTATTAACCATAGCGCAGCGTTCATTCTATTATCGCGAAATACAAGCGCTTCGCTAAATAACGGTGCAGGCATTTACAAATACTGAAATATATTTAATAAACACCCAAACCCGGAAATACAAACATTTATGCTCATCACACAAATGCTTGTCCCCGTCGGGGATCGAACCAGGGCCCCATCGATTGCGTATTCAGGACCGCTAACCACTCAACCAACGGGACGGTATATACTTATTAAAAAGAGAATTCTGTTTCTATGTTTTAACGCGCTAGTAACCGAATGATATTAATGTTCTATGTACAACTATAAATGTCAATCAGACGAATTTGACAGAGTTTAATTATAGACTACTAGCGACCTGCCCGCGGTTTCACCCGCGCAGGTTTTGTTCCCGTGGGAATATCGGAAAGGTTTATACACTTTAACCTTCCTCAAGAATCAATCTATCTATTAAAAAAACCGCATCAAAATCCGTTGCGTAGTTTTAAAGATTTAAGCATACATAGGGACATAAGGACATAGGGACAGACAGAGAAAGCGACTTTGTTTTATACTATGTAATGATTAAAATCTCTTCTCAGTTTGACAACAGACTTACACCATCTATATGTTTGTTTGTTTGTCTGTATGTATGTCCGGGGTAAACTCAAAAAGTATGGATTTACTTCAAATTTTGCATGAATATTAGTAACAGGTCGGGTCAACATATAGGCTACATATTATCACGCTATCACCTAGCGGCCAGGAGCTGTGCGGAGTAAACGAAGTCCGCGCGGACGAAGTCGCTGGCAACAGCTAGTAAACAATATAATAAACTGAATGATTTTACAAGGTTGTAGAAAAATATTAAGCTTAGTGCTTCTCCCGTGTTGGTTCGGGCTCCTTTGAAGAAGTTAGCATGTCTCGCCCGGGACTCGTACCACCACCTTACCTATCCTGTCGCAATAGCGTCAGTGCTTGTCACTGTCGTGTTCTGGTTTAGAGGGTAAGGTAGCTGGTAAACTTATGCATGTGGCATTAAGAGCCCGTCGTAAGGATAGCAACGCATCATTAACATCTTCGGTACCTATAGTCCATGGTTGTCTCTTTCCATCAGAAGTGTCATTTACTTGTTTGCTATTTACTGATATAAAAATATAAACAATATAGTATACTGGTGATTTTAAAAGGTTATAGGAAAAATATTGATATTTAATCAGAATGCGAAGTAGAAGACTTTTGTATGATTGTTTTGAATTTTAGTATTGCATCGAAAACCACTACTAACATAGTTTTTCATACTGTTAGTACGTAAAGTATTAACAAAATTATTTTATTGGAGACTCCCCTTCTCCAGTCAATTTCTTTTGCTATGTTGATTATATTTGAATATAAAAATATTCATATACGCGTGTGTTTTAAATACATGGTAATGTATGTAATGTTTATTTTTATTTTCGCAAAAACGGGGAAAAAATTTTAGCTTAATATAATATTGTGATAAATAAATAAAGATAAAAGAAGACTGAATGGGTGACGGGTTTATCACAGTACAGTTCAAATCTCTTTGAAATAAATCGACTGAAATATAGCATATACATTATACGAATTATTACTATTTTAACGTATGTGCTGTATGAAGAATATTTAAGAATTTTCCAAAATATGATTTCCATAAGTTAAATTCTTCAGTATAAAATTAATTGCTTTATCGCATATAGTTTAAGAATAATTCAATACATAATTTGTTTATTTATTTACCAACTAAATATAGTATATATTAAGATACTTTCACTTTTAATTAAAAACAATTTGTTTAAATTATAGGTAGATATGCACTACATTCTTGTATCTATTGTACATGTATCTAATATCTAAATAATTTTAGTTAATAACATGATATAAAAAGTCTGTGATAACTGAAGCAAAGTGAAACATGAGTTTATTCCTAAACATATATTATAATCAATGAAAATATCCAAATTAGAAGAGTACGATATATTGCTATACATAATATCTTAAATCAATTGAAGTGGATCATTATGTCCATATTTGATACTCACAACATTGCCGCTCTACACACAAATCTTTTAATTTGTCAATTTTTTTGAAATAATCATCATTAATTAACTGGGTATAATATCTAGATTTGCATCAGAATAAACCATTTTCATTGCTATAAATAAATATATATTCATGTCAACACTATTATCAAATCAAATATTGTTGTTACGTTGGAGGTTAATCGATGGGGTTAATTAAAATCGACTTCAATGCAAGCAAAATTTTGGATAAAAACTACTATAGGTATATTAAAACTACAGGAAGACTAGACCAAATAGTCTATGAATTTAAAATTTAAAAAATGTGTAGTTTATTTAGGTAGGCGTATTTGAAAGTTAAAGGGGGATAAAGCCATGTGTAACAAACAGCAAAATAAACATTTGTTAAACAAAATGACTGTTTTTATTCTCAAAAGTGATGTTCATAGCCCATGAGTTTGATTTAAAGATGTACTTGAATATTTAATTAATAAATCAAAATCCCCCGTGTTGGTCCCGGGCTCCTTTGGAGAATAGGCCAGCTGCCGTTCTGCCAGGCAGGTCGTAAAAGGCGACCGAATGGCTATACGACTCACTATCATCCTGTGGCTACTAGGTGGTAGAGTTCTGCATTGTCTCACTCGGGTTTGCATTGTCTCACTCGGGTCTTATGCATGTGGCATGAGACCTCGCCACAAGATAGCAACGCACCATTAACATTTTTGGTGTTAATAGGCGATGGTTGACTCTTTCCATCAGAAGACCCACCTGCTTGTTTGCTATCTTTTACTATAAAAATAATATTAATAAAAATCAAATAATATTGATTATTGCTGAGTATTAAGCTACAAACTTGAGTGTTTTGAAGTGGAAATATGTTACGTTTATTAAATCACTGCCTTGAGTTAATTCCTCACAGTTGGTACAAAAGGCTTTAGGAAAATTATAAGTTATGTTAGTTTGAAGGATATACACATATATAATAAAACTGAATTAAATGTACAAATTGGTATACCGTCAAATGAAATATTTGTCCAAGTTATGTATGTACCAATAATATAAATGCGGAGCAATACAAAAAATATGTTGCCACAATCCACTCTATGATATCATACTATTAATTTTAAAAATGAAATAGTCTTTTTATATCATAAGACAGCAGACAAAACGTTGTCTTACCTGGCGGTTATAAATGCTCATCGCCTATACACATCAAAGATGTTAATATTATGTTTTTATCCATGTGGTGTGGTCATAGCGTTACATACAAAAATTTACCAGCTATTTTATCTTCAAACACGACGGTGACAAGCGCTTAAGCTGTTGCGGAAGGAATAGGTAAGGCGGTGGTACCAGATCCAGACAAGACAATGTCTGTCAGTTACGATTTCATGGCTACACTGCTAAACCGATTAGAATGAGAAGCAATCATAGGTGTGTTAATAAAAATAAAATCTTATAAAAATCTCATGTAGTTATCAGATGGTAAAGGTCGATCTCCTTCCGTCTCTTACATTATAATATTATGTGGATGTGACCTGCAACAATCTTAAGATATCTTACCACTACCTTAACTATTACACTTATTATGGGTGGCGTGATTCGCTTGGAAGCTATAGTGGCTGGTAAACTTGCACGTGTTACATTAAATTTTTTTATATCATTAGCTAGCAAACAAGCAGATGGGTCTCCTGATAGATATAATTTATACTTTCCATTTCCATTTCCATTGACTCTCCTGATAGAGTCAACCATCATAGACACCAAAGATGTCAATGGTGCGTTACTATCCTGTGGCGAGGCCTAATGCCACATGCATAAGTTTACCGGCTCCCTTACCCTCCACACCGGAACACGACAGTAACAAGCATTGACGCTATTGCGGCAGGGTAAGGCTGTGGTACTAGACCTGGGCGAGACAACGCACTCGAGACGAGAACTTACCACTTAGTAGCCACGATAGTAATGTTTCGCATAGCCAATCAAAAAAAGACATCGCAATCGGTCGCTTTTTACGACCTGCCGAACAGAATGGTAGTTGGCCTATTCTTCAAAGGAAACTGGGACCAACACATAATATCTGCAATGTAAATACCAAAAAATAATGCTAAGGTTACTATTTACCACCAGGAGAACCAATTATAAGTTTTTTGTTACTTATTTATGAATACCTAAAGTCTACCTGCAGATCCTTTTTTATGAAAGTTGTGTTGGAAGTCTTAAAAGCTAAAATTTATATTAAAAGAATTTATACCAAGTTTTGAACACTAGTTCTATTAAACTCCCCTTAACATTTTTAGGTACGTTTCATTTGAAAAGTGGAGTATTAGACATTAGTATTGTTTGTGAAAATCTTATCGTAAGTCATGATTGAACAAAAATTTAGAAATGATAAGCAAATTTTTTCCGTTTATCAGTCACGAGATAACTAAACTGTGTCAGATGTTTGTTGTGTTTGGTTTCCTTAATTGCTGCCTTATTAGTATCATATGTAAATGCGTTATATAATATATTCATTTGTTGTTTAAACATTAACGATGTTGGAGTAAGTCGTCTTGGCTTAAACTTATATAAATTTCTGGTTTCAAAAATTAAAATGTTTACTTATTTGTTTAATTATCTATACATATGGGTGATTCCGTTCTAACTGTGATATGTGTCATTACCGTGTCATGTCCATTTCTAGAATTTATTTATAAATTGTTAGTTTTTTTGTCGTAATAAATGATATAAACTAATTACCTCATAAATTCTAATGTTTACGACAAAAAAAACGAACAATTTATAAATAAATTCTAGAAATGGACATGACACGGTACTGACATTTAAGTGATATATTGTAAGTTTTCTGTAAGTGGCAAGTTATATTATAGGAAAATAATGTTGAAATATGTTTATAATTTTCCAATAAGCACAAAAATTTCATAAATTAATTATTAATTAATGACCTGTGAGAACAAACAATACAGGACATTGAATATCACAGTTAGAACGGAATCATCCATATACTGTCTATGATTTCAAAATAACTAGGTTCTCTAAAGTGCCGTGTGTTATTTATGCGATACCTAAATGACTATTTTTTAAATTTCTGTCATTCTGTTTGTACAAGGCAATCTTTAGATTTTGATGGAACTTTTTCTGAAAGATGAAGAATTTTATAGGTCAGGGCATAGGCTACGTTTTTATCCGAGTGTGCAAAGGGAAGTAATGCGTTTTGCGCACGCAGGTAAAGTGTCGTGCAAATGCCGCGTGGAATAGCTAATCTTATATATAAAATTCTCGTGTTACAATGTTACTTGTTTGACCGCCCTGATGGTCGATAGGTTAGTGTACCTGACTGCGCATCGATGGGGCTCGAGTTCGATCCCCCACAGGGACAAACATTTGATAGATGAGTATAAATGTTTGTATTTCTGTGTTTGAGTGTTTATTAAATATATGTGAGTATTTATATATGTATTTCTATGTATTAGTATCGTTGACTAACACCCATAACACATGCAAAAAATTGCTTACTTTTGGGTTAGATCAATTCGTGTAAGTTAAGTTGTCCAGTGATATTTTATTTATTTATTAGTTTCCGTACTCCTCCGAAACGGTTTTACCGATTTTTATGAAATTTTGTATATATATTCAGTAAGTCTGAGAATCGAGTATTATCTATTTTATACCCCTGAGTAATAAGGGTTATCTACTTTTTTATTTTACTGGCCAATTTTTTTATTTTTTTATAATGTGGCTTTAAAAATATATATATAACCCTAAATTTTCACCCTTCCCTAATCAACACAATTTTTTGAATTCAATATTTTATGTGTCAAAACAACGTTTACCGAGTCAGCTAATATTATATAAAAACTAATATTTTACCAAAACGTATTGGACTCAAATTAAAAACTTTAAGCTAAATTGTTTGGATTTCAAATCATAATTTCTACACAGATTTTTTCTTTATCACATTTGAGCTAATATTGTAAATGCGGAAGTGAATTTGTTTGCTTGCTACACTAGACACGGGTCTAAACTACTTAACCAATCATCATAACACTTTGCATACACATTTACATATTAGAAAAAGACGTAGGGTACATTTTACCAAAAAAAAATAGTGTTCTTGAGATAGAGTTCTAGGATCGGGTTTTCCTAAGACTAGGTGGACGAACCTTCGGCCAATAGCTTCTCTGAGGTCGTTTTTTTTTAAACAGGAGTTTAGTAGGTGGCTTTATTATAAAAGGCAGGACCCACTGTCTATAGACAATTTTAATTATGCATAGCCCAGTGTGAAAGGGAAGTAATGCTGCCTGCTTAAGTTTACCGATAACCTTAACCTCCTAACCTGAACATTAGAAAGCACTGGTGTTATGATAACAGGAGCAATGAAGAAGGTATCTAGGAATATGTCAAATCAAAAGGGGCCTGGACCAATTGATTAAAATTAAAAAGTGTATTATTTATGATTAGAGAATATGTAGTCTACATCGCGAAAAGATTTATTGTCTGTGGAAGAACATAATACTATTGGCTCACTGATATCTTTAGCTTACGTATGCTTGTTGAATGATATTTTGCAAATTTATGCTTATTCCATTGCGTCTCCTTACGAGTATGACAACGCATAATTAACTACTTTTGTGTCTATAGGCAATGTTAGTCTCAATGCACCAGGAGAACCAACTGCTTGTTAACGATTCAAAAAAAAATGTTGTAAAAAGCAACCGAAAAAGCAGGCAGAGGCACAACCAGTGCGTCGAAGGTACTTTAAGGTCATCGTCAACCGAGCACTTATCCAGCCAGTGAAATGTTTATTTTTTTTTTATAATTAATCGTATTCTGGACTGAATTTTTTTAGTCAGCTCATTTCCAATATATTTATTGAAACATTTTGTTGGATATAAAATACTTTTCATTCATTAACCAGCCTGGTGAAAGTTGTCTTATAGTGGGATCCTCTACTAAAAGTGTTGTGTCAATTTGAAGGGAGTGTAAGTGGTCTGCGCTTGGTCGAGCTATAATCATAATCGCAGTTAGTTTTAAGTTTCGAATGCCCAACTGGATTGGCACTAGTTTTAGTTAAGTGTATACTTCTTGTTGCATATATTTAGGAAATTTAGATTTAAGATTTTTATATTTTTGGCAAAAAATTAGTCTTATTCTTTATGCGAATTTCGTTGCGTACGCACACGAGACTTTTCTACGTATAGCTAATGCATTCAAACCTTTTCTACATACTGCGTACGCACACAACAGTTCTAGACAAACAGGAAAAATTAAATCAGTTATTGCAGTTTTATTCCATTTAAAGCATCATATTAACTCTATACAAGATAACCTCAATATTTGTAATTTTCTTTCGACTTTCTTATCCACACCTGTTCGCATTTTAATAAAACACGCACCACGTTTCCGCGAATGTAGTGGACAATTCAGTCAGTTCGGTCAGATAAATTCCGCGCACGGCTGTGACGCGTGTGTGGTTTGCATTTGTGCGTTACGGATTTCAAATATATATATATAGTGTTACAATATTTACGTAAGTAAATACATAACTATAATGTAGGTACTGGATTTTATTTTATTTATTTTATTTCATAGAATAGCAAATACGAAATGCTGAGATAAGGTACTTAAGTTAATAATAGGAGTTAATAGGAGTTGCTGAGATAAGGTACTTAAGTTAATAATAGGAGTTAATAAGAGTTGCTGAGATAAGGTACTTAAGTTAATAATAGGAGTTAATAGGAGTTGCTGAGATAAGGTACTTAAGTTAATAATAGGACTTAATAGGAGTTGCTGAGATAATAATAGGAGTTAATAAGAGTTGCTGAGATAAGGTACTTAAGTTAATAATAAGAGTTAATAGGAGTTGCTGAGATAAGCATTAAAGATGTGTTGCTATTAATGATGCGTCCGTAATAATGTCCGTGCGGCAGGCTCAGAATGCCACATGTATAAGTTTACCGGTTAACTTACACCCCAAACCGGAACAAGCCAAAGAAAGGCAACGACGCTATTGCGACAGGAATCGGTGTATACAGTGTATAAGGGATGGTCCACCAAAAAATTAAGAAAATAAATCGTTTTTACGTTCTAGTCATGACGACAATTTCTTTTTTGGCAAGAAATACAATATTTATGTTTTATGATTTTGCCTTGCAATGTAAAGCATACTTTGCTCGGAATCTTCGCACCCGGGGTTTTCCCGAACCACTTTTTTAGCGCGGTATGTGACGCACAATACAATGATTATTTTGTGTATTTTCTTAAAGTTCACTTTTTTATTAGAATAATTACTGTACTGGCCGTCACTGATCCCCAAAGTGGTCCTGGTGGACCAAGAGTCCATGGGGGAGAGTTAATTTACGGTTGGAACTCAGCTGCAACGCAAATTTTCGTAGTTAAATCTAATCTTCATATTTTTTTAAGTTTTGGGAGTATGGTAGAAATTTAAATTCAGGGGGTCCACCGGAATCAGCAAAATTGTAAAAGTTGTCAATGAGAAAAAAAGTTTGGGAACCTTTTGAGTAAATCAGTTTATACAAAGTAAATTTTAAAAAATCGGCAAATAAATCATAAACTTGTGTGGGAAACACAACATTCCACTGGGTTTTAGACGAAACCCAGTGGAATGTTGTGTGGGAAATCTTGGTCCAAATTCATGGTTTCAATTTTCGGTAGACTGTCTCTTATACGCTGTAGTTTTGGTTTTTCACATTTCTAGGTTGTTTGTAACATAAAGCCTTGTGAAGTTTGAACCCTGATCTTCACCAAATTTATATGAGACTAAATCGGAAACTCTTTTAAATTAAAATATAATTTTACAAATCCATATATATATGAGGGAGTTATGCCCGACCATATAAAAAACATAAACATTTGAATTGAGAACCACCTCTTTTTTGAAAAGTCGGTTGAAATTTACTTACAAAAAAGTTACCTACTTTTTGAAGTCGATGAAGATAAAAATGCTTTAGACAGAGTTTATACGTTTCAATATTTTTATATTACGTGTATTGTAATTGTTTATTACGTTTATAATGTTTCTAGGCTATGAATAATATGCAATGATTTATTGCGGATAAAATATTATAAGACTGCATGTAATGTAATCGTTTAATAAGGTAGGTACAATATTTCTAGGCAATTGTGATGCAATAGGTAAATTATCACACAATAGGGTAATTAGGGTTGAAATATTTCTAAGCTTTGTGAGAGATGGTTTTATGGTTTAATATATCTAGGCTATGTATAATATAATCAGTTATTAGGGTTGAAATATTTCTAGAAAGTGAGAAATTCAATAGTTTATCAGGGTTGTTATATTTCTTGCTCGTGTGTTACACTATAGTTTATTTGAGTTTAAATATTAGGGTAGATTGAGTAGAAATGGATTATCTAATATTTGAAGAACGGAAAATCATATTAAAGTGTTATTTATGATATTTTTATTTAAGAAATAGTAATCAGAAACTTTTAAACTATAAAAAAGGTTAAAATCTAAATTATATATAAATTCATCAAATTAGAAAGCAAATAGTAAAAAATTAACTATATCCGATTCGCCCCATGCCTTAACTTGGGGCGAATCGGATCATATATGTTAAAGCAATTATCTTAGAGTTCCTTAACTACTGAGTTAAGAATAATTAACAAATATTTTAATTATTAATAATAAGTTTGAAGAAAAACCCTGGAAAAGCAGACTTTTTTTGATATCATGTATTCATAAATTTTAGCAGCCTGGCAGTGTTAAAATGAGCAAGGCCAAAAATAAAATCTTGGCCAAATGCCAAGATTCTTTTTAGGTCCCTTTAATTTTACCTGAGACTATTATACGATATCGGTCCTTCTTTGCACGTGCGAATCATCGAGTTTAATAACATTGATTGTAAGATCCATTATCAAGTAACATATTAATTAAAGTTTGAGTTCCGATTTGTCCCTGGTGACATGATTAGATTCGCCCCATATTAAAGACTGTCGTAATATTTAAAACTAACCTTCCTCTACCCTCTAAGATTATGTTAAAAAGTCAATTGGATATCTATTACAAATATCTTGCAGGACAAAATAAACTAGTAAAATTAAAATTAAAAAAAATCGTAGGTAATTATCTATACATATAATAAAATCGTAGGAAAGTCAAAACTGTACATTGAATATTTTTTTAAAAGAATACTTGGGGCGTAATCTACAATCGATATCAAAGCCAAAAATATAGTTTTTAGAATTTTTGTCTGTTTGCCTGTTTATCTGTTTATCTGTTTGTCTGTTTGTCTGTATGTATGTCCGGGATAAACTCAAAAAGTAATGCATGGATTTACTTCAAATTTTGCATGAATATTACTAACAGGTCGGGTCAACATATAGGCTACATATTATCACGCTATCACCTACGACGGAGGGGCTGTACAGAGTAAACGAATTCCGCGCGAATGAAGTCGCTGGCAACAGCTAGTATTAAATAAACGCCAAAGAACACAGGCCGTTTTGGTTTTGTACATCCCCTGCGTGTCTTTGGAGTGACGAATATTAGATAAACTAGAATAATTTTCTACTATTTTTAAATCAATTAAATATATTGCCAGGAACAATCATATTAAAATATTGAGACTTTGATTGAATTCTATCATCATGTTTAAGTGTTACCATTTTATAAAACTTTAAATACTAATTACAGCAATAAGTTTATATATCATAATTTTCATTATAAGTATCAAACAAAATTCTCCCCGTTTTTGTGTTAAAGAATAGTTAATGCTAATTTATTTTTTGTTCTTTTAAGTACCTATAAAGTGTCTTCACAAAATCTTAGCTCAGAATTCTGTCAATCTAACTTAGATTTCTGAGATTAGCAGCTGTTGTACCGAAGACACCCAATGACAAGACACCTAACCACAGACTACTAAGAAGAGAACTGATTGTTTACGTTAACCTTACCTAAATTCCAACTTTATTTAGCTACTATGCCCGAAATTAAAAAGTATTTATTAAATGCGGATAAGTTAAGGAGTTGATATAGAATCTTAAGGAATATATTAAATTTTAAGATAATAACTAAAAAAAACTATGTATGAAGTCTTGCCCGTGTTCTTTGCGACATACACACATATATACACTTTAAACTTGCTGGTGAGTTACGTAGACACTCAGGTACAAGTGAAATTGAAACACTGGATATGGTGGGAGGTGCGAGATTAGAGCGAACACAAGGCGCAGGTTGGGTGTGTTCCGCTTGAATGTAAAACCTCGAATATACAAAACCTTCAAAAACATTTTGGAAAACAGTATTTTAACCGACTTCAAAAAAGGAGGAGGTTCTCAATTCGACCTGTATATATTTTTTTTTATGTATGTACACCGATTTCTCCGAGGTTACTGAACCGATTTACGTGATTCTTTTTTTGTTTGATGCGAAATGGTTTCGAATTGGTCCCATAAAAATTTGATTCAGGTAGGCCCAGTAGTTTTTATTTTATAAGCATTTTTTAAGTTATTTTACCTATCTCGATGTCTAAATTCAAATCTCGCAAGTAAATTTGATCCACTTCCCGGTTACCGATTGAGCTGAAATTTTGTATACATATGTAAATTGGATGACAGTGAAAACTTATTATGGCATAGAGCTGATCTGATGATGGAATCGGAAGGTGACTACAGGAACTCAGAAATTAAATGGTTAAAAATCGGTTAATGACAAGATTCTATCGAGTCTGGGCTCATCTGTTTCGTGTTGTTCGAGCACTTAGGTGCTTGGTGATAAACTAGGATCCTCCAGGGTTCGATGATGAAGCCGGAACGTGGTCATAGGAGATTAGTAATTAAATGACACATTTCTATCGAGTTTGGGCTCGTTTGATTCGTGTTGACGAGCACTATGGTGCTTGGTAGTAACTAGGATCCTCCAAGGTCCCATGATGAAGCCAGGTTTCGCTTAGAGCGTATCTGAGATGAGAGTGTTTGACAAACCTATAATATAAGCCGGTTTAAACCAAAACTGGGATTTTACGTCACGCACAGTGCGGACAAAAATTGGTAGCGGAGAAAGTCAAATAAATTTTTAAAAAATCTATAAACCGGTTTATTAATTTAAAACGCTTAAATTTTGCTCCATAACCGGTATTTTTATGGTTAAGGTAGAGCCAAACCTTTAAAAGTGCTTCTTATGTACATGCGCTGATTTAGGTTTGAAAATTAACTGGTTTAATAAACCTTGATGATTACTGCTTAGCCTTCCATTCAAATAGTATTTCAGAACATAATTTTCTGTGATTCAGAAAGAATTTATTGTGTAACCACTCTCAATCGCAGATCTGAGGTTGCAAATGTTTAAAAACACCAAGACGACGGTAATAAGGAAATAAACAATAAACGAGGCACTGTGCCAAGTACACTAACTAGTAGGTGTTGTAGACAACTGGTTATAGTATATAGGACATAATGTACCTATTTCATTAGTATTAGCATTTTTTTTATTTTTTTTAACCAACCGCCGTGTTGGTCCCGGCCTCCTTTGTAGAATAGGCCAACTGCCGTTCTGCCAGGCAGGTCTACGCCATATGCATAAGTTTATCGGCTACCCTCCAAACCGGAACAAGACAGTGACAAGCACTGACGCTATTGCGGCAGGAATATGTAAAGCGGTGGTACCAGACCCGGGCGAGACAATGCAGAACTCTACCACCTAGTAGCCACGATGTTAGTGACTCGGATAGCCAATCGGTTGCCTTTTACGACCTGCCTAGCAGAACGGCAGTTGGCCTATTCTTCAAAGGAGCCCGGGACCAACACGGGGATACCAGCTTTTGCCCGTGGCTTCGCTTCTGCCTAAAAATATTTTTAACACAAGTGAAGCCTTGGGCACAGTAGTTTTGAACCGACTTTCCAAAAGGAGGAGGAATTATCTGTATGTTTTTTTATGATTGTCACCTCGGAACTCGGTCACTTATAAACCGATTTTAAATATTCTTTGTGTTTGTTTGAGTATACCCTACTCCCCGTCTGGTCTCATTTTGATAAACTATTGAGTTTATTGAATAAACTTAATAAAAAATAACAAATTATGTTTGCTTGACAGAACACCCCTCCGCTCCCCCCGCCGCAAGTCCACCGCGCCGAGGAGGTTCCGCTCAGAGTTCAGCATGGACGATGATGAGTACTCCCCCAGCAACTCTGTCACTAGTGTCAATTCTCTTGCCAGTTTATTGAAGGAGAAACTACAGGTAATAAATAACATAGTAAAAAAAGATCATCACGCCCGATTCCCTAGCGAGGTAGGCAGTTACTCTGCCTACCCTAACGTCCCCGGGTCGAACGTCTATAAACTTTCGCGTTCACCACGATTCACCGGTTTGTTGGTTAGAGAGATTAATGGTGGTCCTCATCACCTCTTTTATCGGCATGTTAACGATTATCGACTATTTCTAACTGACAGCTTTACGTGTTCATCCGAGGCACGGGAGTGGTAACACACTACCACAGACCACACAAATACTAATAAACACGGTGTTGGGTGAAAAATGGGTCGCCGCTCATATGAGCAAATGTATATAAATGTCAAACACATTTAAATATATTATATCGTAAAAAAATAGAAATATGCCATATTGTTCTATTTTATTTTGTCGAATAAAAAGTCAAGGTTTAAGGAATACCTCTGGAGTGATTTTATTTCATTGGTAATTATTATAACTCTGTATTTCTCTGTGTATTATGCGAGCGACACTGACAACCTAAGAAATTCCCTTTAAAGACGTATCAAGTTTAATCCATGCACACTACCCGTATATAACATAATACTTCTTGATATATCGATTAAAGAAGGATGACAAGGAACATTTTATCAACTGACTTAAAAAGGAGGTGGATCATAATAGATTATAATAAATATTCACGATAAACATCGCCTATAGATTTTTTATTGATTCAGGCATTACTTTGTGGAAATCCATTTTTTAACCATTTTGTTTCCGCAATTAGCTCTTTGTACGTTGAGAGAATCGGCACAGTGTTCTTTGCTTCCAATTATTTGTAGCTATCCACAACGCTTCGTGTTGTTGGCGTGTTCTCTCAGTTAGCCATGTGGTAAGTGTATATGGCATGATGGATATCGGTTTTGTTTCTAATGGTTTTCTATTAGCTCCATTTTTTACTAGTTTGTCAGCTTCATCGTTGCCCTGAGACTTGCTGGGCCATTTTATCAATTGAAAGTTGGTTTCGTTGGTTTCTGATGCAGTTTCTAGAAATTTGTGACAGTTTAGCAGTATGATAGATTTGCAGTAGTTTACGCGGAAATCCTTAATTAACAGGTGAAATTAATTAACTTTTTTTGTTTTCCGCGAACTGTTTTATGTGACCTCCGCGATACAATTAAAATACGGCGGTTTAATAAATAGTTAAAACTAACTGATAGTCCAGGAAAAGAAGACCCCAGTGCAATTACCAACATGAGGCATATCTAGCAGTTTATACGTTGATACGTGCACTATTGCATACTGTGGCGCCGCTGGTCGCTACCGCTGAAGGGTCAAAGTGATGGAACCAGCGGGCCAGCTTCTTGTCAGTATGACGTCATTATTGTGGAGGTTGATGACGTCACACAAGGACAAGTAAGGGGAAAGGAAGATCTTCCCAGCCAGGCAAGGTGTAGTGCCTGGGGACCGAAGTTCATTTGAGAAACGTTGAAACTTGTATATAGTCTTACAACATAAATAATTGTGATATCGCGATTCAGGATTTTATTTTGAATTTCATTTTTTCCATTTGTTATTGATTTTTGTCAATTTTTTATTATTTTTTCTTGTAGCGTTTGTGATTGTTTGAGCCGCTACACATACCTTTACCATTTTGTTTAAATAAGTAGACTGACTCCTATATTACAACAAATGATTTGCTCAAATGAACTAGCTCCAAATTGAGCAAATCATTTGCTGTAAAGCAGTCGGTGTAATTAATTATTTATTTATTTATTCTTCTAAATTTTAGAGTATCCCCCAAAAAATAAGAAAGAAGCCAACGGATTACAAATTGCGAGCCTTCGTCGCCTTGATGTTCTTGGCAGTGGCATTTTTTATCGGTTTTGCGTACGTGCTGTACCACCGACAGGCGCTCACCAAAGAATACTTCAACAGCGTACGATTTAACGAACCTAAAAGACTTATCCGAATATTTAATAAGGATGATGTGGAAATCTTCAAGGGAAGTCTGGGTAAGTTTTTTGAGATGAAAATTTCTTTTTTCGGGTTGATTGATTTTTGGTTGGGGCAAAATTGATGGGTAGTTAAATTAAGCAAAAGAGCTTCTTAGAACCTTAAAACTTAAAGATCTGATAAAAAATAGGTTTTCAAAAATTGGGGTGAAACTAATAATATATTATTTCAGCTGTTAGGCAACACGTAAAAGGAGAAAACAGGCTAATGTTATATTTAAATATTATCACCATCATTGTGACTATTAAGTGGTAGAGTTCTGCAACGACTTGCCCGGGTTTTTGTACCATCACCGTACTGATTCCTGCCTTATTAGCTTACGTGTTTGTCGCTGTCGGGTTCCCGTTTGGAGGGTAAGGTAGCATTAATATCTCTGGTTTCTCGGCGATAGTTGTCTCTTTCTATCAAGAGAAGCATCAGTTGGTTTGTTATCTTATAATATAAATACCATATTAAAAATCTTGCGAAAACCACTGGATTAGTTTTGGTGACATTTGGCACACATGTGTATTATGATCTGAGTGCTAAGTGTGGGTTTTTCTTTTCGCATTCGATCGTGAGCGCGTTTGGAGTTTACTAGGAATTTGTATGTGATTTGTACAGCGCCACCTAGTGGTAAACTAAAGTAACCAGTTTACCATCGATCGAATGCGAAAACAAAAACTCACACTTAGCACTCTGGAGAATTATAAATACGTAACACTAACAATTACTTGTTATTCGATTTCTTAGTGCTAGTAAGTAGTATAATAACTAAATAAGAAAATTTACTTTTTCAGCGATAACTCTTCAGGGTAAACAGAAGTCATACCCATGTCTAGCAGAACACCGAAAAGCTGACGGTTCTGAGTGTCTAGAATGGCAGCACAACCTACGTTTCTACCTCAAATGTTTGCCGCATGATCCTGGACTGGACAACACCACTTGCTACTCAATTCACTGGAAAGCGTTAAGAGAAGGTATAGAAACTCCACAGTTTTTATAAACTCAACAATAGGTAACCATTGCTTTTATTAGTTAATTCTGCTCAGATTTTAGAAACTTTGTGGTTTCGGGTGTGATCTCGGAATCAAAAATTTTTGAAAGGAAATGTCTAGTGGTTTTAGAGTTAATTCATTACTAACAAAAAAGTTGTTTCACTTTAGTATATTATAGTGATTAAAAATAAATTGGAAGTCATATTGTTATAGCCTTAGGATTTTGACTATGCTATTATCGTAATCACGAGCAAAGGTAAAAGTGATAGTCATTAAGGAAAATGCGGCAATGGGATTAAAAAGTATTTCACCAGGTATTAAATTAGCGCTAGAGTCAAATTTTCTATCAAGTAAGAGATGCGACGTGATGATATTTAAATTAAAATCCATTCATTTTTTATAATACATAATGGTGTTGGAATTTTCAAATATATTTTTAATATTTCAGATATGGCGCCAACTGACTGTTTTGATTGGGTTGATACTAAGGTTCACTGGTATGGTGCAGGTCAATCTGTTAATCTCACGTGGCCCTTAAATACGGGAGCAATTGAATTCACACCATTCATCACTGGCGATATGCAAAAATCTCAATGGGGCAATGTCCTGACGCGATATCTAATAAATTCAAAAGGATCAGCTATTATAATAGACGATCAAACACCATTACAAATATCTATAAATAAAGGAAACAAACAAATATGTATTCGTGCTAAATATGATGATTTTGCTTTTGCAAACAAACTTACTGAATACGCAGAGCTTAAGTATAAAATATGCACTTCAAAAGATATTAAATCTCTTCATTCTTCAATTCACAGCCATAGAAATGCACCATTATGGGATGGTTTAAAACCGGCTGATATCCAAACATTAGATTTTCTTATAACAGAACCAGTATGGCAGATAGCGCCAAGATTCAAACACGAATTGCAAGATGAAACTATATCAAAATACACCGAAGATGTAATCAATTTAGGATTCCTCAAACAAGGGCATGTATTAATAAACGAATTCTGGCAAAATGAAATTGGAGACCTAACAGTTGATACCAGTCGATTTGCAACACTAAACACTACTGTAGATAAATTACATCGGCGAGGATTCAAAGTTGCTTTTACAGTACAACCATTTATAAGTACAGAAAGTATAAATTTTGCTGAAACAGTCCAAAAAAGACTTCTCATCAGTGAACGTAATAGCGATAGACGAATACCAGCACTTACTAGATTCAGAACTCTTGCAAGTGCTGCAGTATTAGACATAACTAATAATAGGTCAGTTCCATGGTTTGTTGACAAACTACAGGCAATCGTAGATAAATATCATATAGATTCATTTTATTTTGACTTAGGTACAGCTTACGATATGCCACACTATTATCAATGTGAAAAACAACTAGTAAATCCTGATCAATACAAAACTATTTTTACAAAGACGTTTGAAAAAACTCTTAATATTATTGGGGTGTCCTCTGCTGTTACTTTACCTAGACCACCAATTTTTGTAGCATTACCACCTTTTGAATCAAGTTGGGATGCTTTAAGACGAGTAATACCCACTATGCTAACGTATGGCATCAATGGATATCCATTTTTAATGCCCGGAGCCGTCGGAGGTGATATCTACTGGCCTGGAAGTGAACAGTTTCTTCCATCAAAAGGATCCATGGAACCAGTTAATAATACAGTTCAAGAGAATGGAATTGAATTACCAGAACGGGAATTATACATGAGATGGCTGCAATTGGCGACCTTTTTGCCAGTGATGAAGTTCACACATTTACCGAGCAAGTATAATGATGAACGGGTTCTAGAAATGGCAAAAAATTTGACGCTACTGAGGCAAAAACTGGTAAATTTTTATATTATTAACATACCGCATTGTCACATTTGAATATACCACAAAAATACAAACACAGACGAATTATCGCGAGTATAATTTATTATACACAATATGGTTGCTTACCATATAGGTGATAACAGGACACTATCACTAGACCTGTGCTGTCTGGCTGTCCAACCAATCTTTAACTGGCCGTATCTTTAAATGGTATTAAGTAGAAGCTGCTGAATGGAAATCCCATCGAGCACACAGCTTGTAGTTTTACTATTTAAGATTTTGTATCTATAAATATGCCTGAAAATTAATAAGTTATTCTTATAATGCTCCTATCTTGATTGGGCTTGCATTTAAAATATTATTACGTTTAGATAAATGACTAGATAGTAATAAAATTTTGCACAATTAAAGTACAATGACTGACTTACTGCCGTTGCTTTTCTCAACCAGTCAACCCCAAGCAATAGCCAGAAAAAAATAGGGTGGTGGGTGCAAGCTGATAATTAAATTTATCTATTTTCTAATAGGTGAACTGTTTTTAATCATTAGAATTACAATAAGATATTGTTTAAATCGAAATATATGCATGGATGAATGGAAAGCGATATTTTAAATATGAATCTGGTCTTACTGTAAACATCATCGTAAGCATCGTATATCATAGGATAGCAAGCATACAGATGTCACTTCTTATGGAAGAGGTCCACGTCAACTATACACACAAAATTTGTTGATGGTACGTTAATATTTAAGTGGCAGTGATGTAATTTTGTTTTCCGTGTTTATTCGGAGCCCTTTCGAAGAATAGATCAACTGATTTACTGGTAGACAACACGTAAAATGTAAGAAGAATACATAACATTTGGTACAGCTCTGCGGCCTCTCGACCGGATATTGTTACCTATTCCTGTCTGATAATGGTGCTTATTGCTGTTTTATTCCAATTTTGAGAGTGAGGTAGCCACTGAACTTATGGATTTGAGATTTAATTTCTGCCACACAGATAGAAACGCGCCATTGACATCTCTCATATCTACATACAATGGTTGTTTCTTTCCAGCAGCAGAATTACTATCAACTTGTCATGTGTATATAAGAAACAAGTTTACTTTCAATTCTTACTCTTATAATTAGAACATGACGGCAAAAAGAGTCGATGTTATCGTGATAAGCAAGTGCCTTGCGGAAAGAAAAAAATAAAACGGATTTTTTTTCCTTGTGTTGGTTCTGCGCTCCTTTAAAGAATAAGCCAACTGTCGTTTTACCAGGCAAGTCGTAAAAGGTGACTGATCGGCTATAGGAGTCATTACCATCGTGGCTACTCTGTGGTAGAGTTTTGCATTGTCTCGCCCGGGTCTGGTACCACCGCCTTACCTATTCTTACCGCAATAGCGTCAGTGCATGTCACTGTCGTGTATTGGTTTGGAGGGTAAGGTAGCCGGTAAACTTATGCATGTGGCATTAGATCTCGCCGAAAGATAGCAACGCATCATTAACACCCTTGGTGTCTTTAGGCGATGGTTGACTCTTTCCATCAGGAGACCCATCTGCTTGTTTGCTATCTTATGATATAAAAAAAACTGGTATATTGTTAGACGGGCTGGTAGAGGTGATGGTGCGAGTGTAGTGTGTGTGTCAGGTGACGCCGCTGCTGCTGAAGTTCAAGCGCGCGGCGCTGGAGGAGGGGCTGCCGCTGGTGCGGCCGCTGTGGCTGGCGGGCGCGGGCGAGGCGGCGCTGGCCGTGCCCGACGAGTTCGTGGTGGGGGACGAGCTCGTCGTCGCGCCGGTGCTGCACGAGGGGCACACCACGCGGGAAGGTACTGCCTCATTTTCAAACTTTATTTACATCACGGAAATAGCTCACAAGTAGACGATTCATCATCATTATTCATATGGGATGAACCAAATTACCACCGCGGACGCGACACCAACTACATAAAAGTATAGGTACAGAAGTCAATCTCATTTACGCATTTAACTTTTCATACCTACGTTAAGCCGCTGTCGCGCTAGTGTCTTCAGCGAATGCGTGTCTTAAGCGGATGGTACTTCCTCTCGCACTGTACCTAACCATTCCGAGATATCGTGTCCGTGAGCGGTGTCTATGTGTGCGTTGCTCGAGAACTCTTTGTATGTAGATTGATTTGTGCACCTATTTATTTTGTGCCCGAAATGTTAATGGTGCATTCCCATTCGTATAGAAAGGATGTCATGTCACCGAGGATGTTGCTGAACTCTACTATAAGGGATAAAATAAACTATATTGTTACATCAAATATGGTCGAGTTAGTCAAATTAGTAAGGTAAAGAAATATATTTTTAAATGTAATAAAATATCATATTTGATTTGCTCTTTGGACGGAAATAGAAACCACCAAACCATACCAAATTCGGAAAACCGGTGACAGTACTCTACCATATAAACATCTAAACCTTTAAACTTTTGCAATTAGAATATTTAAACTACTGAATTCCAGTAACCACAATTTAATATAAGAACAAAACCGTCTGGTCTAAGTGATAACTAAAACTTGCTTTGACGGGAGCTGTTCGAGAACAATGTCGAATATTTTCGAAACCGGTGAAACTGTGAAATACGGAAAGGAATAAATGTAGAAGAAGCAAAGCTAATATGTTTGACATATAGCATTTAATTCCTCATATATATTCAATAAAAAATTTGCCAAAAGTTAATTTATTGGTACTAAAGAAACTAATAATAATAAGGCCTATCTTTCCTTACAGAAAAAACCTGTAAGGAAAGGTGGAGAAAATACATATTATGTAGGCAAAACAATAAACTTGATTCGTGGTAAAATTAGTCGCATTTTGTCTAAATACGCTGTTTTCTTGAACGTTTTAGAGAATTGAACGTTAATAAATTATTGAGTATTCTGGTTGACGAAATGGGTGATGGATCTCCCACCGTCGCATTTAACCCACCATTAGGTCAGTATCAAATACCTATCACTTTTTTGTAGCGATAATGAACATGAGCGGTTTACCTCCTTATCCGGGGCACAAGAATAAAAACACTATCTTTATTACTTTGGATTATCAAGAACAACCCTCAAAAACGTTAATAAGACTTTCACGCAACTCGAAAGTCGAACCCAGAACTTCATAATCTGAGTCTAAATGTTAAGGTCATGAGCCAGTAAATATGTTTTCAGGCAACATTTTGAAAGCGCTTACGCCTTATGTCTTAGAGATTAACTAACTTTATATTTTTTTTGTTTCAGTGTATCTTCCAGCAGGATTATGGCAAGATGGTATCGACGGATCCCTCAGGAAAGGCAACAGGTGGATGCATGATTACAAAGTGCCCACAGACCGCGTCGCATATTTCTTACGGAAACCCGATGATATGAGGTTCAAATAGTTACCATGGAAGCGAATCTTGGGCTCAATGATATAAGGCAAAATTCTGCAAACACTGACTTACAATTGCCAGTATCTCTGAAATTGTACAAGTTTGTTTGCATATTCGGTAAAGGAGATATATTTTCTGATGTTAACGGCTATACTGTATGGGTATTTTAAATATGTCTTAAGTTAGTACTGAGTAATTTAATTTACTTCTAAACTTTTCAAAACACATAAACAAATTGTACCAAAATAAGCGAAGAATTTTTTGTGTTTTTAGTGAATTTTCCTGAAGAAAAAAAAAGATTTATTCGACGGAGTAGTGAGATACATAGAGATAATATGTATATTATTACTAGCAGACCACAACAGCTTCGCCTGTGAGTAACATGTCGATATAGTTTTTCATAATTAGGGGTAATTTAGGGGTTAATTTTTGAAAATAAAAGTTAGCCTATGTTGACCCTAAATCTTCAACTACCTCGATGCCAAATTTTATCAAAATCGTAGTATAGTGAAAACGTAACAGACAGATGTTCGCATTTATAATTTTTTTTTTAATATTAATAAAGATAAAAACAAAGAATAAAGAAAAAGTTTGTTAGCCTCTTAGTAATTTTTCGCTGTTATTCAAGGCATTTTTTGAAGAAACAAACATTTGCCTTCCAGCCAGGTAGTTAGTAATTGGTGAAGTGAAGCCAAATGTGTCACTTTCATAACTTCTATGTGGTGGTAGAATTCAGCACGTTTTGTCCGGTTTTGTATTACCTCCTAACCTTAACACCGTGGTTAAGTATATACTTACTTATGCGTTGCATATCTGTTACTCAGATAGGAAAGTGTGGTAAATACAATGCTGTATTGGTGTCTAAAAACGATTTCCATTAGGAAATTAAAGAAAAGCAAAAACGCTGGTAGAAAAGATTAGAAAAGTTTTAGTAATTATTTAGAACTTTAGACTACCACCCAGGGATACAGTGTGATGTCAATTACGAGATGAAATTCTTTATATCAAATACATCATCATACATAAGAAAATTTTTAATTTGAGCAGCGAAGTAATAAAATGTTGCTTACAGATGGAAAATTTTACTCGTAGATTCGTTTATTGAAACTAGAAACTATTATCTATTTAACGGCTTGAAATTTACAAAAAACATATCAAGTCCTTTAACTCGTTTTATAAGGTTTTTTCGGTTAAATTTGTTTTTAAGGTTCAGAAACCCTGTTAATATTATTTTAACGCCGAACTTCGACCGTGCGGATTTCGTTTACTTCGCACCTACTGGTCGTAGCGTAATTGTATATAGTCTATAGTCTTTCTCGATAATTCGGCACAACGGATTAGAAATAAATCTAACACATTTAGATTTATTTCAAATCCGACTTGTAGTTTCAGAGATAAGCTCGTTCAAACAAACAAAAAACCTCTCCGGCTTTATAATATTAGTGGTAGATAACAGGTGTCCATGTTCATTACATTTGACCAAATCCTTAAATAATGACACAAGTTGTATCCTATTTATTATCTGAGTAAGATGCCTAATTGGTAAGTAACTTCAAAAAGTATTAGTAAAAGAACTAAGCCAAATGTTAGATTTAAGGCTTTTATTTTTAATATGATAATACGAGGTATGACTGTTCTATCTGTATGTTTTTCATCATATTACATTCATTTTTTATTTGACTGTAGATCATTGTGTAGGACGCATTTTTTATTCTAAATTTCTGTATATAGTTGAGTTGCACTTTATTTATTAATTTTTTTAGTATTTGATTTTTTAAGTGGTATATTTTACTAATTAATTTTAAGTAAATTAAATCTTAAATATGCAAAACCGCTTATAAACTTATTTAAAAAATATTTTTTATGTTACAAAATTGAACATATCTAATTAAAAATTATATTTAAATTAATACGAGAAGTGCCTTTGAAAGTAACGTCTCGGAAATCGTAGTTTAGATGTGAAATTTTTACCATCTTCTATATATTCCCGCTGCAATAGTGTCACTGAATATCACAGTCATGTTCTGATTTAGAGGTTAAGGTAGCCGGAAAACTGTGTGTGACATTACCTTCCCGCCACACGCTAGCACCATTAACATACTGGATGTATGTAAGCGATTATTGTTTCTATCAAGGGAGCCATCTGCTTGCTTATTATCTAATAGTATAAAAAGAACGGGAAGATTGTGCGTATTGCTTGATATTTTATGAAAGATGACAAGATGGAATAATTAACGGTTTTATTAATTTTTACAAATGGTTAGGCAATTTTTAAGTTGAATTCTGCAATGTCTCACTAGGGTTTTCTACCACTGCTTTATTTATTCCTGCTCCAATAGCATTATTCTTTGCGACTTTCGAATTTATTATCTATTTTTATAATGATTATAGATAATAGAGAAACAAGCATAATATACCTTTTGCTTTATGCTTGTTTGCTTGTTTACCATCCTATCATACTTAATAAACAAATGTCTATAATAGTAGATAATAATACTGTAACTTGGCTAAGTTATGCTCTTCGGAAATTATATATATATACAGGGTGTAAAGAAAACCCTGTCCGATTCGAAGGAGGTATAAAGGTAGGTCAATGACATCAAAAAAAAAATTCTTTTTATAAAATTAAGAAAAATATCGTAATTTAAAGTGCCTCATTTTAGTACTAAAATTGAGCAACTTCCCGGTCCGGCCAAAGAACTTCATACGAAATAATTAAATAATTTAAACATAGTGAAACTGTGGGACCAAACGAAAAGTGTATTCCTCCCATATAATATGTAATTTTCTAAATCGGGTAAAATTGTGGAGTTCTGAGAAAAACACAGCTAAATAATCTTTTTGCAATGCCGTTGATAAATGAATGTCAGTTCATAAACCTTAAAGTACCAAATATTATAATAAGATATTATACTAGATGTATTATATTATTTTTGTATTATGTTGTGCCATTTTCTATAAGCAATAATACTTTATAATTAAATAAGCTAAACTAGTATTTTCTAAAGGCTTTATAAATGAAAAAAGTGAAAAAAATATATATTAGCAAATTATTACATCACGTTTACACTTTTATTATATAACGTTAAAATTATTCCGTTAAGTGTATATTAAATACCTATCCCAGATAAGTCTTATTGCTACAAGCATAAAATTCCTAGCCTCCTATGGCGGATATAATATTATGGAGAAAGTTTATTATATACGAAATATTCTAAAGTTCACAACCGATTAGTTCTACAATACTTATATATAATTTACCAGTTTCAGTGTTCTACATAGATAACGTGTGATTCAATTTAAAAAATATCGACTTTTATATTGCACATTTTTTTAAATCGTGCTAATAGCAATCTGCTACAGTGATTCTCAGAATCACACTGTAGCAGAATGCTATATGTTTAATTGTAGCAAAAAAACAAATAATTTTAATTCGATCAACCTTTATTGTTAAAATGTTGCCATAATAAGTAAATATGTATTTAAATGTAAGTTTTAAGTTGCCCTTAGTGTAAATATTATACATAAATTGATATTTGTATTATGTGTATGACTATAAGTATTACTTTGTATGTGAAAATATTTTTATTTGATGTTTGTTGTAATTCTAGTCTTGCTTTTAAAAATAAATATTATTTTGTTGAAACGTATTTTTAATTTTACAATTAGACTAGATCAATTGTGAAGATAATGTTTGCCTTCTTTAATATAGTAAAACGCAAATAGTTTTGATGTGGCTGCTTTTAGATTCGTTGGTAATTAAAACATATTGATTCGTCGTAAGTGGCTGTAATAGTGTATATTTCGATACAAGTGCGAAAAGTCTGTTATTTCTCGACCAGTCCTGGTTTGTTGATCTAGATGAAGGCGAGAGTCGAGTAGAAATGACAATTCTGCACGAGCATTGAACCACGATTTTTAATACATTTAAGAAAAAACATAACAATAATATATTCATCACCATCACTACAAATTAGAACTCATTTTTTCAAATTACAATCATAAAAGTTGCCGAAATGTAATTTCGTGATAGTATATTTCTTGTTTTCTAGCGGAGATAGCAGAGCAATGGTTTCTATGTATCTGTCGTAGTGAAATTGTCAATAGCCGTTAGATTATAATCTACCTAGGGATTTTATAATTTGGTTAGGTTAGGTTAGCAGTTAAATTATAATATCACTTAGGTAGATTATAATCTAACGGTATTGACAATTTCACTGCGACATATCCAGCCAATTCAATCACAACAATTTATCTAAATCATTTTCATTGCGTTATTAATAAAAAAATAAAATCATTTTGAATTTAATTCATGTATTAACATTATTTATGCTGTAGATTTGTTTTAATTTACAAAAATGTTGTACAAAAAACTATTTGATTACAAACCTCCTTCATGTTATATGCAGGTGAAAAATAAGACGCAAAAATATGAAAAAGAAAAACTTTTCACACACTAAACACACATTGAAAAATCTTTTTGAACAGATATATAAAAATGGTTCTTTTGAACAAAAAAAATTTTTGATTTTGAGTAGTCTGATATGTCACTACCATAGTGATTGCTAGACAGTAGATTCTTACAGGGAATCGCTTAGGCCTTTCTTTTTGTTGTCCCTCGTCTTAATTCTTACTGCAGGGCATCAATGTTTCCTTGACAAATAATTTATAAGAGCCGTGATCGGCCCGGATCACCCTTTGAAAAATACACCATCTGCCGTTCTACTAGGCAGTTCGTAAAAAGTGAACGATTAGCTTATGCGAGTCGCTATCATCGTAACTACTAGGTGGTAGAGTTTTACATTATCACTGCATTACATATTCTTGACGTAAAAGCGATAGCGCTTGTCACTATGGTGTTAAGCTCATCATACATGGTTAAGATACTCTTACGTGCTTCGCGTTCGTTATTTGCAAGATAACGCCACTTATATCAAACCATGTGTTTACAACACAAGTACACAAACAACAAAATGTAATACGTAAATACACTATACACACTGGTCATCTCGCTGCACTAGTACTAAACCGACTACGCTTAAAGAAAACAATTCTCGTATTCACTTAAACTGGTTACTTCGCTTCGCACTGGTCACTTGTACTATCGCTTTCGATCACTGTATAAAACTGCCCTCTATTTGCCAACACATCTCTATTTATACCCGAGGTAAAGTTCGATAACAATCACGAATGTTCGGCAATCATCTCGTAATCAATAATCAATTCTACTTGTAAACAAGTTATGATAAACAAATTATATTACAAGCTATTTTCACCCTTATGCTATATACTAGAAGGTCCATTATGTCATAGCTATTCGGGTAACGTCAACTACCTATTTATTAATAGGAGTAGCTATCTCTTTCCTTCACTACTAGATCCCTCAAGCGCTCCAACCCTTCACGTTTTTAGATTATTCACAAAAATACTGTAATATTTGATCTTAATATCGCTTCGCATCGCTCACCATACAAATCGTATGAACCATCACACACGACCACAGAGCAAATATCTTTGCTATATTTGCTCTGTGCACACGACTAAGTTAATTTATATTATTTTACCTTTAGTATCTTAAGATACCGAACGATATGGAAATATATATTTCATTCTATCTTGGGTTTAAGAAACTTTATTCTCATAAGAATTTACAATTCACTTATATGAGAAATACTTACAATCTAATTAAAGTAACAATAAATTGTCTTGACGAGCACACGAGTCATCAAATAATTCAGATTTGCTAATAGATAATTATATAAGTTAGGGCTTAGAACAAAATGTGAAATAATTCATGTTTCTAAAATAAATGTAGGTAGTTTTGTAATCATTTCAAGTTCAAGACGATTCAATTGTGCGGCAAAAGATACACAGATCTACAGTTGCTAGATATGTTATGATTCGACGGGTAAACATTATTTGTGGGTTAAGTGATGATGTTTTTATTTCGGGATATGCGCGGTCGCAGTGCCTTATAATCTATAATTATATTATAATATTATACAGTACCCGGCGATAAATATTGCACATCGACCTTTGGAAAGAGACAATCGGCTAATTTCAGCTTCGTAGAGCGTTATCTCTGTCGCACAAAATACAAACAGTCCGGTACCTATTAGGAGCTGTAAAACAAGTATGATTTGCTTCTTTTGATATTTTTATTCTTTGTATAAAATACACTAATTTTTCTATAAGTGATGGCTTTAGGTTGGGGTAAAATAAAATAAAAAAACATTTTTACATTATGTTTACGTATTTAATTATTTTGGAACATTACAGCTTTAGTGTACATAATAAACACCATTATACCTATTGCTAAAATGAGACATTGCAATAAAAATAATAATAATTCTAATTCTCAATTACTTCCATTTCACTATCTGTGCTCTCAAAGAGGTCAATATCACTGTCACTATCAGCCGTATTTATTACTAATCTATCAGTGTAATTGTCTAAACTGTGTTGAATGCTTCTATATTCATTCTCACATTTGATTGCATGATCGCAAACCTTTTTCCACTCTTCAGCGCCGATCATGTTTACTTTTTCAGTCAATAATGTTTTTACTGTAGTTAAGTTCATACCCACATTTCTAGAGGCTACATAGCCTTTCAGTTGAGACCATATATTTTCAATTGGATTAAAATCCGGATGATATGGTGGCAATCGCAACACAGTGTGCCCATGTTCGGCAAGTATTTTGTCCACAGAAAACTCTGTATACCTCTCCTTGTGCTGACATATAATAGCGTAAATCTGGGTTTTTGTTAATTTTGGATCAACTGGAATTTCATGTCTGTTTAACCAGTTGATCATTTCCCGTTTAATGGTGTTTGAGTTTGGGGGGTCTCTTAACATACTTGTTGTGATAGGGTGCGTTGTCGATAACTAGAACAGAATCACTGGGTATATTTGGGATTAATTGGTTAACCAGCCATTTCTCATAGTTATCGTTATTCATTTCATTGTGATAGTCACCTGTAGTGTCCGTGGATTTATACGTTAAAAAAGCACCGGGTACAAAGCCTTTTTCATTTCCCGCATGAACTATTATCAAACGTTGACCTTTTGAAATTGGCTTTTTTACTCCTTTTTTCTTATTGTCACTCCAAGTTTTCCCTTTAGTGTGGGATGCATGTATATATGACTCATCCATGTAGACGATATTTTTTCCTGTTTCGCGAAATTTGCGTATTTTATCAAGGTATTCCATTCGTTTGAGACTAACGTCGTGCTTTTCCATTAGAATTTTTCGATTATCTTCCATTTTAGTGAACTGAAATCCCATGTCATGAAGTATTTTTCTCAACGTTTTTTCAGACCCATTGTAATTAATAGCTTCAGATAACTTAGCTTTTAATGATTTTATTGTTGGCAGTTCATTAAATCGTAAATGAAAATCATACACCATTCTTCGAACAACATCGTAATCAAAATCGTCCATATCCAAACGAAATTGCTTTTTTGGTCTCCCTTTTTTTGGTGTGCTGAACTTAATTTCAGTCGAATGTGTTTCAGTACTGACTTCGTTTAATATATTGCTCAAAGTTCTTCTTAAAATTCCAGTGGCATTTGCAACTCGCTCTTGAATCTTCTTAAAATAACAATTTACATTTTCATCTACTTTTTTTTTAAATCTATCAGCTTCGCTTACAAAGTATTTATAAACATTGTAGATAATTTCACGTGACTGACCTCGTAAAGGTTTCCCTCTTTTTCCTAAAGATGCCATATTACAACTTTAAATTATTTAAATTTGTGGGTGTTATCAACTCTAAATATATATTTTGATCGGGACGCGACTGCACTCTATCGTACTTGAACAACGACTGACTAAACGTCACATAGGTAGTGTGGGACAGAGATAACGCTTTACGAAGCCGAAATTATCCGATTGTCTCTTTCCAAAGTTCGATGTGCAATATTTATCGCCGGGTACTGTAAATGCGAAAGTTGGGATGTTTGGATGAATGGATATTTGGATGGATGAATTTTGGTTACTCAATCACGCAAAAACTACTGAGTGGATTTGAATGTAATTTGGCACTTAGGTAGACGATGACCTGGAATAGCATTTCGGCAACGTTTTATCCCGAAAAATTTAGTGATCCCACGGGATTCACCAAAAACTTTTATAATGCAGCGGGCTGCAAGCTGCAGCTAGTAATATTATAAATGCGAAAGTTGGGATGTTTGGATGGATGGATGTTGGTTACTCAATCACGCAAAAACTACTTTACAGATTTGATTATAATTTGGCACATAGGTAGACGATGACCTGGAATAGCACTTCGGCAACGTTTTATCCCTAAAAATTTGGTGATCCCGCGGGATTCACCAAAAACTTCTATAATGCAGCGGGCTGCACGGTACATCTAGTATTATATAATAGTTACTATTGTAAGCAGTGCAGGGTGCTCCCGGTGCCGCATCCAGGCAAGAGGGAGAGGGGGGAATACTACACACGAAAGCTGTTGTCTTTTACGTCAATAAGCTAGGTGTTGGCCCGCAAACGTCATACTAGGCAGCGGCCTCTTATTCGACTGATGGGCAGTGCAAAGAATATCCGAGGTCCCCTTCTGATTTCGTACCGCCTGTAAATGCCTTAAACTCCGCCGGCGGCTCTCGTCTGCCTTTTTCACTTCCGAAATGGACAAAGAGCGTCGTAAAGCTAGTGCTGGTCCTAGATTTGGTGAAACTAAACTATGAGGAGTAAAATTAAGTATAATAGTTGTAGCTTTTCCTATAATTTTGATTGAGTTAATAAAATAGCAGACAAAAGATGGCGACCAATTCGTGTCATTTGTCCAACAACATTTATTTATTTATTGAAATGAAGTATATTTCTTAACTAGTTGACTCGGCGAACTTGGTTCCGCCTTAGTCAATGAATGAGCACATTCAGAATACAAAATTATTAAGTTCCATTTTTCATTAGGATAATACGTAAGTATAAATGTATCTATGTAGTATTTTAATGACGTGCCAGTAAGATAAATTTTTATCAATAGTTTCTTTTGTTGATCATATTTAATACTTATTATCCTATGTCCGACGAAGACAAATCCAAAAACACAGACATCATAAATATTGGTTCAGACGTGGTGAAAGTAACACGACTGTTTTTTTTTATATTATAAGATAGCAAACAAGCAGATGGGTCTCCTGATGGAAAGAGTCAACCATCGCCTATAGACACCAAAGATGCTAATGGTGCGTTGCTATCTTGTGGCGAGGTCTAATGCCACATGAGCCATCTTGCGCCACCACTTCGCTCTTAAAGTCTAATATTGATAGAAATCAATTTTTATATATGGTAGCATTCTTGTAAGAGTTTTCAAGGAAACATGGGTATTAAAAATGAAAGTTGATCTAATAAAGAAAAACACATTTTTAACATTTCGCTAAGGTAAATATTTTTTATTCTAAAGTCGGGAAGTCCTGGTTTCACATCGGTGTTTTTAATAAAAAAATATTTTATTTAATTAACCTTCAAAATTTTTAGGATTAATATTGGACTTACCGCAAGCATGAAGAATTGGCGGTTGAAACGGAGCGAATAAATTTTTCGATTTTTTCTCTCAGAGAAACCCTCGGAGTTCGATTCCCGAGTCAGACAAATCAAAAATGTGTTTATTTAGTTTTCTAATAAAAAGTACATTGCCCGGGATTGGAAAAGTGCCCGATTGGTGACAGGTTGGTCACGTATCACGTTGTGGGACGACGTATCTTCGGCTAATCGTGGATGCTCACGTTGTGCCTCTGCCTACCTCTTCGGGGATACGGGCATGAATATACCTTTTTTTAGCATTTTACCCTCGGGCTAAGATTGAAAATTGATCTCAATACAATATTAATCAATTAATACACTTCTACTGTTTCACTATTTCACTACTTCTACTGTTTTACTTTCCAAACCGGAACACAACAATCATAAGCGTTAATGCTATTCTGGCAGGAATAGGCAAGGCGGTGTTGCCATTAACCCTGGCGAGACTTTGCAGAACTCTACCACCTTCTAAATCACCATAGCAATAATCATATTGTGAAAAATCTGTAAATGGTTGACCTTGCAGGCCATCCCTGAAACTTCTCACTAAATTAAGGTATTTTAAGCTCAAAAGAGTAAAACTATAAGTATATATTTTTTCAGTTCTAAGAAGATTGAAATGTCTCAACTTTCTTGCTGTTTTTTGTGACAGCTAAGTCACAAGAAAACACTTACGAATGAACCAACGAAACAATCACACATGCAGTCTATTTTGATAAAAATTGCAGTACACTGATTTTTGAAAAACTGTATATTTTGGAAACGATGATCAAATTTATCAAATTGCAAATGGTCAAATTTAAATGGCATTTAACTCAATTTAACTATTGCTTTAGCTAAATAATCGGTAGGTTCAAAAATTTAATTTTTCAAAATTTTATCAAAATCCCTTGGGCCCATTTAGTTCAAATGTTCGGGAAGTCTAAGTTGAGTGGAATCCAATCGAAGCCATCAACCGCGTTTCGATCGGTTCAGCCGTTCAAAAGTTGTGAGATGTTTATACACAGACACACAAACCCATATACAGACACACTGACGTCATCGCGAAAATAGTTGAAAAAGTTTTCTAGGATCTCAAAACACGGACATCGATTTTTAAAAATCGGAGCAAAATCTATAACTTCCTTATACGTAGCAGGAAGTTAAAAAGTAAAAGTGTATTAATAAATTAATATTGTATTAAAATGGAGTGAATGAAAATGAATTAAATAAATTAAAATCTACTACGCCAAAGCAGCATTTTAACTCTTTAGTCTTATAACAGATGGCGTTAGTAGTAATAAAATTCTAATAAAACGTGTATCTTCTATTTTTTTAATGTTTATAAAATGGTATTTTAATGGTGGATCATATCTAGACATGATTATAAACTACCCCGTCAAAGCTCAAACCTCAAAATGCGATAATTTTTCAGTAACAGATACCACAAAAGTGCATAGAAAGTGCCCTAGTGTATAATATGCTTTTATTTTATTATAATAGGCTTTACTTACTCATCCGCGACATGGAGCTGTTAACAAATAACCACCACACCACCGCTACTCAGATTTCATTTCAAGGATAACTCCGAAAAATATTAATATCTGGAAAAACTTTAAAAAAAAAAAACAAAGAAAAATATCGAAACGCAGGGATTGAACCTGCGACTTAAAGTATCTTCACGCCCGTATCCCCGGAGGGGTAGGCAGAGGTACAATAAGTGCACCCACGATTAGCCGAAGATACTTAGTCCCACAAATGTGATAGGTGGCAAGCCTATCGCCAACCGGACACTTTCCAATCCCGGGCAACTTTGTGTTTATCAGAAAACTGTAAAGAACACTTTTCTTATGTGCCCGACCCAGGAATCGAACCCACACTACACCACAGAGACGAACCTGCGACTGTCTCCCTAAAGTCGGGACGCTCTTCCACTGAGCTAGTGTCGACAGGTTTGACGTTTTTTTTTTTATATCATAAGATAGCAAACAAGCAGATGGGTCTCCTGATGGAGTCAACCATCGCCTATAGACACCAAATATGTTAATGGTGCGTTGCTATCTTGTGGCGAGGTCTAATGCCACATGCATAAGTTTACCGGCTACCTTACCCTCCAAACCGGAACACGACAGCGACAAACACTGACGCTATTGCGGCAGGAATAGGTAAGGCGGTGGTACCAGACCCGGGTGAGACAATGCAGAACTCTACCACCTAGTAGCCACGATGGTAGTGACTCGATAGCCAATCGGTCGCCTTTTACGACCTGCCTGGCAGAACGGCAGTTGGCCTATTCTACAATGGAGGCCGGGACCAACACGGCGAAATTTTTTCCAGTTTTCCCAAGCACGGGAATAATATTAATAACACCCAACTTTGAGATTTTCACCCGAAAAATGTTAAATTTTTTTAATTTCAAAGGATAGCAAACGGGGTGATAGCAAAAAGCGGGGTAAGAGTGCAATATGCATAAATTTTCCGGCTACTTTACCTACCTAAACTATTGCAGCAAAAACAGGTAAGGCGGTGGTAATGATTCTTGCTTTCCTTTACTGGCTACCTTACTTTCAAAAATGGAATAGGACTACACGGTGATAAGCATTGACGCTATCGCAGCACGAATAATTAAGAAAATAAAACTCGGGCGAGACCATCTAATAGTCACCATGGTAGTGAAACGAAAAGCCAAAGTTCACCTTTTACAAACTAAAAGGAGAATCGCAGATGGTATATTCTTTAAAGCAAGCGAAGACCAACACGATAGAAAATTAAAAAATCCATAACATTTTGAAATATTTTTATTACCGTATGACTCTTGCACTTCAAACACGCTGAATGGAAATTAGCATGACTGATACAATTAATGGATTTTAATGTTTTTTTTTTATTTTTTATTTTTTAAATTACATAATACATTTATAGTTACAAATACCTAAGGATTCACATTAGGGATTTACATCATTATTTAAATTATTAAATATTCAAATCAATATTAGCAAAGTTATCTATGTAAAAATAATGAAGTTTTTTAAGCGATTAATAGGCCACCTGTGCATGAATCAGCCTTACCATTTAGCGTGTTCTTACTCTGTATACGCCTTCGACATTGACAGTATACAGAATGTAACTTGAACAATTTTTACATGCCTGTCTAGCATCAGTTGTTTAGCACCACAAAGCTTTACGCAAAAATCTCATTCCTTCGTATCTATCTACATACATAAATCGCGTATACGTTATACATTTAAAATTATTAAACAATACTTTTCATTCAAACACGAAATCTTCATTTAAAATAAAACATTAAAAAGTTATTTAAGTTATTGCATTTATCAATAATAAAATAACGATATGAAAAATACAACATTTAATAATTTTAATAATGATTTACTTTCAGAGCTATTGATGTTTACTAAGCTGATACATTTCTTATTTAATAACATTTTAATATTTCTAATATAATATGCATTAATTAGAGTTCTAGCTATAAAATATAATAGTAAACTTCTGGGTCAGGCATTTGAGCCAGCATTACGCTGGCTAAATATTTTTTAGCCCATAACACCCTCTCACTCTGAAGCATAAAATATTCATAGCAGATGCAATCCCTGTAGAAAAAACTGATCTATGATCATTGGAAGCTGATTTGGATTAGTTTAAGGATTACTGAATGAAAGGAACGTCAGCTAACGTGGCAGCAAGAAATACTCATGTTAGGCCATGTGAGCTGTAGCCTGTAGTCTTTAGCTAGGCAGTGTCAGATTTAAAGGAATTATGGAATGCATCAGCTACGAACTATAAAGATCATATTCATCTCCCTGTTTTGTCCAACTCACAACTTCTCAAAGCGTAAATTGTAAACAAAACCATAAATATTCATTGTGCTCACATCATAATCACGCTATTAAACACAATAATATCAATAATACAACTATAAAATAATATCTTGTTCATACTCACAAAACTGTTACATAAAAATAAATATGTATATTCATAGTTTTCTGTTTAACGCGATTAATTTAATAGTTTTATACATTGTGCTGGTGATATCAATTATACAGAATCATTTTCTATTTTAACTATAAATAGGTTTGGCAAAGAAAGCGATGATCAAATTTTATTTGTCTTAAGACTATGGATGACTTAAAATTAATTGACTTAAAACCATCAAATTGGCAAACAATGCAAGGATAGGTTAGTAGGAGAACACCTCTCACAGCTTATATCTAGACTAGATGGTATTGGGATGATCTTATATCTTTATCACATTCGCTCACACCATCTAAACCCAAGGATTTCAAATTTAAACGGAAACTTTTAAGAGGAGGTATTTCAAAATAAATTATAAATAATTGGTTTACAATAAATCAATTCACATAGGAACGCATTACTTTGTTATAAGTATTTGGGTTTAATTCGACTAGAAAAATTTACATTCACCAAAAACAACGCCAAATATAAAGATTCTGTAGAAATGGAACCTGTACACGAAATGAGTTTAACAACACTCGTTTAAACTATATTATAGTCAAAGATGCAACAAGCTGATTTCAACTTAAAACAAAGGTAAATATATGCTTCAATTTATATTATTCCTAATAAAACATTCATTTAATATTGATTAAGCTCTCTAGTTTTAGGCTGTCGTCCATTTTGAAAAAATAAAGATCACTTCTTAAATCCATCTTACTTCTCTTGTTACATACTTTTATATATTCGCAGGCATTAATATTTAAAAGAATGTAAACAGAGTTTATTTCTTTAAAATTCTTTGTGCATTCTCTATCTTTTTTATTTTTACACTATTTGATTGATGTTGATAATTGAAAAAAAGTTTTGAGGAATTATTTTTTTCAATGAAACATCTTTAACACGTAAAAAATCCACAATACTAATTGATTTTCTATTTGAACGGAAGTCATCTTTACCTTTTACATAAATTACTGCGCTATATATTTAGTACTGTAGCACTAAATATAGAAACGACATTAATACGAGTCTTAAAGACAGTATAAGTTTAATATTTCGCTCGTAAAAAACTATCCGCGGTAAATTCATGTGTTTTTCGTTTACTAGAAGTGGACTTTCCTCTTATTTATCACGTCCTTATATAAGCGATAGCTAAGAAAATTATGGTATGCTTTCTACATTTTATTTAATACTATATAGTAGTAACATGGCATTAGCAAAATAATTTTTCAAAAATTTAGACAATTTGCATAAGCGGTGGCTAAATAAAATGGACTGATTTCGCTAAAAATCGTGTATAAAAGCACTACTGATTGTATAACACCAAATTCAAAAATATCATCAGAAAAATATTTTTAAATGGCGTGTATTTTCTTATCAATGACACTACTAGAAAACAGTTTTAGAAAAAAATGGACGTTTCTGATTTTAGGTCGAGATTTTGGTTATTGACTTTAAATTGATAATAGTTGAGGACATTATTTATATGTAGATGGTACATTATCCTTGTCAACACTTCTATTTAAAAAAATGTTTCTACTATATTTTTCCGCAGCTCTGTTTTATTGATTAGCTTTATTTTTAAGTTATAAAACTTCAACAGCAGTCTGTCATTTGCATCCATTTATCACAATATTAAAATACTCATCTATTTGCAAACAATCTCATGCGAAATAGTGGCCTCTGAAATTAGTGCTTTTGAATGCTCCTTTCTCTATCACAGCCATTTACTATTATAAGTCATTATTCCTTTTGGTTCCTCCATTCAAAAGTACCTATAATCGTGAGGCTCACTTCTTCGATGAGAAGGCTACAAATAGACCCGACACCTAGAATTCCAGCCTATATGCTGCGCACGATGTTTCATGGTCTTGCAAGTTGATTGTGCAGCGGGAAGCCGATGGAGATAGATCGATTTTATATTTTTCAAGTGCTTCTTCGTTTTCAGTTACCCAGTAACCAAGAACGTCGGTGTCATAAGTGGGAATTATTGTTACCTCTGAAAACATACATTTTCAAAATCAATATATAGTACAAGTATAATAATTAATAGTCGTTTATCAAGAAAGTAATCCAAATATAACAGTTTCAATTGTTACAAACTAGAAGTTAAATAAAAATCTGAAAACTATTTAACTTTGTAGACTATCCTTAAAATTTCGCGCTAGATATTTTAGGCTTAAAACAGTAAAAATACATGTTAATACAGATTTTTGAACTCAAAGAGCATTCTGTTGTGTTACGAGATAGCAAAAAATAAACTAATGGAAAGAGAAACCAACGTCTCTAGAAACCAACGCATATAGACACCAAAGATGTTAATGGTGCCTTGCTATCCGTGTGGTGGAATGGCATTGCCAAATGCATATAAGTCTACCGGCTACCTTACCCTCCAAATCGGAATATGACACTGACAGGTTGCAGTAGGAAAAGGCAATGCGGTGGTACTATATACCTGGGCGAGGCGTTGCAGAACTTTAAGGATTTTTGAAAATGACACCCTTTGGTTTTTGAAAAGCTGTACATTTGATCGCAATAATCAACTTTGAACTTTCGAACGGCCTATAATGCAGATTTGAGCTTTATAAATCCCGTCTGGACTACACAAAATTGATTGTTTGATAAATGACGTGAAAACTCTTTTTCTATTTTTCTTCGCCGTTACTCCCGAAGAAATCAACCAATATTGATCTAATAATTGGATCAATATTGATTATCCTATTAATTAGAAACTTAGGATTAGAATCTAATTAATAGAATAAGACAATCTTTTTAAGAAAAAGGGCTAATTAAACTTTGTAACTTTGTAATAATTATGAATCAGTATATTAGTGTAATAATTATTAAAATAACATTGTTTTGGTAAGTCTGTTTAAGGTTTTTCAAAATTTCTTAAAGTTTACAAGGCCAATTTGTTCAACAAGTCTTAGTTTAGTAAAACCAAATTGAATATTGTCAACTACATTATAATAGGTTAAGCCGTCTAAAAATTATGAGAAGTATAGGTTAAGCCGTCTGAAAATTATGAGAAGTTTTAAATTATTCAGGCAAGCTCCCTTGGAAAGCCAAAATGTCGAGCTCTGTTGGAAATTACCATGGGCGTACCCAGGTTCTGGGCCAGGGTGAGGCAACCGTAACAATTTACGACTATATTTTTATCTTATTCTGTTTTTATCTACTACAATAAAGAAGTAAAAAAATTCCAGAGGGGGGGCAGCTGCTTGCATTTTTAGGGGCATATCAATCCTTAGTGGGATTTATTTATTCAACTTATTTCAATTGTTTTGGGAACTAAACGTGAGTAAGGTGAGAATAATATTATATTTAAAACAAAACGTAGTTCAAGTCTGTATTGGTTAATTTATACAGCTTTGAACAAGTTTGCATAATTCACATTACTAATAATAAAAACTGTTTATTATTTTTTATTCGTAAAAGAAGTATCAATTTTCAGTTCATATAAATATTTCAAGTAAGTAATTATTGCAATTTCCTACGCTAGTATTGGATACCAAATAAACTAAGTAGCTTATGCTAATTATTAGGATAATATTTTACCTAAATCTTTATCTTCCCAGGTTTTTTTAGCATCTAGAAGTGCGTTATAAATTTCTTTCGATGGTTCTGTGCCCGAAAACACATAGTACCGAGCTCGAACTCGCTTGAAAAATTCTAAAGCTGAGTAATATGAGTTTCCATGGTGTGGTACGTAGGTTAAGTCCATATAAATCGGTGCCGTTGATTTTTTCTTACTAGGTGATTCAGTTGATCGTTTTGCTTCTTTACTTTTTTCTTGGTTAATTTTGTTTTTATTTGCAACAGTTGAACTGGGTATTTGTTTCTTTGGCGTACCTTTTCCATCTGCCTGATTTGAGGGTAAAACTGGGCTTGGAAGTCCGAGTGGTTTACCCCACGATTCTATAGGATCTTTGATAGATGATTTATGGTCAGAATGTTCTGGCTTTTCCGTTCTTGATTCTTGTGTGCTACTTTTAGAAGACGAACTTGATTCCATGCTTTTCTTTGTTTCTGATTTCAAGTCTTTTAACGTAAGAGATGTCTTTTCGTCTTTAGATTCACGATGCACTGAGCTAGAGTGACTTTTCTCAATATCATATTTTGCTGTTATATTTGAAATTACAGATGAACCACTAACTTTTTTATGTTCTTCGATAGCTTTATTAAATTGTTCGTCTGCTTCTTTCAAAAATGAAATGTCAGTACTTTGAACACCGTTTTCAGTTCCATATCGCTCATGAGATAAAAATTCTTCTGAAATCTTTGTGTCTTTTTTCAATTTTTCGGCTTTAAAAGTCTCTCCGTCTGATATTTGTCCATGTGATGAAGTCACTGGATCGCTGTCTAAATTTTCTGGCTGTATCGGTAATTTTGCATCTAACTCAAAGCTTAAATTTGATCTCGGTGAATGAGCTATTTGCGACTTTGTACTACTTGGGCTGGCTTGCCCGTCATCGTCACTGTAATACATACCACTACTTTCAGTACCCCATATATGTGTAGCGGCTCTGGATTCTCTCGAGCTAATATCTGAAGGAGGAGATGATATACCTGGGTGGTCTAATTCATCACTAGCTGCTGAAGAACTTCTCATATCTCCGGTTTTTGATGAGTGCTTAGAATACGATTTTTCACTTTCACCGGTATCAATTATTTCCTCGTATTCCTCTTTTATTTCTGAAATCGTAGTTTTAGTGGATTTTGTAGTTTTTGTTATACCATCATTTCCTTTACTCACGGTTGTAGTTTCAACTGTAACTTTAATCTTTTCCGGACTTATTACTTCTTTTGTAGTAACGACAGTTATAGTTTGCAGTATTTCATTCTCGCCTTCTTTGATAACTTTAGTAAAAGTATCAGTTTCTGTTGTAATTTCGCCTACAGGAGAACGTTTCTTTATTTTTGTTTCTGGTTGTGAAATTATTTTTTTGTCTAGAGGAAGTTCACTTATTGCCGGCTTCTCTTCCGTAATTGCTTGTGTTAGTTGTTTATCTAACGTTGTTTTATCATCTGACTTCTCAGCTGGTTGCTTCGACAATTCTTCTAATCCCTCCGGAGACCAATCTTCAAGTTTAATACCTTTCGGTAGATAAGTAACTTGAGTCCGGACATCTTTTGTAGTTTCTATCGTCCCATTGGATTTCAAAGCCTCTGTCACAGTTTCAGTAACTGTTTTTACTGCTATTTCTTCTGTTTGTTTATTTTGTAATTCCTCTTTTGTTACATATGTTGTGACGTTTTGAGTAATTTTTTCCCCTTCATCACTAACTACAATATTTGTTTTTTTGTCTACTGATGTCTTTGTCTTGCCTGTAGACTGAAGGTCTCTTAAGGCAGCTTTTAAATCACTGTCGGAAGTTTTTTGGAACTCGGAAATAGTTATTTTTACGTCTTTAGTTGTTTCTATAGATCCATCGGGATATTCATCTTCTGTAGTAGTTTCAATAGTTGTTCTTATACGTCGTATGTCTTTTTCTGAACATGCTAAGCTTTCGCGCTTTGTTTTTGTTGTAACAACTCTTTTTATTGATATGAGACCTTTTTGAATGACTTCGTTTTTAATGTCGCAGTCCTCATCAGTATCTTCGACGATTTCACTTTCATCTATATAATGATCTGTGTCATCAACATCTCCATTAGATGACAGTTTATAGCATAAGTCTGCTACGGACACTTTTTCACTTTTTCTTGTTAAAACTGTTCCATCTGGATACTCATCTTCGATAGTGGTTTTCACAGTAGTTTTGATTTTCTTAGAATTTATTTTAGGGTTTACAAATTCTTCTTTAACAGTTGTGGTTGTATTTTTTCTGTTAAGTTTAATACCATTTTCAATCACTTCTTCAACCTGGCAACTTGTTTGTATATCGGGTTCACCTAATTGAGTGTATTCTTGCAAATTTTCTTCAAGCGCATCTTCATAAACACGAATTGATATTTTAATATCTTTTGTTACTTTGGTGGTTCCGTTTGGCCATTTAGTTTCAGTAATAGTTTCAACTGTTGTTTTTACTTTTTTATCTTCTTGATTTTCTGACACATATAGCTCTTTCGTCGTTGTCGTTGTGATAGTTTGTATTGTTTCTTCTCCATTTACAATAACTTTGTTTACTTGCGTATCAGTATCAACCGTTTTGTCTTCCAGTTTCATAAATTCAGGTAAAATAATATTATCCTCAGCTTCATTACTGATGTTACTAATGGAAGTTTTTGAATCTACACTTGTGCGAATAGATCCATCTGGATAGTTATCAATAGTATTTACTGTTATTACTGTTTTTAGTTTTTGGATGACACCTTGGGTGTCTGCATATTTTATTTTGATTGTTTTAGTTATGACGGTTCTTTTAATAATGATTCCTTTGTCCATAATTTCCAGAGTTTCACTCCTTTCATCTTCAATGGGATCCTTTAGTGGTATAAGACCTTTAAGTTCTTCTTTTTCATCTGGTAGAGGTGACAAAGTAGCATCTTGAAGACAGTATGTAGGAGCTGCTATATTTTTGTGTTGTAAATCAATATCTTCATCAATAATATTGACTTTTTCACTAGTTTTCGTAATTATTGACCCGTCGGGATGTTTATCTTCTACTACTATCTTAGTCGTTATTTTTGTTCGTTTAATAGTCATCGAGGAATTTATGTATTCTTGCTTTGTAATTGTTGTGATAGTTTTTCTCTCAATTTTACTGCCATTTTCTTCAATGTTTTCAATTTCAACTGTAACATCTTCTTTAGGAGAATCTATTGATTTATAATCTGCAGGCATTACCTCCTCTTTTTCAGAATCCTGGTCAACAATTGATATTTTGGTGTCTTTAGTAACTTCAATAGACCCGTCAGGGAAAACTGATTCAATAACGGTGTCGATGGTAGTTTTTCTTTTTCTTCTGGTTCTATCTCTAGTAGTAAGAACTTCTGTGGTTGTAGTTTTTGTAATAAGCTGTTGAACATTTTGTCCATTGATATTAGTCTGAGTTTTTTGCTTGTCTACGTCAACTGTTTTATTCTCTAAGATAGTGTAGTCTAACAGTTCAGTCGTTTCAATCAAATCTTCCTTTTCAACAGTTGATAGAGATATACTTGTATCAATATTTGTTTGTGATGAGCCATCTGGATAGTTATCAGTTGTTGTAACAATAGTAACAGTTTTAATTTTAGATATAACATTATTCTTATCTGCATATTTTGTTTTTATAATCTTAGTCAATATTAAACGTTTTACAGGAATATTATCTAAAATTATATCTTCCGATTTTGTAGAAACACATTCTTCTGGCTCACCTACCATAGTTAAATTGCTAAGCGCTTTATCAATATCGATAGATGATTCCGTGAATATTTCTTCTAATTTTACTTCTACTGTCTTTTGAACATCTTTAGTTCCATTGGGATATTCTTTTTCTATATTTGTTTCTATTGTTGTTTTAATATTTTTCTTATTTTCATCTATTTTTATGGTTTCTTTCTTGGTCGTTGTTGTTACAGTTTCTACTATGTCTATATTATTTTCCTTGATAATCCGTTTACTTACATCAGTATCTATGATTGTATCTTCTACATTATCATCTGATTCATCTGATTCAGAAGAAGTTCCTGTTGCAGTTTTGTCAAATCCTAGAACTGTTTCTTTAGGAACATAATCTTCATGTGCAACATTTTCAGTCTTTTCTTCATTAGTTTCCAGTTTAATATCTTTGGCGTATAAATCCATTTGTGAAGTAGATCGTAACGTAGAGGAACATTCTGAGAGTAGTGTTTTTGTGTCTTTGGTAGTAGTTGTAGAACCATCAGAACTCTTACTCAAGGTTGTAGTTTCAATAGTTGTTTTGACATTTTGGGGAGTACCATCATCTTTAGAAATAATTTCTTTGGTTGTGACTGTAGTTACAGTTTGTGTAACTACATTTTCACCTTCTTTGATAATTTTCGTAACAGTGTCAGTTTCTGTCTTTACTTTACCAACAGTTTGCATTAGAGATAACAGGTCTGAGTCTACCTCAGTATCATTAAAACTTTTTAATGTTTTTGGCACTTTTTCTGTAGAAGTTGATATTTTTTGTGTCAAAACATCATCTCCAACGTGTACTACTTTTGTAATAGTTTCTTCGGTGTTGTCAATTTTGTCGTACATTATTTCGCTTTGTAATCCATCACTTATCTTAACATCTTGAAAACTACTTGGAGTCTTGGGTAGTGGACTCACAGGTACAGTAGGTGGAGTAGACACTCTATCTAACTCAGAACTAATGTTTAGACATTCTATGTCTTCATTTTTGATTCCCTGTTGTACATCATCTCGAAGAGCTTTTTGAATTGATTTTATAAGTTGATTTGCCGTGTCACTAAATGTTTTATCCGGTGATTCTACCAATTCCTTATTACAATCTGTGACATTTTTGAGTTCTTGTTCAAGGCATTTAAAAGGCACGATTTCACTATCTAACGATGAAGGTTCGCTTGTTTTAGGTTTAGTAACGTATTTGTCCTGAGCAAGCTCAAATTCAATAGAGTTATTTTCTGGCTCTTTATGAAGGAAAAACTTTTTAGGACTTTTTTCTGTACTTTCATAGCTGTACTTTTCTTCTAAGCTTACTTCTTTAGAAACATCTTCTGAACTACTATGTATTAAGGTATGAGATAAGCTATCATGGACGATGCCACTGTCAATTGTTGATATTGAGGTATGTTCAATATCATGTTTACTAAGACATTCAAAATTTTGTTTTGGTGTTTGAATTTCAGATAAAATATCATCCGTCACTGAAATTTGTTCACTTATTTTGACAGCTATATTACCTTCAGGATATTCATCTTCTGTAGATGTTGTCACAATGATTTTAATCCGTTTAACATTTTTTACGGAATTTATATAGGTATTTGTGATTTTTGTTATGGTAGTTTTTCTTTTTAACGTTACTCCGCTTTCAATAATAGTTTCTGATGTTGTTGTAGATTCTTCCTCAGGTTCACCTATTTGTTCAAAACCGCTTAGAATGTCAACTTCTGAAAGATTCTGTGAGTCCGATTCCTTATTTTTGTCAAACGTTTCGTCTAAGATATGAGATTTTTCTTTAATTTGTGTTTTAATATTACCATCAGGAAAACTGTCATAGGTGGTTGTTCTCACTTTAGTTATTCGTCGTTTTGTGCTCAAAATTTTACTGTAGTAAATTTGAACAACAGTTACAATTGTAATAAATCTATTAACTTTAACGTCATCTAAAGTAATAGTCATTTCTTGTACGTCTGATTCTACTCTCGGTGGTTCTAAAACGATAAATCCCTCTAATATTAAATTTTTCATTTCCGTTTCTAAGAGTGAGAGTAGATTCTCCTCTGTTTCTTTTAATTTTTCCTTTATATTGGATTTATCTAGTGATGGCGCCACATAGCTTTCTAGTGATTTTTCTTTAAACTCACTTGATGACATTTCTTTAAGGCTAGGGGGTTCTAGTGTTTTGTCTAACGTAATAAGGGACTTGGTATCAGCCGCACTAAGAACATTTACTAAAACCTTTTCAGTTGATTGCCTTTTGTCTGAAATGGATGTACTAGATTTATCTTCAGCTGGTGACTTTGGACTTTCTGCTATTTTATCAGGACTAGAAATCTTCTGTGGCTTATCAGGTGATGTAGATAGTGGTTTACTGGATTTAGTCTGTTGAATATCAGACCCAGATTCCTTTTCACTTTTTTCTGAGATTAATACTGGATCCTTTTTAGCTGTCTCAGGGGCCTCTTCGGAAACACATGTAACTGAAGGTCGTTTATCTAACGCGGGTTCGTCGTGAGTTGATAGTGCTGAACTTGGAGACAAATCTTTCGAGCTTGATTTTTTATGTGTTTCGCCTAGCGTAATATGAGACGCCGAGTCAGTCGCACTCGAAACTTCTTCTGAAACAGTAGATGGACTTTTTCCTAAAACAGATGTACTAGTTTTATCCTCAGCTGATGACTTAATATCTTTTACTGTTTTCTCAGAACTAGCAATCTTTTGTGGTTCTTCTATCTCTGGAGCCACCTCAGAAACACTTGTAACTGAATGTCGCTTATCTAATGCGGGTTTGTCATGAGTTGGCGATATCAAACTTCGTGACAAATCTTTCGAGCTTGGTTTTTTGTGTGTTTCGTCTAGCGTTGTGGGTAACTTTAAGTCAGTCCCACTCGGAATTTCTTCTAAAACACTTTCAGCATAATGCCTTTTTTCTGAAATGGGTTTAGTACTCATTTTATCTTCAGCTGGTGACTTTGGACTTTCTGATGTTTTCTCAGGATCAGGCATCTTCGACGTTTCTTCAGGTGGCGTAGACTGTAATATACTAGATTTAGTAAATTGCGACTCAGGCTCTGTGTGTTCTCTTTCAATTTTTTCTGACATCAATATTTTTTTAACCGTCTCTGAAGCCTCTTCGGAAATGCTTGTAACGGAATGTCGCTTATCTAATGCGGGTTCATCATGCGTTGGTAATGTCGAACTTGGTGATAAATCTTTCGAGCATGATGTTTTATGTGTTTCATCTAGAATTTTCGGTGACTTTAAGTCAACTACACTTGAAACTTCTTCGAGAATAATTGTAGCCGATGGTATTTTATCTGAAATTAATGTACTAGTCTTATCTTCAGTTGGTGACTTTGGACTTTCTGCTGTTTTCTCAGGACTAGCAATTTTCTGTGTTTCTTTAGGTTCACTTGACAGTTGTTTACCAGTAATAATCAGTTGCGACTCAGGCACAGGTTCCTTCCCACTTGTTTCAGCGATTAATTCTGGCTCCGTTTTAGCCACTTCTGGAGCATCTTTAGAAGTACTTGTAGCTGGGAGTCGTTTCTCTAAAGCAGGTTCATCAAGAGTCGGTGATATTGAAATTGGTAATTTTTCTTTCTGGCTTGATTTTATAAACGTTTCATCAGTTATTTTGGGTGACTTTAGCTCACCCGCACTTGGGACCTCTCCTGTAACACTTGCAGTGGAGTGCCGTTTTTCAGCAATTGCTACAAAAGGTTCGTCTCCAATTACTTGTTTTGGACTTGCGGGTGCTTCCTCAGGACTAGCAACTTTATGTGTTTCTTTGGGTGACGTAGATAGTGCTTTAGTAGTTGTTTCTGAGATTAATACTGGCTCCTTTTTAGCTGCTTCTGGAGCATGTTCTGAAACACTTGTAATTGAATGTCGCTTACCTAATGCAGGTTCAGGAGTTGGCGATATTGAACTTGGTGAAAAATCTTTCGAGCTTGATATTTTGTGTGATTCGTCTAGCGTTTTAGGTGACTTTAGGTGAGCCACACTTGGGACTTCCTCTGAAAAACTTTCAGTAGATTGTCTTTTATCTGAAATCGGTATACTCGTTTTACCTTTAGCTGGCGACTTTGCACTTTCTGCTGTTTTCTCAGGACGAACATATTTTTGTGTTTCTTCGGGTTCAGTTGACAGTTGTTTACTGGTTATAGTCAGTTGCGACTCAGGCACAGGTTCCTTCGTAATTGTTTCAGAGATTAATTCTGGTTCCTTTTTAGCCTTTTCTAAAGTATCGCCGAAAGCACTTGTAACCGAGAGTGGTTTGTCTATAGCGGATTCATAAGAAGTCGGTGATATTGAACTTGGTAAATTTTCTTTCTGGCTTGATGTTATAAGCGTTTCATCAGTTATTATGGGTGACATTAGCTCAACCGCACTTGGGACCTCTCCTGGAAAACTTGCAGTAGAAGACCGTTTTTCAGAAGTTGGCGAACTGGGTTCGTCTTCAATTACTATCTTATGACTTGCGGGTGCTTTCTCTGTACTAGCAATTTTCTGTATTTCTTTGGGTGACGTAGATATTAGTTTACTACTCGTATCTGAGGTTGATACTGGCTCCGTTTTAGCCGTCTCTGGAACCTCTTCGGAAACACTTGTAACTGAATGTCGCTTATCTACTGCAGGGTCCTCATGACTTGGCAAAATCGAACTTGGTGACGAATCTTTCGAGCTTGATGTTTTGTGTGTTTCGTCTAGCTTTGTGGGTGACTTTCGGTCAGCCACACTTGAAACTTCCTTTACACTAAAACTAGATTTATTCTCGGCTGGTGACTTTGGACTTTCTGCTGTTTTCTCAGAGCTAACAATTTTCTGTGTTTCTTCGAGTTCAGTAGACAGTTGTTTTTCAAAATGCATCTCGTATACAGGCTCCTCCTTAATTGTTTCAGAGATTAGTTCTGGCTCCTTTTTAGCCTCTTCTGGAGTCTCTTTGTAAGCACTTGCTACTGAGAGTCGTTTGTGTAAAGCGGGTTCATCAGGAGTCGGTAATTTTGAACTTGATAATGTTTCTTGCTTGATTGATGTTATAAGCGTTTCATCAATTGTTATGGGTAACTTTAGCTCAACCGCACTTGGGACCTCTCCTGAAACACTAGCAGTGGAAGGCCGTTTTTCAGAAGTTGGTACACTAGGTTCTTCTTCAATTACTAGTTTTGGACTTGTGAGTGCTTCCTCAGAACCAGCAATTTTTTGTGTTTCCCTTGGTGACGTAGATAGTTGTTTACTAGCTGTTTCTGAGATTAATACGGGCTTCTTTTCAACAGTCTCTGGAGCCTGTTCTGAAACACTTGTAACAGATTGTCTCTTACCTAATGCAGGTTCGTCGTGAGTTGGCGATATCAAAGTTGGTGACAAATCTTTCAAGCTTAATGTTTTGTTCTTATCGTCTAACGTTGTGGGTGACTTTTGCTGAGCCGCACAAAGATTTTCCTCTGAAACACTTTCAGTAGATTTTTTTTCTGAAATCGGCATGCTAGCTTTATCTTCAGAAAATGATTTTGGACTTTCTCCTTTTTCCTCTGGACTAGCAATCTTCTTTGTTTCTTCAGGTTCGGTAGACACTTGTTTACTAGTTATAGTCAGTTGAGATTTAGCCATGGGTTCCTTCTTAATTGTTTCAGAGATTAAATCTGGTTCCTTTTTAGCCTTTTCTGGAGTCTCTTCTGAAGCACTTGTAACCGAGAGTCGTTGGTCTAAAGCAGGTTCGTCAGGAGTCAGTGATATTGAACACGGTAATTTTTCTTTCTGACCTGATGTTGTAAGCGTTTCATCAGTTGTTATGGGAGACTTTAGCTCAAGCGCACTTGGGACCTCTCCTGGAACACTTATAGTAGAAAGCCGTTTTTCAGAACTTTCTACAATGGGTTCGTCTCCAATTACTAGTTTTGCACTTGCAGATTCTTCCTCAGGACACACAACCTTCTCTGTTTCTTTTGGTGATGTTGATAAAGGTTTAGTAGTTGTTTCTGAGATCAATACTGATTCCGTTTTAGCCATCTCTTGAGCCTCGTCGGAAACACTTATAACTGAATGTCGCTCTCCTAATGCAGGTTTCTCATGAGTTGGTGATATCGATCTGGGTGACAAATCTTTCGAGCTTGATTTTATGTGTGTTTCGTGTAGCTTTGTGGGTGACTTTAGGTGACCCACACTTAGATCTTCCTTTGAAACACTTTCAGTAAATTGCCTTTTTTCAGAAATCAGTAAACTAGATTTATCCTCAGCTAGTGACTTTGGACTTTCTGCTGTCTTCTCAGGAATAACAACTTTCAGTGTCTCTTCTGATTCAGTAGACAGTTGTTTTTCAGTTGTAGTTAGATGCGACTCAGGCGCAGTTTGCTTCTCACTTGTTTCAGAGATTAATTCATGCTCCCGTTTAGTCTCTTCTAGAATTTGTTTGGAAACACTTGTAACTGAATGTCCCTTATCTAATGCGGGTTCGTCATGAATTGGCGATTCCGAACCTGGTGGCAAATCTTTCGAGCTTGATGTTTTGTCTGTTTCCTCTAGCGATGTGGGAGACTTTAGGTGAACCACACTTGAAACTTCTTTTGAAACACTTTCAGTAGATGGCCTTTTTTCTAAAATCGGTATATCAGTTTTATCTTCAACTGGTAACTTTGTACTTTCTGTTGTTTTCTCAGTACTAGCTATCTTCTGTGTTTCTTCAGGTTCAGTAGACAATTGTTTACTAGTTATAGTCTGTTGCGACTCTGGCACAGGTTCCTTTTCACTTGTTTTGGAGATTAATTCTGACTCCTTTATTACCTTTTCTGGAGTCTCTTCGGAAGCACTTGCTACTGAGAGTCGTTTGTCTAAAACGGATTCATCAGGACTCGGTGATTTTGAACTTTGTGATTTTTCTTTGTGACTTGATGCTATAAGGGTTTCATCAGTTGTTATTGGTGACATTAGGTCAACCACACTTGGGTCCTCTTCTGGAACCCTTTTAGTGGAAGGCCGTTTTTCAGAAGTTGGTGAACTGGGTTCGTCTCCAACTACTAGCTTATGACTTGCGGATGCTTTCTCAGGACTAGCAATTTTCTGTGTTCCTTTGGGTGACGTAGATAGTAGTTTACTACTTGTATCTGAGGTTAATACTGGTTCCTTCTCAGTTGACTCTGTAGCATCTTCGGAAACACTTGTGACTGAATGTCGCTTATCTAATAGGGTCTCTTCATGAGTTGGCGATACCGAACTTGGTGACAAATCTTTCGAGCTTGATATTTTGTCTGATTCCTCTAGCGATGTGGGCGACTTTAGGTCAACCACACTTGAAACTTCTTTTGAAACTCTTTCAGTAGATGGCCTTTTTTCTGAAATCGGTATATCAGTTTTATCTTCAACTGGTAACTTTGGACTTTCTGCTGTTTTCTCAGTACTAGCTATCTTCTGTGTTTCTTCAGGTTCAGTAGACAATTGTTTACTAGTTATAGTCTGTTGCGACTCTGGCACAGGTTCCTTTTCACTTGTTTCGGAGATTAATTCTGACTCCTTTATTACCTTTTCTGGAGTCTCTTCGGAAGCACTATCTATTGAGAGTCGTTTGTCTAAAGCGGACCCATCAGGAGTCGGTGATACTGAACTTTGCAATTTTTCTTTCTGGTCTGTTGTTATAAGTGTTTCATCACTTGTTATGGATGACTTTGACTCAACAGCACTTGGGACCTCTCCTGGAACACTTGCAGTGGAAGTCCGTTTTTCCGAAGTTGGTGAACTGATTTCGTCTCCATTTACTAGCTTATGACTTGCGGATGCTTTCTCAGGACTAGCAATTTTCTGTGTTCCTTTGGGTGACGTAGCTAGTAGTTTACTACGTGTATCTGAGGACAATACTGGTTCCTTTTCAGCTGATTCTGTAGCATCTTCGGAAACACTTGTGACTGAATGTCGCTTATCTAATAGGGGCTCGTCATGAGTTGGCGATACCGAACTTGGTGACAAATCTTTCGAGCTTGAAATTTTGTCTGTTTCCTCTAGCGATGTGGGCGACTTTAGGTCAACCACACTTGAAACTTCTTTTGAAACACTTTCAGTAGATGGCCTTTTTTCTGAAATCGGTATATCAGTTTTATCTTCAACTGGTAACTTTGGACTTTCTGCTGTTTTCTCAGAACTAGCTACTTTCTGTGTTTCTTCAGGTTCAGTAGACAGTTGTTTACTACTTATAGTCAATTGCGACTCAGGCAGAGGTTCCTTTTTACTTGTTTCGGAGATTAATTCTGACTCCTTTATTGCCTTTTCTGGAGTCTCTTCGGAAGTACTTGCTACTGAGAGCCGTTTGTATAAAGCGGATTCATCAGGAGCCGGCGATATTGAGCTTTGTAAGTTTTCTTTTTGACTTGATTCTATAAGCGTTTCATCAGTTGTTATGGGTGACATTAGCTCAACCACACTTGGGACCTCTCCTGGAACGCTTGCAGTGGTAGGCCGTTTTTCAGAAGTTTGTGAACTGGGTTCGTCTCCAACTATTAGTTTTGGACTTGCGGTTGCTTCAGCAGGAATAACAATTTTCCCTGTGTCTTTTGGTGACATTTCTGAGATTGATACTAATTCCGTTTTGGCTTTTTCTGGAGTTTCTTCATAAACACTTGTAACTGAATGTCGGTTTTCTAATGCGGGTTCGTCAAGAGGTGGCGATATTGAACTTGGTGACAAATCTTTTAAACTTGATGTCTTGTGAACTTCCTCTGCAACACTTTCCGCAGATGGACTTTTTTTTGAAATCGGTGAACTAGATTTATCCTCAGCTGGTGACTTTGGACTTTCTGCTGTTTTCTCAAGACTAACAGTCTTCTGTATTTCTTCAGGTGCGGTAGGCAGATGTTTACTACTTAAAGTTAGTTGCGACTCAATTAATTCTGGCTCCTTTTTGGCCTCTTCTGGAGTCTCTTTGGAAGCTCTTGTAACCAAGAGTTGTTTGTCTAAAGCGGGTTCATCAGGCGTTAGTAATATTGAACTTTCTAATTTATCTTTCTGGCTAGATGTTATAAACATTTCATCAATTGTTACGGGTGACTTTAGCTCAACTGCACTTGGGACCTCTCCTGGAATACTTTCAAAAGAAGGTCGCTTTTCAGAAGTTGGTGAGCTTAGTTCATCTCCAATCACTAGTTTAGGACTTTCGGGTGTTTCCTCAGCAATTTTATGTATTTCTTTAGGTGACGTAGATAGTGGTTTACTTGTTGTTTCTGAGATTAATACTGGCTCTATTTTAGCTATCTCTGTAGCCTCTTCTGAAACACTTTTATCTGAATGTCTTTTATCTAATGCGGGTTCGTTATGAGTTGGCGATATCGAACTTGGTGACAAATCTTTTGAGCCTGATGTTTTGTGCATTTCGTCTAGGGTTGAGGGAGACTTTATGTGAACCACACTTGAAACTTTCTCTGTAATAATTTCAGTAGATGGCGTTTTTTCTGAAATCGGTATACTTATTTTATCTTCAGCTGGTGACTTTGTACTTTCTGCTATTTTCTCAGGACTAACAATCTTCTGCGTTTCTTCAGGTGCGATAGACACTGCTTCACTGGTTATAGTTAGTTGTGACTCAGGCACAGGATCCTTCTTAAATGTTTCAGAAATTAATTCTGGGTCCTTTGTAGTCTCTTCTGGAGTTAATTCCATAGCACTTGTTACGGAGAGTCGTTTGTCTGAAGCGGATTCATCAGGAGTCGGTGATATTGAACTTAGTAATTTTTCTTTCTGGCTTGGTGTTATAAGCATTTCATCAGTTGTTATGAGAGATTTTAACCCAATCTCATTCGAAACTTCCTCTGGTACACTTGCAGTGAAAGGCCGTTTTTCAGAAGTTGGTTCACTAGGTTCATCTCCAATTACCAGACTTGGACTTGCGGGTGCTTCCTCAGGACTTGCAATTTTCTGCATTTCTTTAGGTGGTGTCGATAGTTTACTAGATGTTTCTGAGATCAATATTGTTTCCGTTTTAACTTTCTCTGGAATCACTTCGGAAACACTTGTAACTGAATGTCGCTTATCTAATGCGAGTTTGTCATAAGTTGGCGTTATCGAACTTGGAGACAAATCTTTCGGGGTTGATGTTTTTTGTACATCGTCTAGCGTTGTAGGTGACTTAGGGTGAGCCACACTTGGAAATGTCGCTGACACACTTTCAGCTGATGGGCTTTTTTCCGAAATCAGTGTACAAGATTTATCTTCTGCTGGTGACTTTGGACATTCTGCTATTTTCTCTGGACTAGCAATCTTCTGTATTTCTTCAGATTCGGTAGACAGTTGTTTACTGGTTACAGTCAGTTGCGGCTCAGACAGAGGTCCTTCCTCACTTGTTCTGGGGCTTAATTCTGGCTCCTTTACAGCCTGAACTGGACTCTCTTTGAAAGCACTTGCTACTAAGGGTTGTTTGTCTACAGTGAATTTATCAGGAGTCGGTGATTTTGAACTTGGTAATTTTTCTTTCTGACTTGATGTTATGAGCGTGTCATCAGTAGTTATTGGTGACTTTAGCTCAAATGCACTTAAAACCTCTCCTGGAACAATTGCAGAGGAAGACCGTCTTTCAGAAGTTGATACACTCGGTTCGTCTCGAATTACTTGTTTTGGACTTGAGGGTGCTTCCTCAGAACTAGCAATTTTCTGTGTTTCTTTTGGTGACGTAGACAGTGGTTTAGCCGTTTTTTCTGAGATTATTACTCGATCCTTTTCAGCCGTCTCTATTGCATCTTCGGAAATACTTATAACTGAATGTCGCTTATCTAATAAGGGTTCGTCATGAGTTGGCGTTACTGAACTTTTTGCCAAATCTTTTGAGCTTGATGTTTTGTCTGTTTCCTCTAGCGATGTGGGCGACTTTAGGTGAACCACACTTGAAACTTCTTTTGAAACACTTTCAGAAGATGGCCTTTTTTCTAAAATATGTATATCAATTTTATCTTCAACTGGTAACTTTGGACTTTCTGCTGTTTTCTCAGTACTAGCTATTTTTTGTGTTTCTTCAGGTTCAGTAGATAGTTGTTTACTACTTATAGTCAGTTGCGACTCAGGCACAGGTTTCTTTTCACTTGGATCAGAGATTAATTCTAACTCCTTTGTAAACTTTTCTGGAGTCTCTTCGGAAGCACTTGATATAGAGAGTTTGTCTAAAGCGGATTCATCAGGAGTCGGTGATATTGAACTTTGTAATTTTTCTTTCTGGTTTGATAAAATAAGCGTTTCATCTATTGTTGTTGGCGACTTTAGCCCAATTGCAGTTGATACCTCTCCTGGAATAATTGTAGTGGAATGCCGTTTTTCAGAAGTTGGTACACTGAGTTCGTCTCCAATTACTAATTTTGGACTTGTGGGTGCTTCCTCAGGAATAGCAATTTTTTGTGTTTCTTTTGGTGGGGTAGATAGTGGTTTAGTGGTTTTTTCTGTGATTAATACTGGTTCCTTATTAGCCGTCTTTGGAGAATCTTCGGAAACACTTGTAACTGAATATCGCTTATCTAATGGGGGTTCGTCATGAGTTGGCAATACCGAACTTGGTGACAAATCTTTTGAGCTTGGTGTTTTGTCCGTTTCCTCTAGGGATGTGGGTGACTTAAGGTGAACCACACTTGAAACATCTTTTGAAACACTTTCAGTAGATGGCCTTTTTTCTAAAATCGATATATCAGTTTTATCTTCAACTGGTAACTTTGGACTTTCTGCTGTTTTCTCAGTACTAGCTATCTTCTGTGTTTCTTCAGGTTCAGTAGACAATTGTTTACTAGTTATAGTCTGTTGCGATTCTGGCACAGGTTCCTTTTCACTTGTTTCGGAGATTAATTCTGACTTCTTTATTACCTTTTCTGGAGTCTCTTCGGAAGCACTATCTACTGAGAGTCGTTTGTCTAAAGCGGACCCATCAGGAGTCGGTGATATTGAACTTTGCAATTTTTCTTTCTCGTCTGTTGTTATAAATGTTTCATCACTTGTTATGGGTGACTTTGTCTCAACAGCACTTGGGACCTCTCCTGGAATACTTGCAGTGGAAGGCCGTTTTTCAGAAATTGGTGAACTGGGTTCGTCTTCAGTTACTAGCTTAGGACTTGCGGATGCTTTCTCAGGACTAGCAATTTTCTGTGTTCCTTTGGGTGACGTAGATAGTAGTTTACTACTTGTATCTGATGTTAATACTGGTTCCTTCTCAGCTGACTCTGTAGCATCTTCGGAAACACTTGTGACTGAATGTCGCTTATCTAATAGGGTCTCTTCATGAGTTGGCGATACCGAACTTGGTGACAAATCTTTCGAGCTTGATATTTTGTCTGTTTCCTCTAGCGATGTGGGCGACTTTAGGTCAACCATACTTGAAACTTCTTTTGAAACACTTTCAGTAGATGGCCTTTTTTCTGAAATCGGTATATCAGTTTTATGTTCAACTGGTAACTTTGGACTTTCTACTGTTTTCTCAGTACTAGCTATCTTCTGTGTTTCTTCAGGTTCAGTAGACAATTGTTTACTAGTTATAGTCTGTTGCGACTCTGGCACAGGTTCCTTTTCACTTGTTTCGGAGATTAATTCTGACTCCTTTATTACCTTTTCTGGAGTCTCTTCGGAAACACTATCTATTGAGAGTCGTTTGTCTAAAGCGGACCCATCAGGAGTCGGTGATACTGTACTTTGCAATTTTTCTTTCTGGCCTGTTGTTATAAGTGTTTCATCACTTGTTATGGGTGACTTTGACTCAACAGCACTTGGGACCTCTCCTGGAAAACTTGCAGTGGAAGGCCGTTTTTCAGAAGTTGGTGGACTGGGTTCGTCTCCAATTACTAGCTTATGACTTGCGGATGCTTTCTCAGGACTAGCAATTTTCTGTGTTTCTTTGGGTGACGTAGATAGTAGTTTACTACTTGTATCTGATGTTAATACTGGTTCCTGCTCAGCTGACTCTGTAGCATCTACGGAAACACTTGTGACTGAATGTCGCTTATCTAATAGGGTCTCTTCATGAGTTGGCGATACCGAATTTGGCGACAAATCTTTCGAGCTTGATATTTTGTCTGTTTCCTCTAGCGATGTGGGCGACTTTAGGTCAACCATACTTGAAACTTCTTTTGAAACACTTTCAGTAGATGGCCTTTTTTCTGAAATCGGTATATCAGTTTTATCTTCAACTGGTAACTTTGGACTTTCTACTGTTTTCTCAGTACTAGCTATCTTCTGTGTTTCTTCAGGTTCAGTAGACAATTGTTTACTAGTTATAGTCTGTTGCGACTCTGGCACAGGTTCCTTTTCACTTGTTTCGGAGATTAATTCTGACTCCTTTATTGCCTTTTCTGGAGTCTCGTCGGAAGAACTTGCTACTGAAAGTCGTTTGTCTAAAGCGGAATCATCAGGAGTCGGTGATATTGAACTTTGTAATTTTTCTTTCTGGTCTGTTGTTATAAGTGTTTCATCACTTGTTATGGGTGACTTTGTCTCAACAGCACTTGGGACCTCTCCTGGAATACTTGCAGTGGAAGGCCGTTTTTCAGAAATTGGTGGACTGGGTTCATCTTCAATTACTAGCTTATGACTTGCAGATGCTTTCTCAGGACTTGCAATTTTCTGTGTTCCTTTGGGTGACGTAGATAGTAGTTTACTACTTGTATCTGATGTTAATACTGGTTCCTTCTCAGCTGACTCTGTAGAATCTTCGGAAACACTTGTGACTGAGTATCGCTTACCTAATAGGGTCTCTTCATGAGTTGGCGATACCGAACTTTGTGACAAATCTTTCGAGCTTGATATTTTGTCTGTTTCCTCTAGCGATGTGGGCGACTTTAGGTCAACCATACTTGAAACTTCTTTTGAAACACTTTCAGTAGATGGCCTTTTTTCTGAAATCGGTATATCAGTTTTATCTTCAACTGGTAACTTTGGACTTTCTGCTGTTTTCTCAGTACTAGCTATCTTCTGTGTTTCTTCAGGTTCAGTAGACAATTGTTTACTAGTTATAGTCTGTTGCGACTCTGGCACAGGTTCCTTTTCACTTGTTTCGTAGATTAATTGTGACTCCTTTATTGCCTTTTCTGGAGTCTCTTCGGAAGAACTTGCTACTGAGAGTCGTTTGTCTAAAGCGGAATCATCAGGAGTCGGTGATATTGAACTTTGTAATTTTTCTTTCTGGTCTGTTGTTATAAGTGTTTCATCACTTGTTATGGGTGACTTTGTCTCAACAGCACTTGGGACCTCTCCTGGAATACTTGCAGTGGAAGGCCGTTTTTCAGAAGTTGGTGGACTGGGTTCGTCTCCAATTACTAGCTTATGACTTGCGGATGCTTTCTCAGGACTAGCAATTTTCTGTGTTCCTTTGGGTGACGTAGATAGTAGTTTACTACTTGTATCTGATGTTAATACTGGTTCCTTCTCAGCTGACTCTGTAGCATCTTCGGAAACACTTGTGACTGAATGTCGCTTATCTAATAGGGTCTCTTCATGAGTTGGCGATACCGAACTTGGTGACAAATCTTTCGAGCTTGATATTTTGTCTGTTTTCTCTAGCGATGTGGGCGACTTTAGGTCAACCATACTTGAAACTTCTTTTGAAACACTTTCAGTAGATGGCCTTTTTTCTGAAATCGGTATATCAGTTTTATCTTCAACTGGTAACTTTGGACTTTCTGCTGTTTTCTCAGTACTAGCTATCTTCTGTGTTTCTTCAGGTTCAGTAGACAATTGTTTACTAGTTATAGTCTGTTGCGACTCTGGCACAGGTTCCTTTTCACTTGTTTCGGAGATTAATTCTGACTCCTTTATTACCTTTTCTGGAGTCTCTTCGGAAACACTATCTATTGAGAGTCGTTTGTCTAAAGCGGACCCATCAGGAGTCGGTGATACTGTACTTTGCAATTTTTCTTTCTGGCCTGTTGTTATAAGTGTTTCATCACTTGTTATGGGTGACTTTGACTCAACAGCACTTGAGACCTCTCCTGGAACACTTGCAGTGGAAGTCCGTTTTTCAGAAGTTGGTGAACTGGGTTCGTCTCCAATTACTAGCTTATGACTTGCGGATGCTTTCTCAGGACTAGCAATTTTCTGTGTTCCTTTGGGTGACGTAGATAGTAGTTCACTACTTGTATCTGATGTTAATACTGGTTCCTTCTCAGCTGACTCTGTAGCATCTACGGAAACACTTGTGACTGAATGTCGCTTATCTAATAGGGTCTCTTCATGAGTTGGCGATACCGAACTTGGTGACAAATCTTTCGAGCTTGATATTTTGTCTGTTTCCTCTAGCGATGTGGGCGACTTTAGGTCAACCATACTTGAAACTTCTTTTGAAACACTTTCAGTAGATGGCCTTTTTTCTGAAATCGGTATATCAGTTTTATCTTCAACTGGTAACTTTGGACTTTCTGCTGTTTTCTCAGTACTAGCTATCTTCTGTGTTTCTTCAGGTTCAGTAGACAATTGTTTACTAGTTATAGTCTGTTGCGACTCTGGCACAGGTTCCTTTTCACTTGTTTCGGAGATTAATTGTGACTCCTTTATAGCCTTTTCTGGAGTCTCTTCGGAAGAACTTGCTACTGAGAGTCGTTTGTCTAAAGTGGAATCATCAGGAGTCGGTGATATTGAACTTTGTAATTTTTCTTTCTGGTCTGTTGTTATAAGTGTTTCATCACTTGTTATGGGTGACTTTGTCTCAACAGCACTTGGGACCTCTCCTGGAATACTTGCAGTGGAAGGCCGTTTTTCAGAAGTTGGTGGACTGGGTTCGTCTCCAATTACTAGCTTATGACTTGCGTACGCTTTCTCAGGACTAGCAATTTTCTGTGTTCCTTTGGGTGACGTAGATAGTAGTTTACTACTTGTATCTGATGTTAATACTGGTTCCTTCTCAGCTGACTCTGTAGCATCTTCGGAAACACTTGTGACTGAATGTCGCTTATCTAATAGGGTCTCTTCATGAGTTGGCGATACCGAACTTGGTGACAAATCTTTCGAGCTTGATATTTTGTCTGTTTTCTCTAGCGATGTGGGCGACTTTAGGTCAACCATACTTGAAACTTCTTTTGAAACACTTTCAGTAGATGGCCTTTTTTCTGAAATCGGTATATCAGTTTTATCTTCAACTGGTAACTTTGGACTTTCTGCTGTTTTCTCAGTACTAGCTATCTTCTGTGTTTCTTCAGGTTCAGTAGACAATTGTTTACTAGTTATAGTCTGTTGCGACTCTGGCACAGGTTCCTTTTCACTTGTTTCGGAGATTAATTCTGACTCCTTTATTACCTTTTCTGGAGTCTCTTCGGAAGCACTATCTATTGAGAGTCGTTTGTCTAAAGCGGACCCATCAGGAGTCGGTGATACTGTACTTTGCAATTTTTCTTTCTGGCCTGTTGTTATAAGTGTTTCATCACTTGTTATGGGTGACTTTGTCTCAACAGCACTTGGGACCTCTCCTGGAATACTTGCAGTGGAAGGCCGTTTTTCAGAAATTGGTGGACTGGGTTCATCTTCAATTACTAGCTTATGACTTGCAGATGCTTTCTCAGGACTTGCAATTTTCTGTGTTCCTTTGGGTGACGTAGATAGTAGTTTACTACTTGTATCTGATGTTAATACTGGTTCCATCTCAGCTGACTCTGTAGCATCTACGGAAACACTTGTGACTGAATGTCGCTTATCTAATAGGGTCTCTTCATGAGTTGGCGATACCGAACTTGGTGACAAATCTTTCGAGCTTGATATTTTGTCTGTTTCCTCTAGCGATGTGGGCGACTTTAGGTCAACCATACTTGAAACTTCTTTTGAAACACTTTCAGTAGATGGCCTTTTTTCTGAAATCGGTATATCAGTTTTATCTTCAACTGGTAACTTTGGACTTTCTGCTGTTTTCTCAGTACTAGCTATCTTCTGTGTTTCTTCAGGTTCAGTAGACAATTGTTTACTACTTATAGTCAATTGTGACTCAGACACAGGTTCCTTTTCACTTGTTTTGGAGATTAATTCTGACTCCTTTATAGCCTTTTCTGGAGACGCTTCGGAAGCACTTGCCACTGAGAGTCGTTTGTCTAAAGTAGATTTATCAGGAGTCGGTGATATCGTACTTGGTAATTTTTTTAACTGGCTTGATGTTATATGCATTTCATCAGTTGATATTGGTGACTTAGGCTCGATTGCACTTGAAACCTCTCCTGGAACAATTGCAGTGGAAGGTCGTTTTCCAGAAGTTGGTACACTGTGTTCTTCTCGAATTACTAATTTTGGACTTATGGGTGCTTCCTCGGGACTAGCAATTTTCTGCTTTTCTTTTGGTAACGTAGATAGTGTTTTAGTAATTTCCTCTGAGGTTAACACTGGCTCTTTTTTAGGCGTCTCCGGAGCGTCTTCAGAAACACTTGTAACTGAATGTCGCTTATCTAATGCGGGTTCTTCATGAGATGGCGAAACCGAACTTGGTGTCAAATCTTTCGAGCTTGATGTTTTGTCTGTTTCCTCTAGCGATGTGGGCGACTTTAGGTGAACCACACTTAAAACTTCTTTTGAAACACTTTCAGTAGATGGCCTTTTTTCTGAAATCGGTATATCAGTTTTATCTTCAACTGGTAACTTTGGACTTTCTGCTGTTTTCTCGGTACTAGCTATCTTATGTGTTTCTTCAGGTTCAGTAGACAATTGTTTACTAGTTATAGTCTGTTGCGACTCTGGCACAGGTTCCTTTTCACTTGTTTCGGAGATTATTTCTGACTCCTTTATTGCCTTTTCTGGAGTCTCTTCGGAAGAACTTGCTACTGAGAGTCGTTTGTCTAAAGCGGAATCATCAGGAGTCGGTGATATTGAACTTTGTAATTTTTCTTTCTGGTCTGTTGTTATAAGTTCTACATCACTTGTTATGGGTGATTTTGACTCAACAGCACTTGGGACCTCTTCTGGAACTCTTGCTGTGGATGACCGTTTTTCAGAAGTTAGTACACTGTGTTCGTCTCCAATTACTAGTTTTGGACTTGCGGGTGCTTTCTCAGGACTTGCAATTTTCTGCGTTTCTTTAGGTGACGTAGATAGTGGTTTACTAGCTATTTCTGAGATCAATACTGGTTCCGTTTTAGGAGTCTCTGCAACTTCTTCGGAATCACTTGTAACTGAATGTCGCTCATCCAAAGCGGGTTCGTCGTGAGTATGTGATAGCGAATCTGGTAACAAATCTTTCGAGGTGGATGTTTTTTGTGTATCGTCTAGTATTGTTGGTGATTTTATGTCAGCCACACTTGGAACTTTCTCTGAAACACTTTGAGTAAATGATATTTTTTCTGAAATCGGTGTACTATTCATATCTTCAGCTGGTGATTTTCGAATTTCTGCTATTTTTTCTGGACTAGCAATTTTCTGTATTTCTTCAGTTGGGGTAGTCATTTGTTTACTGGTTATAGACAGTTGCGGCTCAGGCAGAGGTTCCTTTGTACTTGTTTTGGGGATTAATTCTTGCTCTATTTTAGCCTGTTCTGGAGTCTCTTCGAAAGTGCTTGCTACTGAGAGTCTTTTGTCTAAAGCAGTTTCATCAGGAGTCGGTGATATGGCTTCTGATTCTTTCTGGCTTGATGTTATGAGCATTTCATCAGTCATTGGTGACTTTCGCTCAATTGCAGTTGAAACCTTTTCTGGAACAATTGTAGTGGAAGGCCGCTTTTCAGAAGTTGGTACACTGGGTTCGTCTTCAATGCCTAGTTTTGGACTTGTGAGTGGTTCCTCAGGACTAGCAATTTTCTGTGTTTCTTTTGGTGACGTAAATAGAGGTTTAGTCGTTTTTTCTGAGATCAATACTGGCGCCTTTTTAGCCGTTTCTGGAGCTTCTTCAGAAACACTTGTAACTGAATGTCGCTTATCTAATGCGACCTCGTCAAGAGTTGGCGATACCGAACTTGGTGACAAATTTTTCGAGCTTGATGTTTTGTGTGTTTCGTCTAGTGATGTAGGCGACTTTAGGTGAACCACAGTTGGAACTTCTTCTGAAATACTTTCAGTTGATGGCCTTTTTTCTAAAATCAGTATACTAGTTTTATCTTCAGCTGGTGATTTTGGACTTTCTGCTGTTTTCTCAGTACTAGCTGTCTTCTGTGTTTCTTCAGGTTCAGTAGACAGTTGTTTACTAGTAATAGTCAGTTGTGAATCAGGCACAGGTTCGCCTACAGACTTTAGGTGAACCACACTTGGAACTTTTTCTGAAATACTTTCAGTTGATGACCTTTTTTCTAAAATCAGTGTACTAGTTTTATCTTCAGCTGGTGATTTTGGACTTTCTGCTGTTTTCTCAGTACTAGCTATCTTCTCTGTTTCTTCAGGTTCAGTAGCCAGTTGTTTACTAGTTATAGTCAGTTGTGAATCAGGCACAGGTTCCTTCTCACTTGTTTTAGAGATAAATTCTAGCTTCTTTATAGCCTTTTCTGGAGTCTCTTTGGAAGCGCTTGTTACTGAGAGTCGTTTGTCTAAAGCGGTTTCATCAGGAGTCATTGATATTGAACTTGGTAATTTTTCTTTCTGGCTTGATGTTATAAGCGTTTCGTCAGTTGTTTCTGGTGACTTTAGCTCAGTTTTGCTTGAAACCTCCCTTAGAACAATTGCAGTGGAAGTCTGTTTTTCAGAAGTTGGTACACTGGGTTCGTCTTCAGTTACTAGTTTTGAACTTGTGGGTATTTCGTCGGGACTATCAATCTTCTGTGTTTCTTCAGGTGATGTAAATTTACTAGGTTTAGTCAGTTGCAACTCAGGCATGTGTTCACTTTTACTTTTTTCTAATACTGGAAGTGGTTCTTTATCTACCCTCTCCGGAATCTCTTTTGAAACGCTTGTTACTGAAAGTTGCTCCTCATGAGTTGGCAATAATGAACTTTGTGCTTCTATCATTATAGATGACTTAAGGTCAGTTGTACTTAGAACTTCCCCTGAATCACTCACACTGTATGTTTTTTTTTCTGACACCGGTACACTAGTTTTATCTTCAACTGGTAACCTTGGACTTTCTGCTGTTTTCTCAGGACTAGCAATCATCTTTGATTCTTCAGGTGAAGTAGAAAGTGGTTTACTCGTCACAGTTGATGTCATTGTACTTACTCCTTCGTTTATTAAAAAATACTTATCGGTTTTGTCTTGCGCGTTTTCTGTACTACTCACTATTTCGTCACTCAAGATTTCGTCATTACTTTGTTGTTTATCTAAAACTGCCCCTTCGTGTTCACCTACTTTATCACTTTTTCTTGTAAACAATCCTTTTGCCTTACTTATTTTTTCATCAAATTTGTTCATGAAGCTACTTATCATCGATTTACTTTCTTTTTTCTTTTCAAGTTGGGTCGTTACAAGTGGTTCCTCTGTTTTTACAGTTTTCTCACGGTTATCACTGGGTTTTTTCATAGAATTATCTAACTGTGTCAGACCAGTTTCTTCTACTAAATCAGGGCTAGATAAATCTTCCTCGGGCAGTGTTGTATCTGTTTTTATTTCTAAAGTCTCTTTACTCGCTGTGATTATTTTTACATCAGCTGTTTCACTTAATTTGTTATCTTCTTCCTTCGGGATCACGCCTTGATTTGTTTCTGCAGATATTGATTTGAGACTTTCTAAATCATCTTTGTGCTGCAAAGCAGCATCTTTTGGCTTGTCTTCTTTATTCTTCAAATCTGCTAATTTTTCCTCAAGTTTTTCTAAGGTTTTCGTAGACTCCAAAGTTACGCTTAACCTCTTTTCTTCCTTTTGGTAAGCAGCTTCAATTTTTTCTTTTTTAGCCGACGTAAGATATTCACTTATTTTTGTTTCTTCCATTGCAGTTTCTGCTGGGATACCGTTGACTTCCTTATTTTTCAGATTCCCTAAAGAAACTGTACCAATATCTAAAGAAGCTTCAATTTTGTCTTCTATTAACTCAGATTTTATTTTTTTACTGTCACTTAAGACAGTCCTATCAGTAACATCACTCACATCCTCTGATGTTATTATTTTTACTGGAGAAATTTCTTTAGATACTTTATCAGAAATTACGTGATCTACAGGCTTTAATGATTTTGGGTCTCTTCGTTCAAATTCATGTTCTTTTTGGCTTTGTAAAAACACTTTTGTAGCTTCAATTGTTGTCCTATTATCCTTGAAACTACTAAAAATCTCAGGAGATTTTCGGAGTATTGGTGACTTTTCTGCGATAAGCTCGTCGAGACTTTTCTCAGATTTTAATACTTCTGCGACATCAGCGACAATTTTTTCCACTTCTATGGGGCTTAGAGGTAATTTATCAGAACTATCTAATTTTTGAGCTTCTTCAATTTCTTTTTCTACATCTTCAGGTATTGAAGGTATTTTTTCCGGCATTACGTGAATTTCTTCCACAACGATGATGTCTTCTTTGATAGGGGAATCAACTGTTGTGATGTGAGTCTCTCGCAATTTTTCCGTAAACTGACTATAATTGTATTCTTGTACTGCTGGTAAGTCTTTGCCAGGTATTAAAGACGTTTTAATCTGATCATTATACATTGGAGATTCTGGGGCTGACCCTGGAGTAACAGTCACAAGTTCTGCATGTGAAGGACGTTGAACTGATTTAATAATTACATCATCTTCAATAGTTTTAAAATCTGCTACAGGTGCTATTTTGTCCTTCTCAGTAAGTGGTAAATTTTTCGGCAGTGTAGGCTTTGTTTGTGTTAAAACGTTTGTTTTATCTTTAAAATCATCGTCATCAATTGGGGTTTTTTTGTCTTCATATAGTCTATAATCTACTTCTTCGTGTAAAGGAAGATCAGCTACTTCATCAGGTGTTTTCACAATATCTCTAATTTGCTGCGTATCTTGTTTAGGACTTTTTTCTTTGGGTTTATGCGAGTCAATTAATGTTTTTGGGGGAACAATTTCTTTAGTATCTTCTTTCACATGTTTTTCCTCAACGTGATCTTCTTTAATTTCATCAAGTGTAATACGTTCATCCTCCGGCAATGTAGGAGCAGTTGTAGCTCCAGATTCAACGGTTGTTGAAATTTTTTCATCGGGTTGTGACTCCTGTATAATATTTTCAAGAGAGTCTTTAGGTTTTGCAATGCCACTTTTACTATCTGACGTTTTCTTTTCACTACTTATGTCCTGTTTCTCTTCCACACTTGTAGAATGTTCTTTTGACTCACTCTCTTTTATTTGTTTTTCTAAGGTAGATTCTTTTAGTTGCTCTTTAATGTTCGTTAATATTTTTTCTTTCTCATCCTTAACACTATCTTCGAGTTTTTTCTTCTCTGATTCTTCTTCGTCCTTTACATGTTTCTGTAATTCATCTTCAACTTTTTCATCTCTATGAAAACTTTCAGGCGCAGCAATAGAATCTTCAGTATAATGATCTACTTCTTCTTTTTCAATAATAAGATATTCTTCTTCAAACTCACCATCACCCATAGTTTCTGTTTTAACGTCATCTAATAAACAAGTTATTTTCTCGATATCAGATCTTCCTACAAATTCAACTTTTTCGTCAGTCTCACTATCTCTATTAAAAACTGCTTCAATTTCTCTTACAATTTCTTGTTCTTCTCGTTCATCAAGTTCTTGCTGTTTAATTTCATCAAATGATCTAGATGTATCTTCATCAGATTTCTTTGCATCTTTCAATATATCTTCATAATTGACACGTTGCAATCCCTTTAGTTTAGATGTATCAGCCTTTGCGGACTTTATTGATTTGATTGGACTTTTTGTTGCTTTCATTCCCTTAATAGGTGACGATAACGGCCGGGGTCTTCGAGAAATAGGCTCTCTCTTAGTTTTAATATCTTTCTTTTCAGTTATTTTTTGAGAAATATCTCGTTTAGGTGAAGGTTGTTTATATTTTGATTCAACAACTCTACGATTGTTTGCTTCCTTAGTGCTTTTAGCCGGTGTGCTTCCTGGACTAAGTTTTCTTGTTTTAATTTTCGATCTGTCTTTTATTGTCGAAAGGACTACTTTAGTATCACTAGACCTTTTTGGTGTCGTAGGAGGAGACTTTTTTTCATCTATTACTTTCTTTTCAGCTGTCAGTTGTTTTTTTTCTGTTGATTTAGAAGGAGCCCGAGAAGTAACTTTACTTTTTATAGTAGATGAAGATATTGATTCAATTTTTGGTTTATCCGTCCTTTTCTTTGATTCAGTCTTTGGTTTTTCTTCAGATTCTGCTTTTTTAAAATCTCTGCCTTTAGTACTGTCTTTAACTTCCTCAGTCTTTTCTGTCCGTTTTATTTTCTTTTCAATAATTTTTTTTTGAGAATCTTTTTTCTTAGGTAAGTTATCTAATAAAGCACTCTCATAATGAGCAAATTTATTGTCCAATTTGGTATCCACTCTTGCAGTAATGGCTTCTTCTATAACCGATTCTATTTTTTTATCTTCATCTACTAATTCGCTTAAAAGTTTATTATCTATTACATTCTTTGAATCAATTTCGTCCTTCAAATGTGTAATTTTAGGCGGTGCAAGCTCTGATTCTAAACATTTTTCTTCTTTCTTTTCAGTAATAATATTTTTTTCTTTACTGATTTTTGTGGTTGCTTGTTTAGTCGATTTTGTGATCGAAGTGCTTGTAACCATTGCTTGAGGTGGTGTTGTAGCTAGCATCTGACGACCAGTATAAGATGGATGCTGCAAAAATTCCAAATGTTTTAATTTTTCAAGGCCCTCGAATATTTTATGTTGTGGAGTTGATCCGGGGAACATTATCCTAGTGATTGTATCATCTGGATTAGCTGGTCTCCATACCAGAAGTGCACATATCGACACTAGATTTGGTATTGGGAAATTAAACTGCCCTAGTATACTTGCACCTTCAAATAGTTTTTGCTCACTGTTGTGCCATCGTTTCAAAAATTCTCGAACATATTTGGAGTCTTTGGACGGATTTAGTACATACATGTCCAATGTTCCTGAAAACAAAAAAGAATTATGACGAATATTTAATAATATATTTTATAGATATTGGAAAATTTAGCCTACTAAAGTCCAAGTCAAGTCAAACTTTTAAGTCAAATCAATCTTTACGGGCCGGACATTTTAATCGCTATTACATGATCAGCAACCATTTTACTTATTTGGGGGCACGGCAGTGCCCCCGCCAAGTCGAGCAAAAAAAGCGGCACGGCCGTTACCATCCTTTTCTCGAAGCAATTAAGGCCGTTTTCGACCCCCTATAACTTCGTTGCGGATAAAACAAGAAGCCTGAATTTTCAGTTACTAATTAGGCATTGTGTAAACACGATATGTTTAAAATTTCATTCAATTTGAACTAGTAGTTTAAGAATTGTAACTTGTCAAACTTTCTTAATTTTGTCACTGACTGACTGACCGATCATCAAAAGTCTAAGGCACTTCTAGCAGATATAGAACCTTCAAATTTAGAATATAATTAGTGTTTAGTGTGTAAATCAAGGGAAAACCTAAAAATTTCAAAATTTCTGGCCAGTTTTCTAGATACACCAATTGCATGAATAACTTTGTAATTCCATATAAATGTATAGGATTATACAAAGTTATTTGCAGTTAATGAATCAGTGTACTCGTATAATGGCATAATAGTTGTAGATAGGTACCTAGATATATGAGTGTGTTCAGCCCATGAAATTGTACAACATTTCCCTAGGAAAATATGACGAAAAAAAAGGTGCAAATAAATAGACTAAATAACTCGAAATTACCAATTACTATGAAAGAAAGAACACTAATAATCAAATCCGCTATACTATTAATAAATTGACGATTAATTTAAAAAACCTTTGAGTGCCAGTTGACGAGTGCACAGAACAATGTTATTCCAGGGAGGACGAGTGTGGTCCGAAATATTGCTCGCGCTAGGGACGCAAGCGAGGTACGCAAAAGGTGAATACCCTCCAGGTACACTTATCTTACAGCCCCAGTACACATAGGTTTGTAATAGTCCATGCTTTGCAATGCACCACTGTAGGCCATGATCACTTGTGTTCACACAATGGCCCATGGCTCATTGCTGTCGTGCGAAACACTCACGATGGACGTGGAAGTAGTTACGGCCGTGGCTATTTATTTATAACATACTGCTTACAAGTATTACAGAAGTGTGTACCGCCACAAAGTTATAAATAAAATGGCGCTAAGGGAGTGGTGGATGCTATCCATTTACCGTAATAGGACAAGGGTACGTAGATTTTTTAATGTTTCTTAGATGTATTTCTAGTTTTTTCAGGCTTATTTTAAATACGTATGGAATGTTAACGTATATGACTAAGTTTCTTCACGCCCATATCCCCGAAGAGGTAGACAGAGGTACAACATAGGGAGTGGACTTTGAGAAAAACTGTAGCTGAAGCTCAAGAAGTAATACCGGAAAAGAAAAAGAGGAAGACTACATACAAAAATAAGAAAAAAATCATAATACAGAGGCTTTAAGAAAAATCGTTATTGATATTCTAGAAGTAAAAAGTACCAAAAAGGAAAAAAGCAGGACTCTACAAAAAGAAGTGAGGTATCATCAAAAACATCCTGTAAAAAACCAAGTCTCCCAGCTCAGTTTTTCTACCGTAAAAAGTTGTGAGATTCATGTAATACCAAGTCGGTTAATTTATTTAGTCCCTACTTAAGGGACCTTCTGTCTTAAGTTATTACGTAAGTTGTTATCATATCAATGTTAAAAATCTTTTACGTTTTAAATAAATAGATAGAAGAAATAGATAGATAGATATGTCCGGGGTAAACTCAAAAAGTACAGCATGGATTTACTTCAAATTTTGCATGAATATTACTGACAGGTCGGGTCAACATATAGGCTACATATTGTCACGTTATCATCTACAGGGGAGGAGCTGTGCGGAGTAAACGAAGTCCGCGCGGACGAAGTCGTGGGCAACAGCTAATAATAAATATTGCTGGACAAATGACCCTAATTTTTTAAATATTTGCACACCATAAAATGGTAGAATATGTTGGTAACTTAATTAATTTTTAACAACTTGTAAACACCCATATTCTTGCAAATAAATATTTTCTTCTTTCTAACATCAAAGTAAGTAAATTAGTTGGTTGTGTTATTGGTGTTAGTTAACGACGATACTAATATATAGAAATATATATATATATATATATATATATATATATATATATATATATATATATATATATATATAAGTATTTTAACATACACAATTAACGCCCAAACCCAGAAATATAAACGTCTATGCTCATCACATAAATGCTTGCCCCTGACGGGAATCGAACCCGAGCCCCATCGATTGCGTAGTCAGGGTCGCTGACCACTCGACCAACGAGGCGGTCAAACATTACACACACTACATTTATGTGACATATATGATAATAAACGCAGATTCATAGTTTTTCCTTTACGGCTAAAGCTATTACCAAATTTATGTAAAAGATATTATTATATCGAATTTCGACCACAGGGTGAACGCAAGTTACAATAATCATTTTTTCTTATATCATAACAAAACAAGCAGATGAGACCCATCTGATGGAAAGAATCAGCCATCGCTTTTAAACACCAAAGATGTTAATGGTGCGTTGCTATCTTGTGGCGAGGTCTAATGCCACATGTATAAGTTTACCGGCTACCTTACCCTCCAAACCGGAACACGATAGTGACAAGCACTGACGCTATTGTGACAGGAATAGGTAAAGCGGTGGTACCAGACCCGGGCGAGACAATGCACCTAGTAGCCTAATGGTAGTGGCTCGCATAACCAATCGGTCGCCTTTTATGACCTGCCTGGCAGAACGGCAGTTGGTCTAGTCTTCAAAGGAGGCTGGGACCAACACGGGGGAAAATGTTTGTTACTCGATTGAGTATATTTACAAAGTAGATTTTATGTGATTACATAAAATCTACTTTGTAAATATACTGTGTAAATATAAACGGATTTGAATGAAATTTGGCACACAGGTAGATGATGACCTGGAATAGCACATAGGCTAGGTGATCCCGCGGGATTCTCCAAAAACATTTATAATGCTGCAGGCTGCACTCTGCCGCTAGTGGTAAAATAATTTTGAAGATCGGTCCAGGGGTTTTTGAGTTTATTCGTTACAAATATCTTTTTTATATCATAAGATAGCAAACAAGCAGATGGGTCTCCTGATGAAAAAAGTCAACCATCGCCTATAGACACCAAAGATGTTAATGGTGCTATACTATTTTGTGGCGAGGTCTAATGCCACATGCATAAATTCCAACGTCAGTTCACGAAAAATCGCGGGCACGAATTTCTCGTGGCCAAGTCATCACGCTAGACCATGTTGGGTCCGAGCCGAGTGTCGGCCGTAGCACGGTCAACTAATCTATACATATAATAAAATCGCAGGAAAATCAAAACTGTACATTGAATATTTTTTTTAAAGAATACTTGGGGCGTGATCTACAATCGATATCGAAGCCAAAAATATAGTTTTTAGACTTTTTGTCTGTTTGTCTGTATGTCCGGGGTAAACTCAAAAAGTACTGCATGGATTTACTTCAAATTTTGCATGAATATTACTAATAGGTCTGGTCAACATATAGGCTACATATTATCACGCTATCACCTAGCGGCCAGGTGCTGTGCGGAGTAAACGAAGTCCGCGCGGACGAAGTCGCTGGCAACAGCTAATATTACATATATTTTGTATGGACACACTCACGCTATACCGAGCGTCAGCCGAGTGACGGCCGAGCATCGAACAATGCTCGGAAACAACTCGGTCTCGGCTCGGCTCCGCAATGGACTAAAAAATTCCTACACAAATTTCCAAATCTATGGTAATGATTTTCGATAGACCGTCCCTTACATCCTGTATTATAGGAATATTATAATTATTAGGTATAAAATAGATATAGCTATAAAACTAATGTTAGTAATCGCAAAAAAACAAATTAAAAATAATCGTAAAATTCTTACCATGTCCAACTTTGTGGTATAAATTAATAGGATCCGGGCTTCGATAGCAGTGCTGAGGCTGCAGGTTGATATGTCGGAGGTCTGCCATCATGTCCGAGCCAGCTTGTAGCAAAGACACCAGCAGAGGATCTATATCCTTGTCCCCGTCAGGGCTGGTGAGAGCGCGGCGTTCCTGGAAAAGCGAAATATAAGACTTGTAAGTTTAACCTTTACAAGTAACCTCATGGTCTAGGGGATAACCTATTTGGCTCAAATCATGAGATCCCAGGTTCAATCCCCGGGTCGACCGGAATCACGATGAACTGGAAAGTCTATGGACATTCGATTCACTCTGCCTACCCCGCAAAGAAACCGACGTAATTATACTTTTCTAGCAATAACTACCACTGGGCAGAGTTGACACTTAGATTTGGATTTTCGGAAAATCTCGAAAAGGTATATGTTTGTTAGTGCAAAAAGTTATTACAATCTTCATTTTGTTTAAAAGAAGCATTAAAATACGCACACACACATATACACACACACCTGAATTTTATATACAGCGTGTACAGGACGGTCTAACCGGCACTATGACTATGGAGCATGATTCTGAGATGGAAACCGTCGGAGAAGATATACAATGCGAATGTGAAAGGATGTAGGTACCGGGGAAGACCAAGACTCACATACCATGATCAAATTGATTGCAACCGGCGTGTGTGTATGAAGAGAGTGATGAACGTGGAGGAAGCGAGACAAGCCTGCAAGGATTGTGATGTATGGCACTCGGTTCTCTGTGCCTACCCCGTAAGGGATTTAGCGAGAAGATATGTACGTATGTATGAAACTGTTGGAAATTTGTATGGCAAATTTTTTTTGAAGTTATACTTCTTTAGGCGCGTTATGAAAAAATGATGAGAGTGAAATTTTAAGATGCGCGCGCATCTGTGACACAAAATTAACAGTATGAAGTTGTCTGCTTAACCGATCATTAAGTCTCGAAAAAAAAGCTCCAATATAATTGAGGTTAACTATCCGTATGTATTATTTATTGATATAAATTAAAATACTTTTATTTAATATAATTAAAACTAAATATTATTAAATTATTAATGTTAAATACTTATTTAATTGGAACTTTGTTGATTATCCTTTTCCAATCCTTCTATTATTTAATTGTAATTAATTATTTGCATGCAATTAAAAACTATTTTTTAATGATGCCAAAGAAGTATAACTTTTCACGCGCGTACATAAGTACACGCACCCATTTTTTTTTAAAGGAATGTTTTTTCTTAAACTTGTATGATTTGGCATTTATTCTAATACTCTGCATCAAATTTTAAGGAAAAAATAGTTATATTTCAGGAAATACACAAAATAAGTTCAAGAGTTCCGCGGGCAGAACGAGTCCGGGCAATATACACTTTACATTGCGTGTCGTGAAGAAAAAATATAAAACACTAATTTTACATTTCCCACAAAAAAAGAATTGCCATCATGACTAGATCGTGAAAATGGCAAGTTTTCTTAATTTTTCGGTACAACGACTCTTCACGCAGTATAACAACTAAAAAATTGATTTAACTTACATCTGTAAACACCTTTGGAAGAATAGTATACGATAGATTTACAGTACAGACTCAAATAATTAAATTAATTTATGAAAAATTCTTTATAAATAGAAATTTTAATTTCTGGTATTGCTGCTAGTACTTAGAAGACTTTCTTCTGTTGAGCAGATACTCCGTCAGTATGTGATGGATATAACTCTATCACAGTGGTTGTGAGACTAACAATAACATCCTTAACATGAAGCCGCATAATGCCGACAAATCACATTAACCGGCTTACATGCAATGAATTTTAATTCATATTATTGGGACATGTAAGGTATTAATTTAATTAATTACGTTTTATAAGCAAGTGTCCTTGGATTTACACGAGAATCTATACCTTGTCAGCGATCGCGTGTGGCCGAAATTCGACCACAGGCTAAACAATAAAATCTCTTTTAAGTTTGTCAAGTAACTTTATTCGTAAAGAAAATTTTAGACATGTGTGTATGATATCATGTGTTTCTAATGCATTTTATTTAAAAATATTTGGTTTCTGCAGTCCTCTGTAATGTAAACTTAAAATGTGCCAAATTTCATACTTCACCGTTTGCGCAATTGTCTTAAAAAGTGATCCAAAGTTTTTAGGCTACTGCATAGCTTCTATCGCGGGCCTTGAGCGTGGAGACCGAATCCAGAAATTCAGTAACGAAAAATCCTAACACCCCCCACTCCGACCGGCACAGCGGTGATACTTTTTAGTTTTTCCATCTATCGATAAATACCAGAACTTTTAATGACTTTTTGAAATATCACGCTTGTCTCTTTAGTTCAGCAACCCGCCTTTAGGTGGCATTGGTTGTATTGGAAAACTACCGTAATCATATATATAATTGTAATTGCATAAATTGATAAAAAATGCTATGCAATAGCTTTACCACGGCAATCTCCGAGTGCCACACGTCTTTTTTTTTCCTTCATATATTAATGTATATAGGTAGGGTGGATATCAAAAAATCTGTTCGACGCCAAAGACATCGACACCTCCGACGCACAAGATCGTATAAAACCATTTATCTGGCAAAATAGGTTTAAGCACATCGATATATGTTCAAAATCTTTTCCAACCCTATTTTGTGCAAATAAAGTATTTGTATTTGTAAAGTTTTTTATTTTAAGTTTATTTTTGCCATTACTCGAAAATATACGACCATAAGCGTTTCTAAAACTTGTTAATTGAAAGTATTTTTTTAGTATTTAAATTAAAAGTAATTTTAAATTTCAGGAATATATAAAAAAAAGTAACTTCACGCCCGTATCCTCGAAGGGGTAGGCAGAGGTAGAACAAGTGCACCCACGATGAGCCGAAGATACTTGGTCCCACAAACGTGATAGGTGGCAAGCCTATCGCTAACCGGGCACTTTCCAATCCCGGGCAACTTTGTGTTTATCAGAAAACTGAAAAAAAAAACATTTTTTTAAGTGCCCGACCCGGGAATCGAACCCGGGACCTCATGTGGTCGACGCCAACGTTGGACCACTAGACCACAGAGGTGACAGGAATATATAAAACTCATACACGTAATTACGATAATATAAAACATTAATTTTCAATAAAAAAGGCGTTACGACCCTATGCGCCGGAGTTGTCGATATTATTTGGTAGGTTTATACGATTATATATCCTCCCCGCGTTGTTGAGGGTATACAACGGTCCTTTGAAGAATAGACCAACTGCCATTCTGCCAGGCAGGTCGTAAAAGGCGACTGATTGGCTATACGTATCACCACCATCGTGACTACTAGGTGGTAGAGTTTCGCAACGTCTCGCTTGAGTATTTGGTACCACCGCCTTACCTATTCCTTTCGCAACAGCGTCATTGCTTGTCATTGTCGTATTCCGGTTTGGAGAGCAGTGTAGCCGGTAGACTTATGCATGTGGCATTGCCATCCCGCCACACGGTAGCAACGCACCATTAACGTTACACAAAGTACATTCATGTGACGTGCATGATAATATACACACGTGTATATTATTTTCTTCACAGCTGAAGTCAGTCTATGATCGTATTTAGGCCACAGGCGATCACTAGTGATTTTAAAAGGTTAAACTTTAAATGTATTTCTATAATACCATTTATATGGTAAATCGGTGCCTGAAATGAGTCTAAAATATCCTCGGATGCAAATCACCAGGATGAATTTTTTTATATCATAAGATAGCAAACAAGCAGATGGGTCTCCTGATGGAAAGAGTCAACTATCGCCCTATTGGCGATAGTTGATTGACACCAAAGATGTTAATGGTGCGTTGCTATCTTGTAGCGAGGTCTAATGCCACATGCATAAGTTTACCGGCTACCTTACCCTCCAAACCGGAACACGACAGCAGCAGGCACTGACGCTATTGCGGTAGGAATAGGTAAGGCAGTGGTACCAGACCCGGGCGAGACAATGCAGAATTCTACCACCTAGTAGCCACGATGGTAGTGACTCAATAGCCAATCGGTCGCCTTTTACGACCTGCCTGGCTGAACGGCAGTTGGCCCATTTTTCAAAGGAGGCTGGGACCAACACGGCGAAAACTCGTAGTATGCAATTGACATTTTATCATCGCCACATGGAAATACCATTTACATTTCTGTTATCTATAGGCAATGGTTGTTTCTTTCCGCCCCCGCCCCATTGATCGAGTGGTTAGCGACCCTGACTACGCAATCGACGGGGCTCGGGTTTGATCCCCGACGGGGACAAGCATTTGTGTGATGAGCATAAAGGTCTGTATTTTCGGGTTTGGGTGTTTATTAAATATATTCCATAGTATTTATATATGTATTAGTATCGTTGGTAACACCCATAACACAAACAAATAATTTGCTTACTTTGGGGTTAGATCAGAATCAGTGTAATTTGTCCCGTGAATATTTATTTATTACATTCTTTGCATAATAAGAACTATCAGATTGTTTACTATCCCAAGATATAAACAAATGTAAAATACACTACAAGAGTCTAAATTTAAAATAGTCAGTGAAAAATTATGACTTACTTCTAGGTTACAGAAGAAATGTCCGATCTGAGGATAGACGCTAGCGGTCGCCTTGCGGTGGAGGACCGCCGCCATGCCTGACACAGAGCAATTGTTCAGTCTAGTGAACAACACTGCATCTAGTCTGTCCAAATGGCGGGCGAAGTCCCACCAGCACGCCTTGCGGGAGAAGCCGCCGTCAACTGGAAGTGATACAAATTACCATGATAGTATTTTATCTGTTATAGAATTTACAAGCATAGTGATCATTTTAAATGTAGTAACATTGCAACAATCGACTTTCAACCAAGAATTTAAAACGTTATATAATCGATATGTTTGCTGTTTCGTGATTGGTTCGCCGCGTTTCATGCTGTTTCGTGATTGGTTCGCCAACTAGCGCTAGAAGACAACGTCATAATATCATATACCATAACCAATCACGATGACGCAAACATATCAATATTATAACGTTATAAATCCTTGCTTTCAACCTCCTGTCAGTGGAATCCTGATTATTATTTTTTATATGTATTTTTATTATTATTAGATAGAAAATAAGCAAATGGCTCTTCCGATAGAAAGAAAAATCATCGTTTGTAAACACCAAAGACGTTAATGGTGCATTACTATCCGTGTTGCGAGATGGTAATGCCACATGTGTAAGTCTACTGGCTACCTTAGTCTCCAAACCAAAATACGACAGTTACAAGCACTGACGCTATTGCAGCAGGAATAGGTAAGGCGGTGGTATCAGACCCATGCAGAACTCTACCACCTAGCCTAGCCACAATGGTAGTGACTCGCATAGCCAATCGTTAGACTCTTACGAACTGCCCGGCAGCATGTCAGATGGTGAGAAACAAGGATGTGCAAATATTTAAAAAAAGTCATATTTTATGTATATTTTGCTTTGGACCGACCAAATCAAATTAGCCTTGGGCAGTACAGTACATGAGTGCACGAGGATGACGGCAAGCAGAGAGAGCTGGCAGGCTGTCGTGAGGCGTATTACATCTGCCACTACTAAAGTGCGAGCTTGACGATCACGACACTCTGAGTATAGCGGCAGAGAATAGGGACTATTTTGTTCATGGTTAAAGTCATATCGAAGAGATTATATTGTTTAGTCTATGGTCAAATTTTGGTCAGAGTATTTAAAATATTTGATGAAATATAGAAAAATAAAAGTAATTTAATCATTACTCAAATGTCGGAAATTGAGCCCAATTCTTGTCATTAGACGTATTGTATACGCTAACTATTCACCAAAATTATATCAATACTATAATATAATTTAATGTAATATCCAAGGGCGATCCAGAGGGGGGGGGGGGTCAGGGGGGTCATGATCCCCCCTGGGTAGGGGTCTAGGTATGGATTAATTAAGGATTGGAGCCGATCATGACTGGATCCGCCCTTGGTAATATCGATGGACAAATTACATTATATTCTTGATGTTACGTCCTGAAGATGCTTAAAAAGCGAAACCAGTTGATTAAAATAAATAATTTTGTGTATAATTATAGTGAAATAAAAGAAGAAGTGTGTTATAAACTAGTTTCAACTAATAATAATAGAAAATCACCAAGTGCCGACGATTGAAATTGTAAAATCTATCTCTTCTATTGACGCATAATGGCTTCTTTCGACGGCAAACATGAAGTAATTATCTGAGATTTATTCATAGCCAAATATTTGCCGTGTAGATTGGATGGGTTGCGAAATGGTAAAAACTGATAACATCAAACGCAAACACCACTGCCGTCGCTTGATTGAAACGTAAATTGGAATGGATAAAGTTGGATGTCCATTTTTCAAACCGCTGGTGGAAATTGGACTTTTATTTGAATTTTATTGTTACTTTCCAGAACATTTGTGAACGTAACGGATAGCTCAAAATAAGCTAAAAAGGATTACGGATTAAAAAGGATTAAAGAATTTTTTAACACAGAAGAGGTATATAAAGGAGACGCAGGAAGGGTTGTACGATGTACCAAGAGTATTGGTATTTTTTTTTATCATAAGATGCACACACAAGCAGATGGGTCTCCTGTTGGAAAGAGTCAGCCATCGCCTATAGACACTAAAGGTGTTAATGGTGGTTGCTATCTTGTGGCGAGGTCTAATGCCACATGCATAAGTTTACCGGCTACTTTCCCCTCCAAACCCGAACACGACAGTGACAAGCACTGACGCTATTGCGGCAGGAATAGGTACGGCGTTGGTACCAGACCCGGGCGAGACAATGCAGAACTCTACCACCTAGTAGCCACGATGTAAGTGACTTAAATAGTCAATCGGTCGCCTTTTACGACATGCCTGGCAGAACAGCAGTTAGTCTATTCTTCAAAGGAGCCCTGAACCAACACGGGGAAAATGGAAAATGGGGGGTATGCCAAATACTTAACTTTTAAGTATATGGATAAATGCAGAAAGCTAACAATTACATTATAATAAGTGTTCCAATAAAATTATGCTGCCAAATCTCAACCACAGGGACAATCATTCTATTTTTATATTATAAGATAGCAAACAAGCAAATGGTTGTCCTGATGTTAAAGGACACACCTATCGCCTATAGATACACCTAAACCCGGGTGACGTTGTGCCTTCTTCTTTGGAGTCCGGACTCTACGGTACGGAACTATTCTTCAAATGGAGTCCGAACCAACAAGTTTTACTAGCATTAATCACAATAATATGTAAAAAAGTAGTATTTAATGTATTTGATCCAACGACCACACAACCCATAGACACCCAATAACAGGCGAATGGCTTCTGACAACACATCTGAGTGCTAAGTGTGAATTTTTCTTTTCGCATTCGATCGTGAGCGCGTTTCGAGTTTACTAGGATTTGTATGTGATTTGTACAGCGCCACTTATTTCTCACGTTTACCATTCCAAACGCGCTCACGATCGAATGCGAAAAGAAAAACTCACACTTAGCACTCAGATCCTCTGTACATCACTATGTTTCATTATGGCCTTAAGTTAGCCAATCTCGGCGTTGCAACCCCCTCGAATGAATTATAGTTCCATGGCAACCCCGCTTCGTCCTACTTCAGCTAGTTGCCAGAATGCATTCAATACGGAAAATCAAATATTAGGAGTCTATGGGGTGTGTGGTCGGTGATTTAATTTTTTTGTCAGTCTAGAGTGTTTTCGCGGTACTTCTAATTTTCAAACGCTAAGTTTTTATTATAAACTAGCTGGTGTCCGCGACTTCGCCTGCATGAACTTTTTTTAAATTTCTAACGCCTATACATCTTGTGTATTCATAGATTATATTATTTATAACTAAGTAGAAAGTTAAAAGTGGCAGTATGTTACATTCATGGTACTTAATTTAGGGGAATGCTTCTCTGTATACGATAGTTATGAAAAAAATAAATGAAAAAAGGAAAATTTTGAAAAAAAAACGCAATATTTAAAATCCTCGTGTTAGTTCCTGGCTCCTTTGAAGAATAGGTCAACTGCTGTTCTGCCAGGCAGGTCGTAAAAGGTGACCGATTGACTATACGAGTCACTACCATCGTGGCGACTAGGTGGTAGAGTTCTGCATTGTCTCACCCGGGTCTGGTACCACCGCCTTACCTATTCCTGCCGCAATAGCATCAGTGCTTGTAATTGCCGTGTTCCGGTTTGGAGGGTAAGGTAGCCGATAAACTTATGCATGTAGCATTAGAACTCGCTAGAAGATAGCATCGCACCATTAACACCTTTGGTGTCTATAGGCGATGGTTGACTTTTTCCATCAGGAGACCCATCTGCTTGTTTGCTATCTTACGATTATTAAAAAAATCGGCGCGATACGCAGCGAGTTTGATATACCTACTCGTACTTATGTCACGCCGGCAGGTCACGCCGACGCATATCCAGCGTAAATTGTAACTAATAAATTACATAAGATTATAGCTCAATCCATACTGGTGGGTCGAGTTGCGATGATAAATTTTTATTTATGTACCTATTTGAATAAAATAAACACTGAAGGTGTGAAGCCTACGACAACATTTGACTGAAAACCGCAGCCAACTCGGTTCAGCCGTTTCTGAGATTAGCGTGCACAAACATATAAATAAGCAGACAAACCGACATTGTTTTGGACTCTATTGTGTTTACAAATGTATAATAGGGTTTTTTTTCAGGTACAGACACTGATCAGTTACATTTTTGTTATAAGTATAGATGAATGACATTTCAAAACATAAATGGTTGATTGGTTAACATAACTAATAAGGCAAAGTATTAAATAGTGTTTAAAATTTAGTCAACTAGCCTATTACATACCTACCTGGTTACATAAAGGTATACATTTTATAAAACCTTTTTAAAAGCTATTACGCAAATTATTATGTGTATGGTTTCGGGAATAAAAATATTTTTCGTATCTTGGCTGAGAGCCAGATTTTGACAAAAGGCAAATTTCCAAGTGTACGCTCGGCTTGTACGGGGACTTTGCGAAGGATATTGCTGCTTGATTGGCTGCCTTTAGAGAATTTCTTTCAGCCGACCAATTAAAGGATGATAAAAAATATAATGCCTAGTAGACTTGCCTTGTTAGGAAAAGCAACGTGCAGATATCTCCGATTCGTTTTCGCCTCGTTGATGATATTATTTTCAACACGTATCATAGCATCAGCAAATTTTTATTTGTACGTAATAATCATCGATATTTTTGCACGAGTGTCAGTAAGTAGGTACTAAAACTTTTTATTGGATAATTAGGTATTAAGTACCCCTTTTTTACATATTCGGTATCACAATCAAGTACTGAAAAGTCTTTTGTTGTAACAGGTCAAACAAGATGTCTGTTAACCCTGTTACTGTTATGCAATAATAACAGATGTTATTATCTGTTATTTAAGAATAACCTGTTATTTTTGTAGATACGGTCTGTCAGTAAATATATTAATTTAATATCACCTTTATTATTAGATATTAAAGCCGTGAGTGATTGAATATTTTGTGACCAATGCCGTCGATACTAACAAATAGGTATGTTCAGAAATACGCTATACCTATTTTGTCTCGTTCCAACACTCTGGTAATCTCTGTAGTCTGTTGTAATTTAATATGAAGCTTAATTATTTTACCATTATTTAGATTTTATGTATTTTAATTTTATGCATGTAATAGAGATTTGACCTTTTTATAAATACGTACTTACGAAAAGAAATAATACTTCAATATTGTAAAACTAGCGACCTGCCCGCGGTTTCACCCGCGCAGCTTTTGTTCCCGTGGGATTATCGGAAAGGTTTATACACTTAAACCTTCCTCAAAAATCAATCTATCTATTTAAAGAAACCGCATCAAAATCCGTTGCGTAATTTTAAAGATTTAAGCATACATAGGGACATAAGGACATAGGGACAGACAGAGCGACTTTGTTTTATACTATGTAATGATAATTTACCTAGTAATGTAAGCATTATTCTTGTAGTGTTTCCGAATTGTAAACTATAAAACTGATAACATATGATACCACTTAAAATAGTTGTCATTTTTCAAGAACGGTATCTTCTTGTAAGACTATAATTTGATTTTTCGGATAATAAAACTAGGTGCTTCTCGTTTAAGCTAAATTCAATTAAGCGGGTATAAGCGAGACAGATTGATACATACGAAGAACAAATAACTGATAAACCGAATACCTGTTATTGAGTACTTGTGACTAAATATTATAGCGTAGATAAATTGTGATTGAGTATTGGAAGTTATGAATGGTATTTTTAACAGATATAAATATAATCAGTTAAAAATACCATACCATAGATATCACAGAAACAATTGTTACCTAGTATTTACGAATACTTGTGATTTGTATGTGTTACGATAAATACATTTCACTCCTACTACTGAATACCCTCTTATGCCAGTCAACAAGTATAAATAATCAAAATTAATGTACCTATACATATTATACATACTTTAACAATATACGTACAGTTTCTGTAATCTGCACAAAATAACGAGCTCTTACGGGTTAATATAAATCAAACATGACTAAAAACGAAAAGAAAAATTCATATTTGAATACGTCGTTCCATAAAGTGGGTCTGCTCACAGGCAATGTCCTTAAAGCGTAAGCTTTATGTAGGTCAGACGATTCCCTTGACATACTCTAAGCTCCAGACATCACAGTCATAAACAAAAGCACAATCACAATCATTATCGTGACTTTTAATACGAAGAATAAGTTCATAATATGCAGTCTTATAATCTCTAGCGACGTAGTTTTTTTGCAGCCACCCCGTCTGGAGCCGAGCCAAAGTTGCCTTCGGCGTTTTCATTTTTTATTGCTAGTTTGGATTTGTCATTGTCTCGCTAAATATACGAGTAGTTTCATTGGGAGAAAAATCTCGAGGACTTTAACTTAATATCTATATATGGGTAGTGGATTTAAATACTAACAGATAAATATTAAGTAAAAATGCACAAAACTAGATGTGAATATGGCTTTGCTCACGTGTCGTTTTTTTTTGAGACAAAACATACCCTCCGGTCTCAAAGCCACCTTCATGCAATTCTAACTATAGAATTCCTCTAAGATTCTAACTACCTACCTAAGTCCTATTTACCGACCTAAATCAAACTTTTGCACGTTATTCCCAAATTAATTAGTGTGTATATTAGGATATTTTGGTACAATTAAATTTTAATATATAAAAAATATAAATAAATAAAAATAAATAAAAAATAGATAAATTTGTGTAATCCATTAAAATATTTAAACCTCAGTAAAAATGTTTAAGTGTATGTGTGTGCGCGTTTTGTGCGTACATGAGTATTTTTGTCAATTAATCACGCTGAAAAGTACTTAAAGCTCATGGGTCATGTTATTATAAAAATACCTTAGTTGTTATAGGGTAAATACGGTGATAGCTATATAACACCTATCTAGTCCACCCGCAAAATGGTAAATCATGGTTACCGGTAAACTTTACCCACCCTACAAGAAAATCGACGTTTTTATATTAATTTATTTTTATAATATTTAAAGTCTTCTTTTAATTGTGAATTCATAAAATATCAACGATTAAAAAACATATTGTTTCTTTTATTATCTGTATTCTACATCAAAATGGTGGCTAAACAAACTTTATGCGCAATTGAATTGGAACTAATTCGAAAATGGAAAGATTAATAAAATTTTACGCCATGTTACAACGCAATTAATTGTGTCTTGTGAAAGTGAACATTCTATCTTTGTTAGAACTTTACGAAAGCCGAATTATTATGTACCTCAGTACGTAATCTAATATCATTGATTATTATCTGTTACCCGCTACCCGCCAATCGAGAATCTGTTACCTACAAGGAACTTATATACTATAACTGGAATTATTACGAAACAATATTTGAAAAATAAAAATGTACTTAATTTCGTTACTCATAAAGTTGACATTTGTTTCTTACATAACAGAGGGGAAAAACGTTCTGAGCAAGACAACGACAAGAGTGGATGTTATCCCTTTCTTGCAATTACCAGTGTAAATAAAACTATCTAGGTGGTAGATTTTTACATATTCGGTAATCGTTAAATCCTTTTTATTCATTCACGTCGATAAATAAATTAGCATAAAATGTATTGTAATTAACATAGTGAGTTCTAAAATGTGCTTATTTTAATTATTACGTAATTACTTATGCAATGTAAAAACTGTTTCTCAAATTAGTGGAATTACTTAGTAGTAATTTGCAAACTACGCATGGCTGCACTTATATATGGCAATGGGCGCTTTATTTAGTAGAAAGAGACACACTCCACCCATGTCGTGGTACTCTTCGGAACGATTTTGAAACGCGTGTATTCAAACGCGAATATTCATTCCGGGTAGAATGTAACTTCCTTGATCCCAAACTAGGTAATTTACCTGTAATATTATGTAATATTACAACACCATCATAATGCTGATGGTAATCTGCTATTTGCGTAGTGCTATCGTAAGGTATAAATAAAATATGAATTTGAGGAAAATATACTAATAGATACAAAATATCGCTGGACAATTAATAACACGAATTATTTAATCTAATTTTGGGATTAGATTGAGTAAGCAAAATCAATTCGTGTAATTTGTACATCGATATTATTGAGAAAATTATTTGTTTCTCATGGATTATTTGTTAGTTTACGATATAATACATGGAAATATCTATATAACATATTGAAATCTAAACCTAGAAATACTAACACAAAAATGCTTATCACACAAATGCTTGTCCCTGTCGGAAATCGAACCCAAACTTAATAATTGCCTCTTTTCTTTTTTTTGTAATCAAGGGAAGTAAGTAAGTATCTTCACGCCCTTATTCTCGAAGAGATAGGCAGGATTACATCAAGTGCACTCAGGATTAGCCGAAGATACTTAATCCCCCAATGTTATAGGTGGCCAACCCATCGCATGATGATGCAGTGAAATATCTATACATATAATAAAATCGTAAGAAAGTCAAAACTGTACATTGAATATTTTTTTAAAAGAATACTTGGGGCGTGATCTACAATCGATATCGAAGCCAAAAATATAGTTTTTGGAATTTTTGTCTGTTTGTCTGTTTGTCTGTATGTATGTCCGGGGTAAACTCAAAAAATACTGCATGAATTTACTTCAAATCTTGCATGAATATTACTAACAGATCGGGTCAACATATAGGCTACATATTATCACGCTATCACCTACGGGGGAGGTGCTGTGCGGAGTAAACGAAGGCCGCGCGGACGAAGTCGCTGGCAACAGCTAGTGAAACAATAATAACAAATATAGAGTGCGTGAATTGTAAAACAGTGAAAGTGCCTAAATTTAATGATTAACTATAAGTAACTAACAATAAAATTGTCTCCCTCGTCTTGGTCCGAGCTCGTTTGAAGAATATACCATCTGCCATTCTGGCAGGCAGTTCGTAAGAGGCAAACGATTGGCTATGTGAGTCACTAATATACTAGGTGGTAGAGTTCTGCATTGTCCCGTCCGTCTCTGGTACCACCGTTTTACCTATTCCTGCCGCAATAGCGTTAGTACTTGTCACTGTCGTGTTCCGGTTTGAAGGGTGTTATAGCCGGTAAATTTATGCATGTGGCATTAGACCCCGCCACAAGGATAGCAACCTACCATTAACTTTGACCGCCCCGTCGGTCGAGTGGTTAGCGACCCTGACTACGCAATCGACAGGGCTCGGGTTTGATCCCAGCGGAGACTAGCATTTGTGTGTTGAGCATCAGTGTTTATATTTCCGGGTTTAGGTGTTTATTAAATACCTATATCCTAGCATTTATATATGTATTTCTATGTATCAGTATCGTTGACTAACACCCATAACACAAGCAAATAATTTGCCTACTTTGGGGTTAGATCACTAAGTGTAATTTGTCCAGTAAATATATTTATATTATTATTAACATCTTTAGTGTCAATAGGCGATGGTTATCTCTTGCCATCACAAGAGCCAGATGCTTGTTTGCTATCTTACGTTATGATATGAAAAAGATACCTGGACATAGGGTAATTTATCATTCATTAACCTAAAAGCTATTTAGTGCTGGTCAGCGACCGCTATATAATCCCCACAATAAATATCTATTTTAAGATCTAATAATAACTATTATGACTCATCAAATCTTGTATATGACTCACGTAAAATGAAACGCAACTCCTAAAGTAATATCTTATCCAACTCGAAGGCGATATTAGGAATCATAATATATTTATTACAATCGTAAATTAAGACTCAATCTTGTAATATATTTTAACGACCTTGATAAAGAATAGACCTTTCTGCTAGACAGTTCTTAAAAGGCGAACGATTAGCCTATACTCGTGACTACTAAGTAGGCATGGAAATTATTGTTAAATTAGTTTAACTGTTATGTTGTTAAAGTTAATTAATATTTAACAGTTATTTATTTATGTTATATTATATCAGTAGCCTATATATAGTAAGTATCAGAAGCAGTAAAAACACGAAGCTACCAATAAAGGTTCTGTAGAATAGTTTTAATAAGTTTCAACAGTTAATATTATCACGGCCTCTCCAAATATTTTTAATAACAGTATTATCCTAAATCGGGTTAGTGAGCAAAAAAACCGCTCTTTCAAATATTTTTAATAACATTATTATCATATATCAAGAAATTAGTAATTTTAATGATGCATAAAAATTACTACGACTGACGTACCAGTCCCGTGGGCGTACCGAGGGGGGAGGGGCAGCTGCCTCCCCCCCCCCCCCTCCTGGAGTTTGTTTACCTCTCTACTAACTATATAATATTGTAGATTTTATTTTATATCATAAGATAGCAAACAAGCAGATGGGTCTCCTGATGGAAAGAGTCAACCATCGCCTATAGACACCAAAGATGTTAATGGTGCGTTGCTATCTTGTGGCGAGGTCTAATGCCACATGCATAAGTTTACCGGCTACCTTACCCTCCAAACCGAAACACGACAGCGACAAGCACTGACGCTATTGCGGCAGGAATAGGTAAGGCGGTGGTACCAGACTCGGGCGAGACAATGCAGAACTCTACCACCTAGTAGCCACGATGGTAGTGACTCGATAGCCAATCGGTCGCCTTTTACGACCTGCCTGGCAGAACGGCAGTTGGCCTATTCTACAAAGGAGGCCGGGACCAACACGGCGGAAAATATAAAAAATTAATACGATAAAAATATAGTCTTAAAATGTTACGGTTGTCCTCCCCCTGGCCCAAAACCTGGGTACGCCCATGTACCAGTCTTACCTATTCCTACCGCACTGGCGTCAGTTTTGTCTCTATCAAGTTTCAAATTCAAGGGTAAGGTAGTCGGTAAACTTATGGTCGTGGAATTGCATCCCCGCTGCAAAGATTGCAACGTATTTAACGTTTTTAGTATTAATAGGTGACATTTTTCTCTTTTATCAGGAGAATATGTTTGTTTGCTGTCCTGTGATTTAAAATAAAAATGTGTAATGACCGTGGTGCCAGGTACAAACTTTTTTTGATTAATAACAAGCTGAATTTTTGTAAATGGATTCATTTTGACGACGCGTCCATCTTTTCTACTCGTACTTTCGAAAAATTTCGAATCGGCTAACTAATAAAGTTAGGGGGCTCCGAACATTTTAATTGGGTGAAGGAAATGTATTGATTAACAGCAATAATATTTTTTACTTTAATCGCTTGATTATTTAATGAAAAACACGAAAACACTTTTGTCTTACACATTCGATGTTTTTTCTGACGAGTCTTCCACTCCAAAGATTCGGAATTATGAGATTTTTAAATTAATATTATTCAATTTAAAAACAACTTTTTTTCTCACAACAGCTTGTTAATTATCATTATAATTCACTGGCTATTTTACATGGGTCCCGTAAAGTGGAAACTTTTCTTAGTCCGACGCTCTTAAGTTCTCTTATTTATCTATCTTTATTAGTTTCCCGATTCGAGATTTTTCGAAGATATAAAAGATGGGCGTCTCGTCGAAACGAAGCTGTCCACAAAAATTCAGCTTGTTATTAATCCAAAAAAAGTTTATTCTTGGGACCACTGTCTATGATTCCTTCGAAAGCTACTCGAATTCGATTTGATTTCGATCATTAAAGTTTTTTGACCGAAGGAATTGATTAATTATGGTTTAATTTTCTGAAACTCTCGGTTTTCACAGTTTTATTAGCGCACTTTTCGTCTGGTTCATGCCTACGAGCGTGCGCGACCTATTGCTTTAGTTTTGTTATATTTTTTTAAACCATAAGATAGCACATAAGCAGATAGGTCTCCTGATAGAAACCATTGCTTATAGACATCAAACGTGTCGGTGCGTTGCTATCTAGTGCCACTTACATAAGTTTACTGGCTACATTACCTTTTAAACCGGAATACGACAGTGACAAGCACTAACGCTATTGCGGCAGGAATAGGTAAGGCGGCAGAGCTCTATTATCTAGTAGCTACGATGGAAGTGACTCGAATCGCCAATTATTCGCCTCTTACGAACTGCCTGGCACAATGGCAGATGGTCTGTTCTTCAAAGGGAGCTTGGACCCAATCGGCGGTTATCGATTGGATCCAAGCTCGATGTAGTCGATTCATTAGACGTAGTTTTTTGAGGAAAAGAACTGATTAGGTTTTGTACTCAATCGGTACATTAATTAGGAAGTTACTTTTAAAAAATATGTTTGACCACATTTTTTTGAGGTTTTTAAGGTTTCGAGGCGGTCGTGTAACTAACGTCATAATGTATATGTTAGTATGTTAGTAACAATTTTCCAACCTTGTGGGGACACGTGGGAACTTTGTCCCTACAAGTGATTTAGTCATACTTACTACTGGAAACTGATTTAAGAGGCCGTTCTTGGAGGTTCTCATTTCGAACCACTGAAGCAAGCAAACAAACGGCAAACCTGTTTGTAAAAGTTTCATTTCCAAGTATTTTTTATGTTTACCGGCTACGTTTTTCCCGAAATGGAAAGTGACAATCATCCCCTGATGATTGTCTCTTTGCATCAGCAGAGCCATCTGCTTTTTTTGCTATCTTATGATATAAAAAAGGTAAAGCAACGAGCAAAATTTTATATGCTGAACATAAAATGAAACGCAGCTCTAAAAGTAATAACTTTTATCCGATGAAATGAAAACTCATACATTTTCTCGAGTCATGGATCAAGATTCTTTCATCGCTCTCAATATACAGCCTCAAGACTCGTCGGCCTTGGTAAGTGCGGCGTTTGGCGAACCGCCAACCGGAATATTGGTTTTCCTTAGAGCACTTTTATTTTTCTTTCAAAGAACGTCATTTATCGAATTAGATTTTCATGTTCGTATTTAAACTCAATTGTTGTCTTCTTAAAGTTCTTGCTTAGCTAAAAGGCTGTTCTGTATTGTACTAGCTCAGCTAAACCCGGCCACGCTGCACTGTGGCCCAGTTATATGTCACTCAAAAATTCTTACAATTTTCCTTGTGAAAGTCGTATTCCGGTTTGGAGGATTTACGCATGTGGCATTATAGGTGGTGGTTGTTCCTTTTCATCAGGAAAGTCATCTTTGGCTATCTAATTAAATAAATAAAAGAAACAAAAATATCGAGGTAAACTCCCGCGTGTTGGTCCGGGTTCCTTTGAAGAATAGACCAACTGCCGTTATGTCAGTTATATCGTAAAAGGCAACAGATTTGTTAAACCTGTCATTACCATCGGTTTGGTACCCCCACCTTACCTATTTCTGCCTCAATAGTGTCAATGCTTGTTATTGTCGTGTTGTGGTTTAGAATTTAAGGTTTAGCAAACGGTTAGCAACGCACCATTAACATACTTAGTGTCTATTGGCGATGTTTATTTCCGGCAGGAGAGCCATCTGCTTTTTTTTAAATTTTATATTCTATTGTACAGCGTTTCTTATAATTTATGTTTGGCTAGTTGTAAGCCAGTTTGTTGGTAGTTGATGTCTAAATTAGATGATAAAAAAAGGTAGCAGTTAAGTAAAAAGAGTAGATATGCGAATTCTTATCAGGATTTTAAATATAAGCTTGAAGACAGCATAACTTGCACAGCTGTGAAATCAAACTGTATATCTAAAATAATGTACCTATTTATAGGAAAAATACACCATCAGGGCATCAATATAAACCTTTGTGGTTTTTCTCGGTGCCCTTGTAATTTTTTTTGTGTAATAATTAAATGTTTAAATGGTAAATAAATTTAAAAAAAAAGTGTTGACCTTCATGTGTCAACATTGTACTGTTCAAATTAATGGTGGTTAATATAACGTCTACCGTTAAATATAGCGTGCTATGTATACTCAGCGTATACTTAGCGTACGCTATTTATAGTCGCATTTGGCGCTATAACATATCGCCACGCTATATACCAAGCGGCTAGCGTAGGCCGTAGTTATAACATTATAGGTAACCTACGAAATTATGAACTACGCGATCTAACAAGTAACGTGCTAGACCGTAGACGCTAGACATTATAACATAGTTTATAGCGTTATAGCGCTCGGTCGTCGCTTGCTGTATGACATTAAGATGAGTCAGGCGCTATTTCGGCCAGCTCGCGCGATCAGTGTTCCAGTTACATGTAATAATATAGTCTATAACATAGCGCGCTAGAAAAATATAGTTTATAGTCTATAACGCGCTATCATAAAATAGTTTACTTGAACTATACTAGTTTAGATGTACTTACCTAACATGTTGAATCCATTAATTCCGAACAGGGCGGCATCGCCTTGTCCCCCGGGGAATACGTAGAGTGTTGGGTGGCTGAAGCGAATGTTCCCAACCACGTCGCTAGACACCAGAAGCTGCTCCAAGCTTGCTGGCACTATGTAAGGCTCCAAGTATGCTGTGGACAAAATATTTGTTTAATCTCTTCATATTAAAGACTAATATCCACTTCGCTGAGCGTACGTTTATTGACAAAAAATACATATATCGCTTATGGCCTTTGCGCAATTACGTATTACCTCTGCAGGTATTCCAGTTTTCACCAAAATTTGTCAAACTATTCTTGAATTATTACGGTATATACAGACAGATAGATCGAAACAATTATGTTATAGCCTATCAATTGCACATTCACTGACACTGTCAAAAAATACATATATGGCTTATGGCCTTTGCGCAATTACGTATTATCTCTGAAGGTATTCCAATTTTCACCAAGATCGGTCAAACTGTTCTTGAGTTATTACGAGGTATACAGACAGATAAATAGATAGAAACAATTATATAACCTATCAATTGTACAATCACAATATGTTCTCACTGTATACTAATTTTTATCAAGATCGATCAAGACGTTCTTAAGTTATAACGGGGCTTATTTTTTAAAATGGCAGAAAGTCATATAATGAATATTTATTTCGAAATAATTTGTCAAAAATTTGATTATATAGACAGACACTAAAGATAGTATAGACTAGTATAGATATTGTAGCGGTCAAGCATGCTACAAAAAAATTCGGTGTAAAACCCTGAATCGCGATATATTTATTTATCTTGTAACAATATATGTATACATATTTCAACGCTTCTCAGATAGACTTTGGTCGCCCGGCAGTACACTTTGCCTGGCTGGGACAATCTTACTTTTCCATGTGTGATGCCATCAACCTCCACAGCTATGACGTGACCCTAACAGTAGTTTAGTTGGCACGCTAGTTCAACCGCTAAGTTTTGCAGTGGTACCGACCAGCGGCGCCACGACATAGATTAGCTGAAGGTCATCACTTTTTAAGGTCAAAATTGACTTTTGATGAAATATCTTTAAACGAGAAAAAGTAAATGGCTTAAACTAATTAAAAGGCGACCAATTGGCTATACGAATCACTACCATCGTGGCTTCTAGGTGGTAGAGTTCTGCATTGTCTCGCCCGGGTCTGGTACCTTCGCCTTACCTATTCCTGCCGCAATAGCGTCAGTGCTTGTCACTGTCGTGTTCCGATTTGGAGAGTAAGGTAGCCGGTAAATTTATGCATGTGGCATTAACCTCGCCACAAGATAGCAACGCATCATTAACACCTTTGGTCTGTAGGCGAAGGTTGACTCTTTCCATAAGGATACCCATATGCTTGTTTGCTATCTTATGATATAAAAAAAAATGATCATCACGTCGAATCCCTCGCAATAGTGAATCAAACGCCAATAGATGTTTTGGTTAAGTTTCAGTAAGACTTCAGTAGTTGGGATGGTGGTTTAACTGCCAAGCTTTTCAGTGGTACCGACCAGCAGCGCCACAATATAGATTAGCTGAAGCCACTTACTTCGTAAGCGAAAAATTAACTTTTAATTTTATCTTAAAATGAGAATATAACTAAATGACCACCACTTCGATTTCCTGGCGATAGCGAACCAAACGTAAATATACGTTTTGGTTCACCTTTAATAACTATTTTGATCCCCATTTGTAACGATTAGGTTTACGTAAACTTGCTTGTATGCTTGGATGAGCTTTAGGGTGTCAAAAAACTATCACTAGTTTCTGAGCTGCTATTGACATTTTAAATTTCAAGGATTTTTTATAGAAGAGGGGGCAAACGAGCAGGAGGTGCACCTGATGTTGAGTGATCACCGCCGCCCGCATCTGCAATACCAGAGGCCTTGCAGTTGCGTTGCCGCCCTTATTCTCTAGGTGATAATAATAAGGCTTCTCTAGATGACTCTAGGAAAGTTTACAAACAAAGAAAAATTACGATGGCAGGATCAGAATCTGTACGAGATAAGTGCTAAAAAACTAATATACTTAGAATCCCAGAAAAACCTCAATAAGACTTTTGTCTGACTCTAGGATTCGGGACCGCATGATCTGAGCTTAGCTAAACATGTAGTAAAAGAGTAAAAAGTGGATATTTTAATAATACAAACAGACAGTCCAATTTTGTTTATTTGTATAGATTAGTAAACAAGCAGATGGCTCTCCTGACGTAAAGAGACAACCATCGCCTATAGACACTATAAATGTAATAATGCCGCGGGGACATGATGCCACATGTTTACCGGCTACCTTACTCTCTATTTTTTTTTTTTTTTATATCATCAGATAGCAAACAAGCAGATGGGTCTCCTGGTGAAAAGAGTCAACCATCGCCTAAAGACACCAAAGATGTTAATGGTGCGTTGCTATCTTGTGGCGAGGTCTAATGCCACATGCATAAGTTTACCGGCTACCTTACCCTCCAAACCGGAACACGACAGCGACAAGCACTGACGCTATTGAGGCAGGAATAGGTAAGGCGGTGGTACCAGACCCGGGTGAGACAATGCAGAACTCTACCTACTAGTAGCCACGATGGTAGTGACTCGATAGCCAATCGGTCGCCTTTTACGACCTGCCTGGCGGAACGGCAGTTGGCCTATACTGCAAAGGAGGCCGGGACCAACACGGCGGAAAACGACAGTGACAAGTACTGACGCTATTGGGCCGGGAATAATAAGGCGGTGGTACTATGCCCGAGAGATGTTGCAAAAATCTACCAAAAGTAGTCATGTTTAGCCAAGCATTTGCCTTTTAACGAACTGCCTGGCTGAATGGCAAATGGTCTATTCTTCAAAGGGCTCCGACCGACACTCGAGACAACTTCAACTGCTTTAAAGGCCTAGGCGGTACCGGTTTTAATATAGACGCATGAGGCATTTAATCAAATTTCGGGCGGACAAATGGTTAAGATAAAGCACATGATATTCTGCCAAACAGTTTGTAAAAGGCGACTATTAGACGATAGAGTTCCGCAACATCTCACCTAGGTTTGGTAATACCGCTTTACTTATTCCTGTCATAATAGCGTCAGTGATTGGCACTGTCTTGTTTCACTATGGATTGTAATGTATCCAGTAAAGTAACGCTTTTGTTATTAGCATCCACACGGATAGCCAACGCCCCACTAACATGTTTGGCGTCTATAGACTACGGTTGTCTCTTTCCAGTATGAAAACTCTCACCGCGTTTGCTTACATTTCGTATAAAAATCCATTAAAATCGTAGTTAAGTACCATTTGCAGATCCCTAAATACTTTTAATTTAATAACTTTTAATTCTACAAGACGAAAGATCTCAAGAGTCTGAAACAGGGCTTAAATCTTATCTTAATTTGATTTCAAATAATTAGGGCAGAAAAAACGTCGGGTCACTGGTTAGCGAGCTAGGGCCGAGAGAGGGCGTGAAGTGGGTCATCTTCAGCATCTTTCATGTACTTTTTTGGCATATTTCTTTTAATTTTATGCAAACATTTTTTTTCTTTTGTGAAAAATCTCTAACCCCATAAGGGCTCCTAAACAAATTTTAATACGGGGCCCCGCCAAGGCACGCTACGCCACTGTTAAAAAATATTAGGTTTCTGCACTCCTCCGCAATTTAACTGCGCTAAATTTCATACCTACTCCACCGTTTCCGTAACTGTCGTAAAAAGAGGTATAAAAATTTTTCTTTGCGTATTAATATATAGATATTTAAAATAGATATATATTCGTAAACTGGCTCTTTAAAAAACAGTATCCTAATTACGAATGCCCCATTAGCATAACAGCTAACCTCTTCGACATAATGATCTGCATTATGTTTCAGGGTAGAGCATAGTATTGGTCTTTGGTATAGAGATGTTCTCATGTAACTTTTTCATTTTTTGCTTCACACTGCCCACTTGTTGCCTCATCTTTTTTGTGGAATCAATTACTGGCGAGAGTGTTTCCGAACGAATACGATTTGGGGACCTTTAAGAGCTTACTAATTCTTAAAAGGCCGGCAACGCAACTGCAAGCTGGCATTGGTATGTATGGCATTTTACATTACCACTTTCTTGTAATAATATACATTTTAACCAACATCCTAATGTTCCACATAGCGAAGAAGAATTTCGCCACCTCGAGCCTGTCGACACTAGCTCAGTGGAAGAGCGTCCTGGCTTTAGGGAGATGGTCGAAGGTTCAAATCCCGCGTGTCGATATTTTTCTTTGTTGTTTTTAAGGTTTTTCCAGTTTCCCAAGCACGGGGTGAGTGCTATAACACAAAAATTAATATCCTAATGATTTTTAATTGATGTGTGTTCGAATATAATGCTGGTATGTATATTGTGTAGTTAAATTTGCAAAATTTTTTCGTGCATATAATTTGTCCAACTATATTTATTTATTTAGATTGTGCTAAAAACTTAACGGACGTCAGGTAGATAAGGGTGGAGCATTACCACATTTTATCGATGAGCAAGAGAGCATGTATAGCTATTAGACCTAATTGTACTGTTAGTTCGGACGTGTAAAAAAAATGTAATTTGTAGATGAATTAAAGTTAAAAGAAGCAGATACGAGATATACGAATGTAGCCTGTAGGTGTCGGGAAAGACCAAGTCTAACATATTATGAACATACTCAGGAAATACTGTCCGAAGTAAGATTCAAGATTCCCTGTAATTAACGTTTGTGTGAATAGATCATGCTTGTGGAGGAAGCAAACCAAATCTGCAGAGATTGTGATGTAAGGCACTCGCTTCTTTTTGGCTATTCCCTAAGGCAGTGTTTCTCAAAGTGGGATGCCGCGTACCCTTTGGGTTACGCCAGGCAGTTGTAGGGGGTACGCGACAGAATGTTCATAATAATTGCTGCTTAGTTTACTTGGAAATTGAGGAATCAAAATTAAATTACTGCACTCGATTGTATAACTAATTAATTAAATGTATGCCAAATGCCTACTGTGAGCAAAATTGCTCGCAAAATTGGCTCAATTTGCGAAAACAACCTCAGTCCTCAAATAATGGAATTGTGTTGTAACTTTTTCTTTTTCGTCTGTATTTCTTTATCAATTTAATGTAATATTTTATCACTTATACACTTGTACTGTTTCACAATAAAACTATTATGATTTATTACCAAACGGTTTCGCTTACACATTCGATTACGCATCATCAGGGCAATTTATAGTTACAAACTCAGTTTCTAACTATAAATTGCCCTGATGATGCTGTAACAGTACAAGTGTATAAACGACGACGACGATGAAAAGTGTAGAATCTTTATCAATTAATTACATTTTCTGTTCTATCTATAACTGGTTTCCCCAGGAGGTCGCTGTTGTCTTGAAAAACGAACGGGGGTACATTGAGATATTAGGGTGAGAAATTCTGCCCTAAGGAATGTGAAGAGCATATAGTACCAATTATAACTATTTACAAGCGGTAAGAAGTGGCGATGGTGGAGTACCACCGCGATTTTTCCTATTTTACTTATTCTTGTCGCAATAGCGTCAGTGCTTATCTATATGTGTTCCGATTTTAAGGTTAAGTAAGTCGGCAAAATATGCATTTCACATGCAATAATTTATACCCTCCATCGTCAGTCCTTGATGAAATTCAATCATACTGATATTTTTTGTAAATTGACAGTTGTATTATTTTACACTTCTACCACTATCTTGTTATTTATTAAAGAAGCAATTCTGATGATGCAGTAAAATGTGAAACAGGTGGGCTATTTAATTAATAACAAATATGTTGTGTGTGAACTGTAAAACAGTACCTATAGGTGTTTAAATCTAAAATAATATCTATACATATAATAAAATCGTAGGAAAGTCAAAACTGTACATTGAATATTTTTTTTAAATAATACTTGATCTACAATCGATATCGAAGCCAAAAATATAGTTTTTAGAATTTTTGTGTGTTTGTGGTTTTTTCAGTTTTCTGATAAACACAAAGTTGCCCGGGATTGGAAAGTGCCTGGTTGGCGATAGGCTTGCCACCTATCACATTTGTGGGACCAAGTATCTTCGGCTAATCGTGGGTGCACTTGTTGTACCTTTGCCTACCCCCTTCGGGAATACGGGCGTGAAGGTACTCTTTTTGTGTGTTTGTCTGTTTGTTTGTTTGTATGTAGGTATGTTCGGGGTAAACTCAAAAAATCAGTGCATGGATTTACTTCAAATTTTGCATGAATATTACCAACAGGTCGGGTCAACATATAGGCTACATATTATCACGCTATCACCTACGGGGGAGGAGCTGTGTGCAGTAAACGAAGTCCGCGCGGACGAAGTCGTGGGCAAAAGCTAGTATATTTTAATAAATGTACACGAATGAAAATAATATTATTTCAGAATTATTATTATTTCATTTTAATGAGAGGACAAAATTTGTATTAAAATTCTCAACTCTCCAACTATACATAATATTAGTTACTGGAGAAGTCACTAGGGATGGCGAACATTCGAGTCCGTCAGAAATAATGGAGCAATATCTGCTAACGGCCTGTGGGATCTGCTTCCAAATAAATGCAATGGGAAACTTCATACATGGGCTGGACGCCAATATAGACCAAAATATTGTGACTAGAAAACATCTGAGTTTAGAACACAATCTAAACTCAGATTTTTATAGCATAACCATAGCATAACACATTGAAAGAAAAGTATATAAGATAGGAGTGATTTTGTTGTACCTACATTTAACAAATGAAAACTAATTTAGGTATATAACCACAAGCTGATTTGGCCAATTTTGCCAACGACAAATCATTAATATAAAAAAAACGGCCAAGTGCGAGTCGCTCACGCACGAAAGCTTCCGTGACATCACAGCAAAAAAAAAAACAAAAAAACACGTTTATTGTATGGGGGCCCCCCTTAATATTTTCATTTTTTATTTTTAGTATTTGTTGTTGTAGCTGCAACGAAATTACATAATTTGTGAAAATTTCAGCTTTCTAGCTATCGTGGTTTATGAGATACAGCCTGGTGACAGTCAGACAGACAGACAGACAGTGAAGGTTTAGTAATGTTTTTACCTTTTTTACCGTTTTACCTTTTCGGTACGGAAACCTAAAAACTTTTTATTCCCTATTTGTCCCTTTAGGGTTGTTTTTTTTAAGTAGTCTATATGTCTTGTTTTGTGTTTTTATCCTTTGTATTTTTATTTTGCTGCTGTACGTGTTAATTACTGTATGTGTTGTGTATGTCTTAAATAAACGATTTCTATTCTATTCTATATTTGACCCCGGGTTTTCAACTATCTCCTTGTAAAACTTTATTAAAATGGGTGAAGCGTAACAGACAGACAGACAGATATACTTTCGCATTTATAATATTAGTGAACAATTATTTATTTGAGGCACAATATGTATTACTTCATATTAACGAGAGGAGACAATTCGACATAAAATTTTACAATTTCAAACAACTAGATATATAAAATATCCGTCACAAAGTAATCACAGGGGATGGGATGGCGCACATCCGACCTCGTCGTAATCGTCGAGTAGTATCTTAATGGCCTGTGGGACCAGCTTCCGAATAAATACAATGAGAGACTTCATATATGGGTTTCATTGCAAACTACTCCGGTTGTATATGTCGCAGTGAAATAGTTAATACCGTTAGATTATAATCTAAGTGATATTATTATTTAACTGCTAACCTAACCTAACCAAATTATAAACTATAGGTAAATAGTGAAATGTGGATATTATACTCTCTAAGCGCACCACGCTAGTCGACATCAAGGACACGCCGCCGCCACCCTCCGTCATTCTGTGTTGATAGTGCGCTACGCGACACGTGTGTCTACGCGGTGTCCAAGTTGGCGCTGGTAAATATAGGATTCTCGGTGTACTGTTTACTAAGTTTACTAAGAAGTATTTTAATTTTTCTCGGTTTTTATTTTAACGAGAATCGAGTACCGAGTACTCTCCAGAGATATCGAAGATAACTCACCAGTCGGTCTGTATATATATAAATAAATAGCGACCCGCTTCGGCTTCGCAAAGGTAATATAATATTAAAAAATCTTAACTAACTATATATATTTAAACCTTCCTCTTAAATTCCTAATCTATTCGTTAAAACTGCATGGAAAATCGTTCAGTGGTCATTGAAGTTATTGCGAACAAACAGACAGACACTGCGGCAGACTTTGTTTTATAATATATACAGATGAGCATGTACAGCTGTCGGTCCCGGTTCTCCTTAGAAATGGTCTAAAATCGTTATCAGGTAAAATGCGGTAAAATGCGGCGATGGGGATCACTCATCTCACCAACCGACAAACAGGTGAATCGTGGTGAACTGAGAAGCCTATAGACGTTCGGTTTTACTCTGCATAACCGCAAGGGCACCGGGCGCGATGATACTTTTTTTTAATATTATAAATATGAAAGTCTGTCTATCTATTTGTTACGCTTTCACGACTATACCGCTAGACCAATTTTAAATAAAATTTGGCATGGAATAAATGAAAACCCTGAGAAAGAGCCCTGAGTTAAACATATGCTACTTTTTCCCAAAATCAACTCCTAAGTGGGTGAAATAAGGAGTGAAGGTTTAAATGGTTGACATGTTAGTCTCCTCGAGGGTGAAACTGCGCGGGACAGCTAGTGTAAAATTTATGACAAAGAAAATGAAAGTAATTAAATATGCTATTCTCCACAAACTGTTTTATGTTACTTTCGTGATGCCACTGACTAGAGAGACGCCGGTTTAATAAATTTATGAAACTCAACGATGGTCCGGACAAAAAGACAGCACAATTATACCATCCACATCTACCACACTATCACCCACGTCGGCACCAAGCACAAAAACACACAATTACGCATTAAACCCAAGTTTTACTTCGAAACCGAAGCATCTTCAGGAGAAACGAGTATCACCTCACTCAACGTGGGTGTAAATAATACTCCCAAAGATGCAATTGCTGCATCTAACTAATGCAATAACACGTATTAAATTTAATGAAAAATAAAAGTGTTACGATTGTTGCGAATAATTTTCTGAACTGAAAATATGTGAACATTCGAAATTTGTTTCAGTAATAATACTCAAGACGATGCTAACGACTAGAAGGAAAAATGCTTTTTTAATGAGAGGAAAATTCTAATATCAGTATTTTCAACGCGATCTTGTGGAGAGTCGCTCGAGTGAGCTCTTGAGACGGTGCCGTCTTGAAATAAAGGTTCTAAAAATGTTACGCATATTTTAGGAAGACTTGTGAAGCTTTCTTAGTTGTGATTTGGATTTTGTTTTAAGTCTATCAGTAATAATATTCAAAATAATGCCTAAAGACTTAGTTAAACGAGAAAAAATAAATTCGTAATCAGGGCAAAATTTAAAAAGTATTTTTTGCGTCCTCTTATGGCGAGTACTTGGCGCACAAGTGAGCTCTTGAGACGTTGCCTTCTTGAAATAAAGGTACTGTAAATGTTACTTGTATTTTAAATAAACTTTTACAGCTTTTTGATTAGAATCTGAAGAACTGATTATAAACAAGCAAACACCAAAGATGTTAATGCTGTGTTGCTATTCATTTGGCGGAATGACAATATCACATGCATAAGTTTACCGGTTACCATACCCTGCAAATCGGAACACGATAATATCAAGCATTGACGCTATTGCGGTAGAAAAAGGTAAAGAAAGAAAGAAAGAAATTATTTATTTGCCAGAATATGGGACTTACAAGTTATTAAAATTTGATTAAGTTACCGACATATTCTATCATGATATGGTGTGCATATATTTTAAAATTATAATTATTTATTATGAAATTAAAATGCTTTCAGTCGATTTTTTTTTGCAATTACTACCGAATCGAAACGCGGCCACACACTGAAAAGAACCGGTGAAATTAACGCAGCGGGCTTGTGTGTATGTGTGTGTGTGTGTGTGTTTTTTTTTTTTTTCAATTAATGTATAAGGTAAGGCGGTAGTACCAAATACCCGGGCGAGATATTGCGGAACTACCGCCTATAATATATTATAGTTGTCACGATGATAGTGACACATAGCCAATCGGCCGCCTCTTACGACCTGCCTAATAGAACAGTAGGTCTTTTCTTCAAAGGAGCCCGAACCAACACGGGGGGACGCAACCGGTTTTGCTTATTACAGTTATAATGTTTTACTGTTAAATATTATAACTGTACAAAACATCCTTGATAATGTTGTAATAATTAGCAAAAAAAAGGTGTAAAAAATAATACATAAAGTGAACTAGAATTAAAAGTGAGTTTATTTTTTCAGTTTCACCAAGTTCCGACGATGAATTAACCTTCAATTCACTAAATTTGTCAATGTGCCGCTATCCATGTGGCGAGATGGCAATGTTACATGTATAAATTTACCGACTTACCTTACCCTCTATACCGGAACACGACTTTTTTTTATATCATAAGATAGCAAACAAGCAGATGGGTCTCCTGATGGAAAGAGTCAACCATCGCCTATAGACACCAAAGATGTTAATGGTGCGTTGCTATCTTATGGCGAGGTCTAATGTCACATGCATAAGTTTACCGGCTACCTTACCCTCCAAACCGGAACACGACAGCGACAAGCACTGACGCTATTGAATAGGTAAGGCGGTGGTACCAGACCCGGGCGAGACAATGCAGAACTCTACCACCTAGTAGCCACGATGTTAGTGACTCGATAGCCAATCGGTCGCCTTTTACGACCTGCCTGGCAGAACGGCAGTTGGCCTATTCTTCAAAGGAGGCCGGGACCAACACGGCGAAAAACTGTGACTAGCATTAACGCCAATGCGAGAGGCAAGGCGGTGGTACCAGACACAGGCGAGACGTTACAGAACTCTACCACTTAGCCAAAATGATAGTGACACGTGAAGCCAATCTTTAGCTTTTTACGAACTGCCTGGCAGAATGGCAGATTCTCTAATCTTTAAATGGGGCCTGGATCATCACTGGAAAGCATACTTTATTTTTTTTACTAGTTATCCGACTTCATATAATTTTTAATTAGTTTAGTTTTAATGCTCTTAAATTACGGAAACTTTCTGAAGTATGACAATTAAGTTGATACCATCAGACTTCAGCTTAATTACGTAAGCGATTCGCTACTTACACCCTCACCCCACCCTCTTCCCTCTCTAGAGAAACAAATGCCTGTTAATTTGTGAAATTGATGCAAATGTGCGTCTCAAGTCAAAAGAAAACAGTGAGTTAAAAATATTTTTAATTTATTATATCGGATAGCATATGAGCGAATGATTCTCTTAAAAGAGATAACCATCGCCTATAAATACCAAGGATAGCCATCGCCCATAGAGTCCAAAAATAACAATCGCCCATAGACTTCAAAGATGTTATTAATGTGTGTACAGGCCGCTCAATATCGCCAGTATGGCGCAATACATCATGAGTATGTCGCACATGTCGGTGACGCGAAACCGTCAGTTTTTTCCCTAACGAAAAACGCTCAACGCGGCTGAAGAAGCTTTTTTAAATACATTTTTAACGCAGTAAAATTGCAACAAAAAATTTCCTATTAAAATGGGACCACACAGGAAGTATGTCGTTTCAAACAAAAAAAAATATATTCCAAATCGGTTAATTGATAAAAAAAATCTAAGGTAACAAAAAAATATACAGTTGAATTGATAACCTCCTTTTGGGAAATCTTTTTTATAGAAGACATCTGATTATAAGTGACTACAGCCGCTTATGCGCCACTACACTACCAAAGGTCTTAACTCTTACAGTAGCGCTGCCAGCCTTTTAAGAATGTGTAAAGATTTTTAATCGACTTCCGACTTTTAATTTCAGGAGGTTTGCCATTCATTGGTGTCTTTTTAATGTATGTGCACCAATTACTTGAAGACGACTGAGCTGATTTTGGTATTTTATGTTTAAGGTATACTTCCTAGGTGGTCCCATTTTAATTTGGTGTGGATCTGATCCACGATTCTGAATATACAGGAAATAGGCAGATTCCAGTTTTAAATTTATATTTAGACGTATAGATACATAACTGTTATATTTTTGTAATGAAACCCCTATTGAGTTGGTCGAGTGGTTAGAGACCCTGACTACGCAATCAACGAGGCTCGGGTTCGATCCCCGACGGGGACAAGCATTTGTGTGATGAGCATAAATGTTTGTATTTCCGGGTTTGGGTGTTTATTATATATATTATGGTATTTATATATGTATTTCTATGTGTTAGTATCGTTGACTAACACCCATAACACAAGCAAATAATTTGCTTAATTTGGGGTTAGATCAGTAAGTGTAATTTGTCCCGTGAATTATTATTATTATCTGTATTATATTAATATCTAAAGGAAAATCTTTTACCTGTTTTTAAGAAAATTGCGTGAACGGTGGAATATGAAATTTGGCACAGTTAAAGTTGTTTGCTAAGTTAAATTGTGGAGGACTGCACACTCCTAATATTTAAAAAATATTATTGTACATAAGTAAATCAAATTATTAAAATAAACATTATACACACTATATTCACATGACATACATGTTCATACACACACATGTACCTATAGGAACTATATTCTTTATGGCTTAAGTCGGTTATCAAATTTAAAAAAGATTTTATTGTTTAGTCTATAGTCGAATTTTGACCACAGGGCGATCGCTAGTACTTATATTTAGAAACATCAAGAATGTCAGTCAGTTAAATCCGTCGTCTCTCATAACTTACGTCGATTTAAAAAACGCTTTTGTGTTAAAATTCGCAATTTCGCGGCAATTTCGCAAGCGTCGTGACACATGTAAGTTAACTTGAATGGAGCCTTGAGACTAACATATAGAAACTCAAGTTATATTTAACTCTTAATTCTTGTTACGATTGCGTTGTGATAAAGTTAGTAATTCGTACACGTAATATTGAGACAGTTTCTAACTTAAGAAGTAATTTTATTTAATTACTAGCTGTTGCCCGCGACTTCGTTCGCGTGGACTTAGTTTACTCCGCACAGCTCCTCCCCCGTAGGTGATAGCGTGATAATATGAAGCCTATATGTTGACCCGACCTGTTAGTAACATTCATGCAAAATTTGAAGTAAATCCATCCAGTATTTTTTGAGTTTACCCCGGACATACATTGACTTGCCTACGATTTTATTATATGTATATAGATTCTCATATACTCAAATCCGCAACGTAAAATGCTTTTTTCCAACCGAGTATCCAAAAAGAAGGAGGATTTCAATGTGTCGGTTTTCTTTGTGTTACTTCAGAACTCTGACTGAGTTCTCAAAATTTTGGAAAATTCTTGTTTGGGAGGATATACTTCCCATTGAGTCACGTTTAAATTTCTCTCATTTACACAACGTGTAAGGGACGGTCTACCGAAAATTAAAAACCATGGCTTTGGAACTTGGATTCTGAAGTAAAAACCGTTGGAAATTTGTGTGGGAAAATTTTGATTTTTTTGATGATTTTTTTACCTTCATTTTATATAATTTGATTTAATGTACAGTGCTTTTCTTTAAATAGTATTTAAAGAAATAAATGAAATAAGCAATGTGTTATGCGCCATTTTCCGCGCAAATGGTTAAAGAGTTCTGCGGGCAATGAGTCAGAGCATCGTACACTTTGCATGGCGCGAAAATTAGAAAAGTTTATAAAACGCAATTTTATTTTGTTCAATATAAGTATAGTATACAAATACGAAATAAATTAATGGCGCTGGACAAATTACACGAATTAATAAAACCCCAAAAATAACAAAATATTTGCTTGTGATATTATGGATATTATCTTACACTTTCCAACCACCCACACCATGATAACCATCGCTTATAGATACCAAAAACGTTAACAATGCGTTGCAATCTGTGTGGCGGTATTTCAAATCCCCTTGCATTTGCTTGTTAAAGTTTTATCTGCTACCTTACTTCCCAAACCAAAAAACGATACTCACAAGCAATGACGCTTTTGCGGAAAAAATAGTTAAGGCGGTGGTACTAGAAGGCGAAAAGATGCATAACTCTTCCATCTGGAAGTCACGATGTTAGTGACTCCTATAAAAAATCGTCCGCCTATTCCAAACTGCCTAGCAGAACTGCTGATGGTATTGCTCAGACGAACTCGGATCATCACAGGAAAAAGCCTGTAACTTTAGCCCTGAAAACGTTTCAGATAGACTGATGGACAGACGGGATTTAGCATTTATTATATCAATATATATAGTGACCTGTCCGCGGTTTCACCAGCATAGCTTTTGTTTCCGTGAGAATATCGGAAAGGTTTATATACTAAAATCTTCCTCAAGAATCAATCTATCAAAAAAACCGCATCAAAATTCGTTGCGTAGTTTTAAAGATTTAAGCGTACATAGGGACATAGGGACAGACAGAGAAAGCGACTTTGTTTTATACTATGTAGTGATAATATAATATAATATTCACGGGACGAATTACACTTACTGATCTAACCCCAAAGTAAGCAAATTATTTGCTTGTGTTATGGGTGTTAGTCAACGATACTAATACATAGAAATACATATATAAATACTGGAATATATTTAATATACATCCAAACCCGGAAATACAAACATTAATGCTCATCACGCAAATGCTTGTCCCCGTCGGGGATCGAACCCGAGCCCCGTCGATTGCGTAGTCAGGGCTGCTAACCACTCGACCAACGGAGCGGTCGATATGATGTTACTAATTCGATATGATATGGATAGTATCGATTAAGTGATCTATACACAGTAAGTACTCTTCATATGTTACAAGTCATGGAAATGTCACGTACATTTCCAATATCCATATGAATATTGCAAATTAACAAAGTTGCGTGACGTGATTGTAACGCGCGCCACTTGATGATGCCGTCTTTGAGTTTGATTATTACCATAACTAACTTACGTCGGGGACTCATCAACGCCCTATTTCAGCAATTTAAAGCGTGTTACAAGAGACAATATTTCAAAGACGAGGTTACATTACATTTTCCAATTTCAGGCTTAGCATTTTTTTGTTCGCCTTCCGATTCGGTAGTGATTCTCGTTCACTTCGCAAAAAGTGCGTGTAGAGATTTATTAGAAAAAAAAACATATTTTGATTATGACGTCATTTTTTTATTTTTTAAAAGTATTTTTCCCGTGTTGGTTCTGGGCTCCTTTGAAGAATAGACCAACTGCCGTTCTGCCAGGCAGGTCGTAAAAGGCGACCGATTGGCTATACGAGTCACTACCATCGTGGCTATGCATCGTGGGTAAGAGGCAATGCATGAATCTACCACCTAGGTAGAGTTCTGCATTGCCTCTTACCTTACCTATTCCTGCCGCAATAGCGTCAGTGCTTGTCGCTGTCGTGTTCCGGTTTGGACGGTAAGATAGCCGGTAAACTTATGCATATGGCATTAGACCTCGCCACAAAATAGCAACGTACTATTAACACCTTTGGTGTCTATAGGCGATGGTTGACTCTTTCCATCAGGAGACCCATCTGCTTGTTTGCTATCTTATAACATAAAAAAAAAATTCACGGCCATACCCCCCCGCAGAGTCAGGCAGATACAACCAGTGCACCCACGATTTGCTGTCAATACTTAGTCCCAAGAAGTGATAAAAGGCAAGCCTATCGCCAACCGGGCACTTATCCAATCCCGTTTTTATCAGAAAACTGAAAAAACATACTTTTGATTTGCTCGATCCGGGAATCGAACCTGGGACCACATAATGGTTATCACCGATACTGGGCCACTAGACCACAGAAGCGATTTTTTACAGCCAAAATAATTTGTAAAAAGTCAAAATAACTTGTAAAAAGTTTTATTGAATAAAGTATTTCTGATTTCTGATTTCGAAAAATAAATATTAAATGTCAAAAAATAAAAATGCTCTGACTTCTTTTTCAGGAAAATTGGCGTGACGATATTTATTGTGATTGAATTTAAACTAAAGGGCTTTTAAAAATTAATCGAATTCATGACGCAAAGAAACATTTTGTATTGAAATATTAATGTTGCTATTATAAGGAATATAACGCTATTCGAGAAACCAATGATTAAAAGTTAAGAAAACAATCTTTGATTGAAACACAAGGGCAGTAAAGGTTGAAGCATTTGTTGAAATAATACAATTTTATTCGTAAAACAGTGATAATGGCTGACTAATTTGCCAAATATTTCGATCATATTCTATTGTATTTCCATATTTCGTAAATATACCTTTATTTTCGTCGGTCCGAGAGCCCTTTGGAGAATAGACCATCTGCCGTACTGCCAGGCAGTTCGTAAGATGCGAATGATTGGCTATGCGAGTCACTACCATTGTGGCTACTAGTCGGTAGAGTTCTACATTGTCTCCCGAGTCTGGTACCATCGCCTTACCTATTCCTGCCACACAAATTTGAAAGCGAGATTTACATTAAAACTCAATCCTTAGAGAATATGGGTGAAATAAAAACAATCAATATATTTATTCAATCTAGCATAGGGTATTGTTTGGTTGAATCAGCCTGTAGTCTTTTTCCGTATGACTACGCATTTCCTCGGTTCATTTCCTTTCGAAAGCTAAATTCTAGTCCTCCACTTCTAGAGATCAAACGATGCGATAAATTGCAGCTCCTACTCGTGCAGAACGCAGGCATTCTTGGAAATAGGTTTTAATATTTAAGAGAATGTCTAGGAATTGCCCATTGCTATATATTTTTTGAAATTACTCAAAAGATAAATGGTAGCTTTTATTTACAACTTAAAATTCAATGGTCCGGTAAAGATTAAAGTAAAGATCATTTGCCATTCTGCCAGGCATTTCGTAAAAAGCGAACAATTAGTTTCAAATGTCACTACCATTATGACTACCAGTTGGTAGAGTTCCGCAACGTTTAGACGCCGGTATCACCATCTAATACTTGCCGCAATAGCGTTAGCGCATGTCGCTCTCGTGTTCTGGTTTTGAGGGTAAAGTAACTGGTAAACTGCTAATGCATGCATGTTACATTAACATCCCGCCACGCGGATAGCAATGCATCATTAACATCTTTGATAACTACAGGCTAAACATATCTCTTTCATCGGGAAATCCATTTACTTGTTTGCTATTTTTGTGATATAAATAGTTACAATGTGTCTATTTGTCGTGTAGGTTGTCCCGGCCTCCTTTGAAGAATAGGCCAACTGCCGTTCTGCCAGGCAGGTCGTAAAAGGCGACCGATTGGCTATTGAGTCACTACCATCGTGGCTACTAGGTGGTAGAGTTCTGCATTGTCTCGCCCGGGTCTGGTACCACCGCCTTACTTATTCCTGCCGCAATAGCGTTAGTGCTTGTCGCTGTCGTGTTTCGGTTTGGAGGGTAAGGTAGCCGATAACTTATGCATGTGGCATTAGACCTCGCCACAAGATAGCAACGCACCATTAACAAACATCTTTGGTGTCTTTAGGCGATGGTTGACTCTTTGCATCAGGTGACCCATCTGCTTGTTTGCTATCTTATGATATAAAAAAAAAACGAATTAATATTAATTACATAAATCTTGTAATAATAAATAAAATAACAGTATTGCCTCTTGGTCTAGTGGTTAGCATATTCGGTTCAGATTATATATGTATAAATTATTATGTAAATGTAATAATATATAAATTATTATGTAAATATGAGTGTTAGGAATCCTCAGCCCGAAGTGGTGGTCAGCAATCGGGCTCATATTAATTTTAAATAAAAATTATTTAATTATGTAAAAAATATAGATGTGATGCCCGCGTCCTGAAATGGCAACGTGGAAGCAAGGTAATTGATCGGCTTTCATTTAGTCACGCGTAGTCTTTTGACGCGCAAAGACCTGTCATAAATATCTATTACCGCCGGCCACCTGAGATAATACTGTGATATTCTGCGGAAAAATGCCATCTTGTGTCTTTAAGCAATGTACAAATTATACAATAGTGAGAGAGCGGAAAAATATTTCATTTTTATTCCTTTCTTCGTGTATTGTGGCATGTTAAAAGTACATACATATACTTCTTTGTAGCTGAAGTAGCTGCAATGTTGCCGTATAACCTGTTTATTAGTAAATTTTCGGTCTCAGGCAAAATAACAAAACCTACAACTGAACACACGGCCTTATACGTGCATAAAGAGACACATAGACTGATAAAACAATTGGATAATAGAGGAATAAAAACTTACCAATAAAATCCTTAATGGCCTGAGAGCCAGAATCGAGGATATCCGTAGGATTGATCCTAATGTTGCAGTGTTTAACGAAGGGCATGTCCGGTAACTTCTGCCACTCGCCGCCGCTAGTGGAGCAGTGAATGTCGATCGAGATGGAGTTCTCGTAGGCGCGGATGACGCGCTGCACTTCATTCTCCTGGTACGCATCAGCAAAATCCGCTAAGGAGAAAGTGCCGTCCTGAAAAGAAATGCCGATGATAATATTATGGTCTCTTTAATATAATCCACTTGTTGATCCGCATAGTTTCGACGGCGAGTAATAACATTTCATCCCGCAATCTTCTATATTCTACACAACTTTCAACCCTAATTTCAACCCCTCAGGAGTTTATTTTTGGAAAAATAAGTAGCCTATATTTGACTCAGGGCATTCAACTATCTCTTTATCGATAATAGGTTTAGCGGTTTAGACGTGAAAGTGTAAAGACAGACAAACTTTCATATTTATAATTATTAGTATATTAGCTGCAGCGTGCAGCGTGCAGCCCGCTGATTATAAGAGTTTTTGGCGAATCCCGCGGGATCCTCTAATTTTTCTGGGATAAAAAGCCTATCTGCTATTCCAATTCATCATCTATCTGTGTGCCAAATTTCATTCAAATCCGTTCAGTAGTTTTTGCGTGATTGAGTAACAAACATCCATCCAAACATCCAAACTTTCGCATTTATAATATTAATATAGATTAGTAAGGATTTAATATTTTCTTTCGTATATTCGAGTCTCCTTTTTTTATAGTATAAGATGGCAAACAAGCAGATGGGTCTCCTGATGGAAAGAGATGAAGAGAGAAAAAGGCACAATTGAAGTTTACATTAAGGACTGCAAAAACCTAAAATTGTTGAACAATTTGCATTGAAAATACACTAAATTAAAAAGGTGAAATTAATTAAATTTGCTATTATTTTATTATTTGCTAACTATTCTATGTATCTTCCTCGATGGCACCAAAAACGTGGTTGTAAAAGTGTGGTGGATGTGGGTGGATAATTGTACCTCTGGGGTCTACTTTTTTGTCCGGACCATCGGTGAGTCTTATCCATTTATTAAACCGATGTCTTTCTTTTCGGTACCATCGCGGAAGATACATAAAACAGTTCGCGGATGCAAATTGTTCAAATTTTAGGTTTTTGCAGTCCTTAATATAAACTTCAATTGTGCCGAATTTGATACCCCAACGTTGAGGCATTTGTCTTAAAAAGGGGTATAAAAATTTTCCTTCACTTTATATATATTTTGTATTATTACTTATACTTATATTTTGTATTAATATAAAAGTTTCAGTTTTTGATAAAGTATTATCCTACGTAACAAAAGTTATACTTAGCTAGTTATAAATGCAAGATAGTTTCGATTTACAGATAGTTACGAAGAGCTAATCAAAACGAAATAACGAACAAATTAAAAACAGATTTTTAGATTAAAACGCGACAGTATTTCTATATAGCACGTCGTTGGAAAGTCGTTAGCGAGGTTTAATTTCCGTTTCCAGTAAACATGGCGATTGCAGATAGAAATTAAATATTTTTTAAATTGTAGGCCTATTTAGGGGATATAAGTGACCTGGATAGTGTATAAAAAATACAAAAATGTTAAATCCATGTCACCATTTAAATAGAAAGGCTTTATTAAATCTAAAACAAAACAAAAATACTAAAATAAACCTTTACAGCGTGTAACGGTTTTTTGTACCCCTACATGTAAAGTGAGAATTATATTTTTATTCTCGCGTACCCTATAGTATGGGATACTGTTAATTGGGTTTTTAAAAAGTATTGTAAGAACAGGGACTCGTTTGTAAAGCTTTAAAGTGCTAATTTTTGTTAGAGTCAAGTGTCCCTCCCTCTCTCCTCTGCAGGATAAAGGGTTGGTTTTGGGGGTGAGAAAAAATCATGGTACTGTTAAATATATTTAATGAAGTTAAAAGAAAAACTATCACGGATTAGGATTTAAGTTTTTGAGTAATAGTCCGATAATAGATCGACTTATAAAATGTACTTGGATAAATTATAGTCGCCGTCTATAGACAATGCTTTCACTTTATATCAGAAGAATTATCAGCTTGTTTGCTATCTTATGAAGCTATACTTCATAATTAACTCGAATAAACACGGGATTCTTAGTCTATATTATAATATTATAAATGCGAAAGTTTGGATGTTTGGATGGATGTTTGTTACTGAATCACGCAAAAAATACTGAACGGATTTGAATCAAATTTGACACACAGGTATATGATGACCTGGAATAGCACATAGGCTCATTTTTATTCCGTAAAATTATATGATCCCGCGGGATTCGCCTAAAACTTTTATAATGCAATGGGCAGCACGCGGCAGTTAGTTATCAATATTTTTCACCAAGAAGACATACCTGCATGATCCAGGACCCATTTCCAGCAAAAGTATATCCAGCATGAACGAGGTGGCGGTGTCTAGTGAACGAGCTGAGCAGGTTCCTCATGCACTGCATCAGCGTGTTCATCTGTGGGTGGATCAGGATCTCCGTCACCAAGTTCTCTGAAGCGTATTGTATCAAGCGCTCGCCTGCAACAAACATTTTTAATTTAAATATTAATTTGTAACTACTTTTTCTCGTGTTGGTTCAGGACTCCTTTGAAGAATAGACCAACTGCTGTTCTGCCAGGCAGGTCGTAAAAGGCGACCGAATGACTATTCGAGTCACTACCATAGTGACTTGTAGGTGGTAGAATTCCGCATTGTCTCGACTGGGTCTTATACCACCGCCTTATCTATTCTTGCCGCAATAGCGTCAGTGCTTGTCATTGTCGTGTTCCGGTTTGGAGGGTAAGGCAGCCGGTAAACTTATGCATGTGGCATTAGACCTCGTCACAAGATAGCAACGCACCATTAACACTTTTGGTGTCTATAGGCGATGGTTGACTCTTTCTATCAGGAGATCCATCTGCTTGTTTGCTATCTTATGTTATAAAAAAAATCTGCAATTCGAGGAAATGATTAAGTGAAATGCGATAGACGTGTGTAACGGGAAGCCAGGAAAGGGCTCTATTTACATTAACCAATGAGCGCATGCTATTTGAATTGGCCAGCGAACGCGCGCTATTTGAATGGACCAATGAATGCGCACGGTGGTAGAGTTTGTCATCAGATTATAACAGCATAATCAATTATATGTCAGAGAAGTTCCGCTCTTTTTTAGATATTCAGACTGGCTTCTTATTTTCTAGTGGTTAGCTTATTCGTCTCAGTTCATCAGTTACTGGATTCAACAACTAAGTTGGGCAAAAGCGTTATTTAGGTTTTCCAGGATTATTTTTGTAAATCGAAATATTAATTAAGCAGCATGGAAGTCCAAATAAGCACGTAAAGCTGTCGTCCCGGTTATATATTAAGAAAAAACGATAGTCGTTATTAAACCGATAAAATGCAGCTATTGGCATCTCCACCTATCTCGGAACCGACAAACCGGTGAATTATGGTGAACCCTCCCACTTCCTCTCAAGTACCCCACCAAAATATTCAATACAAATAATTTGAATGGCAAAACAACGTTTGCGGGGTAAGATAGTCGTCTATATTAACGTAATAAGTTTTTTTTTGGAACGATGGAAGAGATAATTTAGATAATTTAGAAACACCAAGATTTGTATTCAGTGCTCTGGGTATTCCAGCCGTGCTGCCCGTCACAAGACTTAATACTATGGGTTAATAGTAGTTGCGTTAATTACGTCTCTGCGTACCTCTTTTAAGATATAGGCGTGACGTATTTATGTTATAAATTTGAGTGTTAATAATGAGCAAAGTGCCTCTTGCGAGTTCTTAATTTTTTGAATAAAGCAAAAGTATTTTAATCCACTTTGGTAGCCTCGAAGCCCTTTTGTCTAAGGAAAAACCCTCAAAACTTGTCTAAGACTTCTTACTTAGGGAAATGTAATCCCAGCTATAACTTCGGTAACGTCACTTTGTAGATTAAATTTCGCTCTTGAAAACGTTGTCGCTTGAAATTAATACAGTGTAAGATAATAAATACTGAAGAGCTTTCAAGTTGTAGTGTTTTACTTAGATTATGTGATCCCAGTTAGATTTTTGGATACGGTAAATTCTTAGGCCGTTGGTCATCGTATTTCGACACGTAACTTATGCGAACATTTCAAGAATTGTTTACTTCAGTGACTTCATGTCATATGATATTCTTACATACATATTTTCACACCAAATTACTTGCAGGATAAGCAGAGAGAACCAAGTACCATGCAGCTTATACATATGCAGGTTGGTGTACTACTTGGGATGTCATGATCCTTACAGATTTGTTTTGTTTCCTAGTGAAGTGGGATTCTCTGAGAAAAATCCTATGAAATTAATACTATGTTTGTTTTACAAAAGACATACTTACAAAAAGTACAAACAGATTAGGCTAAATGTGTCCCTGAGAAAACAGATCGAAAAACCATTTTTCTCTGAACTTACTTTGAATCTTATGTATCAGCTATTAATTCAGCAAATGATTATGTTAACTTTCCAAACATAGGTGTAATTGGGCATGCATCCATGTAACTCTGTTATGTAGCAATGTATAATGTATATGCTTTTACAATAAACTTTTTGAAGCTATAAGAGTTTTCTACTATGCAAATTTAAAAAAGAATTCACACAAAATTACTTAAGAGAACCTCTCTACAATTTACTAGAATTTTTTCACATCAAAAATTTATTTTTACAATTTACAAAATATCATCTTATGCTCAATCCAAACTTTAACAATTTACAAAAAAATTACCATTTTACAAAATTTGCTATTCAATTTTTATTACATTTAAATTTTAAGATAAACTGTACAAGCTTATATTTCTGTTTATTAACTTATCTGCTAAAAATTCTCTAATATCATTTATTTAACAGTAAATCGAACAATTTTTTGCGAAATTTATTTATAGGTAATGATTTTAGACTATCAGGAATATGATTGTATATATTAATTGCCATACAATATGCATTTTTTATAAATATTTAGTCTTTGGCTTGTCACATGTAGCTTCTCACTGTTTCTAAAATATGAGTTCCCTAATACTTAAGCATTTGTTTTAAACAAATGTTGATGTTTTTGTACAAATACGTATACCGACAGTATGTAAAGACAAGGTAAAGGTAGTATTTTAAGAGTTTTAAATAGGGGTTTACACGAGTGTGGTTGATTAACATTACATATTGCACGTATACATTTCTTTTGAAATCTGAAAATCTCAATTAAGTCAACTGAGTTTCCCCAAATAGAGATTCCATATTGCAATACAGATGAGACATATCCGTGCAGCATTTAAGTTGGCTATTTCTCTTATTCTTCTCAAAACATAGATAAATCTATCTTTTTTTTTGCAAAGAGAATCAATGTGCGCTTTCCAATTGCAATGGTCGTCAATAAATATTCCTAGAAATTTAATGTATTCAGTATTTTCTATATTTATATTGTTAAATAATATATTTGATTTTTGAACTTTATTGCTATAATATGTTTCAAATTTAACTATTTTTGTTTCAGTCAAGGTTAATTTTTAAATTGTTACTTTTTAAACATTCCAAAACTTTAAGTAAGGTTTCAGTTGTTTCTTTTACTAGATGATTTTTATTTTTACATTTAAGGAGGAGTGTAGTGTTATCTGCAAATAAGAATGATTCATGTTGCATAGTCTCTAGAAGATCATTAATGCAAATTAAAAAGAGCAAGGGTCCTAAAACACTTCCCTGTGGTATTTACAGTCACTTCAACTATAATTTGAATATATATATTTTTTTTATGTGTCCCAGAAATTTTTGGAATTTCTACACACTGTTTCCTATTTTCTAAATAACTTTGTATCCACTCTAATGATTTTCCTCTTATACTATATTTTTCAAGTTTTGCCAACAGAATTCTATGTGAAACAAAGTCAAATACCTTACTCATGTCTAAAAATACACAAAGTGGATAACTTTTTGTATTCGGGCATTCCGTTATACTCTTTACCAGTTCAAAACATGCTAAGGTTGTCGATTTACCTTTTCTAAATCCATATTGATTATTTCTTAATATATTACATTTCAACGCTATTCCATTTATAATATTAGTATGGATAAATAATAAAAGATTCAAACTGGAGATGATGACAATAAAGTTGTCAACAAAATGACTGCTACTGTTCAGCACTGAAGTGTTCTGAACGTAGTGATTTCCCTCTGTCGGCTATTATTTCACTTAAATGAAGGCTCTATTCAGCGATGTTGGCGTTTGTGTCAGGGCTGTCACTGTTTACTTATTAATGATTTATATTTGTAGATTTTAGATGTGTTGCTGTCGTAAGGAATTTGAGATAATGATTTGAAACGTTATTAAATTGGAATATCTGCTACCGTTTGTAAGATAGAAATAAAATTTGCTCAACAAATTAAATAAATCTGCGCTGTATATCTTCATGTTTATATATATAAAAATCGATTGCTGTTCGTTATTCTCGTTAAAATTCGAAAACGGCTGAACGGATTTGGCTAATTTTGGTTTTGAATTAATTGTTGAAGTCCAGGGAAGGTTTAAAAGGTGAGAAAATATAGAAGAAAAATTAGAGTAGTTAAAAAGGCAGAACAACGTTTGCCGGGTCAGCTAGTATCCTACTAATATTATAAATGCGAAAGTTTGTGAGTATGTGGATGTTTGTTACTCTTTCACGCAAATACTACTGAACCGATTACGATGAAATTTGGTATGTAGATAGCTGAAGACCCAGAATAACACATAGGCTATTTTTATCCCGGAAAAGTTAGGTGATCCCGCGGGATTCACTAAAAACTTTTATAATGCAGCGGGCTGCACACTGCAGCTAGGTATATATAATTCCTCCTGAGTGAATTAGAGGGAGTCTCCTGAGTGTAACTAAAATTCTTAAACTATATAGAATATATTATGATAGTTTTAAATATTTACACACCATATCATATTAGAATATGCTGGAAATATCTTTGATTAATTTTAATAACTTGTAAAAAAAATAACATGGTATGAATTGTAGATGAAAGGTTAACAAAACAGATATACAACGCGAATGTGGAAGGATGTAGGTACCGGGGAAGACCAAGACTGACATACCACGATCAGATTGATCGAGTACTGTCCGAAGGTGGTGTCAAGAGTCTTCGCAACCGGCGTGTGTGTATGAAGAGAGTGATGAATGAGGAAGAAGCGAGACAAGCCTGCAAGGATCGTGATGTATGGCACTCGGTTCTCTCTGCCTACCCCGTAAGGGATCTGGCGTGAAGATATTTTATGTTTTAATAACTTGTGACCCCCATATCCTTGCAAATTAATATTTTTCATTACATTTCATAGCTCTAGTTTTAATATTAATACTATATATTCTTATTGAAATTAAAACCGAAAGCCCAATTATGTTTTATATTTTTTGAACATTGTGATAATTTTATTTGTAAGACGTAATCCTATGGTAAAACATTTTTTCTTATATGATCCATACTAGTCCATACTTCCATACTAATATTATAAATGCGTATGTAAATCTGTCTGTCTGTCTGTCTTTCTGTCTCTTCTTCACGCCTAAACCACTCACCTGTTCGGGATGATATTTGGTACAAAGATAGTTTGAGACCCGAAAAAGGACTCAGGATAATTTTTATCCCGGAAATCTCATGGGAATGGGAACAATGCGGGGCTTTTTAGTTTTTTCCACGCGTACGAAGTGGTAGGCACAGCTAGTATTAAGCATTTTTTACTATTTACTCATAGGATTACACAGAATTAATACACATATCTACAAAAGTTTCAATATAGTCAATGCTATTTTACTGTCAAATATCGCATTTGAAGGACAATGTCAAATATATATTATATCTGACTAAAGAATCTTACTTCTCTTGTCTAAGATTACAACACGCCATTTGCATATTGGTGTTTAAAGGTAGTTATGATATTTTTTTTTTCCAACAGAAGAACAATTAGATTCATTGTTATCCTAAAAAATATAAAACAGAAAATATTGCTTTATTATTTTGCAAAAATGTTCATTAAATTTCGTTCTACACTGAACCACTGAAAATACAATGTACAGTATAAGCTTTCGATATAATCGTCTCGCTTAGCATATGAGTTGGTAATTTTGCTCGTTATAGGGGTTAGAGTGTACGAGTCAGGCCCGTGATATATTGCTTTACTTCCTTTATCGCCTATTATGAAGCCCGGAGTTTTACAGTCAGGATTACTGCGAGGAGCCGAGTAACAATAACGGCTGTATATTAAACACTAATATTTAAATTATATTTATGTTTGTATACTTGTAAATAAAATTGAAATATATATTTATTTTATTTACAAAAACACACTTTATTTCCATTAGAATGATAACCCCAACTAATATAACCTTAATTGGGATATTTTTTAATATAAAGGATACAAAATAAGCAGCCAACCTTTTAGATAACAAGGATACTTAGAAACTCTTCAAAGATATAGCTAACAAGAATATTAATTATACATCCTAAAAGGAATTACTTCCTATTGGTAGTAGGTACCATACAAAATTCTCTTAGTACAGTAAATAAATATTTCACACTTTTTGGTATTAAGCTAGTATCTAAAACACTTGCTAGGTTTGTAAGTACAGGGTTGGAACTGGCTAAAAAGTATTAAAACAAAGAGTACTGAAAATTAAATCCTACTATTTCCGTCATAAAATTAACAATGTTATTTCTAAGACTACTGTCCCCAGGATTTAATAATATTCCAGCGTCGGTTTACAATGAAGGATAAAAGTGAGCAGTTGCCTATTGTGAGAGTAAGAGAGAACGGTGACCTTTGCTGTAAAGTTTTATTTAAAAATAAAAAAAAACATTTTTGAGTTGGAGTTTGTAGCACAATACTGGCAAGCACTAAAGTTATTAAAAACCCAGATAGGATGATGCCAATGTGGGCAATACAACAAAGAAAACGATTACATTTTTTCATATCATAGGATAGCAAACAAGCAGAACAAAGACGTTAATAGTTAATTGCTACTCGTGTGGTGAGATTGGCATGCCATATGCATAAGTGTATCCGTTGTTTTCCATCCATCCAAACTGAAATTGCTTTGCTGCTAAGACTGAATATTCGAGAAAAATCTCGAAAAATCTTCAATAGCATTTTTATTCGACTCGATCCCTAGACCACAAGGCAGTTAAGTTTTATTACTTTCTCCTAAGTAAATAAGAGGAAATACAATTAATAGTTTATTTGGAGAAATACTAAAGGGACAAGTATCGATGCTTTAATAGGTAAGGTAAGGCTGAAATAGGTAAGGCGGTGGTAGCAAACCCGGTCGAAACGTTTAGGAACTCTACCACCTAAGTTAGTAGTCACGGTAATAGTGAAACGTAAATTAGTCTTCTGTCGCTTCTGCCGAGATGCCTAGAAGTGTGGCAGTTGATCTAGTTTTTTTATAAGGGGCTAGGCTATTTATCAAAATTGATCAATACGGGAAATAATAGCGTAAATTAGAAAGCTAGAAGTATATATTGTAAATCTAAGGGCATATAGGAGAGCGCAGTAAAATGCGCACAGCTGGAAGTTTCCTCTGAATTACATATTAGCAAAAGCACTGTAAAATATATGGCAGTGATTCAGATTTATTTTAATGAAGCAATAAATTTACCCATCTTGTCATAGACAAACCAATGAACCAAAGTGAGTCATATTAAATAAGAAAATGTAATATTAAATGAGATTAAATTCACTTTGCTCTTTTAAGAAAATGTTTGTCGTTATTCAAAACTTTCTTCAACCCTAATAGCGAGTGTGCGTTGAATGGAACTTATTTGTTGAATCGTCAAGTGTTTTCAAGTGTTGTTGATTGGATATCATTAGGTGATAATGATGCATTGAACGTTTATAGTAAATGATTTTCTGCTTCTTTGCTATAACTCAATGCATTATAAAGTATGTGAAAATATAAAAGTTAAATATTTATTTACAACGTCATTAAATAATTTCTTTTATATTTTTTTTTTAATCTTAAAATAGCAAACAGGCAAATGGCTCTCCTGATAAAAAGAGACCACCATCGCCTGTTGACAGCAAAGATATTAAATGATGCGATGCTATCCATGTGGCAGGATGGTAATGCCCCAGGTATAAGTTTGCCAGCTACCATACACTCTGAATCCGGAACACAACAGCGACAAACACTGACGCTATTATGGCGCTATTTTAAATATTCCCCTAAGTTTTTTCGCTAACCCTAAAGTTGCACATCGAATGGAGCTTGTTTGCGAAATCGCCAAGTGTCTTCAAGTGGTGTTGACTGGATATTACTATGCGGTAGTGACGCACCGCTTTGAAGGAACGGCTTTCTGGATGAATTGCTATAACTTAATGCGTAACTTTCTTCAAAAGAAGTAATATAAAAGTGCTGGAGAGTGACGAAAAGGAAATATAGAAACCTTATTTACATTTCAAAAGACGCAATGATACGAGTTCATGTTAACGTCCACGACGCCTTACTTTATTTTTAAGCAGTTGAATTTTCTAAAACCCAGTTCCTGTTTTTTTCTATTTTGCATAATTCTGACAGTTTTTTTTTAAGCGCGCCAATTGTTGATGGAGGAATTTATAGAAAATGATTTGCCTTAACTTAGATCATAACAATAAACGCGATCCATAATCAGAAATCAGAAATCAGAAGTACTTTATTAAATAAAACTTTTTACATGTTATTTTGAGGCATCAACATATTTTCTAAAAACTACTACCGGATCGGAAACGCGGCCACACGCTGAGAAGATCCGGCGGAAGAAACTCAGCGGGCTTTTTTCATATCATCTATTTTTTTACAATATCAGTCTTTTAAATCACAAAATGGCAATTGACAATATTACAATATTAAAAAAATATATGTGAGATCGGTATGAGAAGTAATTAATCCCAGGCTTCTTTGTCTTTTAAATAATCTGAGATTATTTAGAAGACAAAAAAGTCATATATTATATTAGTTTAGTTTGTACTTTTTTATTTATTTATTTAACTTTATTGTACACCTTAAATAAATTTGTACAAAAGGCGGACATAATGCCTATTGTTATTCTCGAGTAGATAGAAAAATATAGTGCTACCATCTGTTGATGAGTAGATTTACATTTAAATATGAACACAAATCAATGCTCAATGACTGTGCAGCTGTTCGATTTAAACTAGTATTTAATTCATACCATAAATGTTTTATTAAAGAAGTATGACCGTAGTTCGAAAAAATGCTTTTAGTATTAACATAATTTAACGCATTATACTCGTAGAAGTATTAAAATATAAAAAATGGTTTGTAAGCTTTGATTGCTTTTAAATCACAAAATAGCAAACAACAGATGGCTGTGCTGATGAAAAGAGACAACCATCACCTATAGACACCGAAGATGTTAATATTGTGTTGCTACTCAGGTGGCGGGCTTAGAATGCCACATGTAGAAGTCTACGTGCTACTTTACCCTGCAAACCTGAACACAACAATGACGACAGCTTTACGTGCTCATACGAGGCATGGGAGTGGTATAATTTCACCCGCTAGACTTCGAGTTGCTACTAAGAGTTTCAAGAAAATCCTCGAAAAACTTCAATAGCACTTCTACCCGACTCGATCCCTAGACCACGAGTCATTTAAATTTTATTACTTTCTCTTAAATCAAGTAAATAAAAGGAAAGATAATCAATAGTTTATTTGAAGAAATTAATTTAAAACAGTGCACAAAACAATGGATATTATTATTTAAACCAGGTTCGAAAGCATAAAACACTATATAAAAGTTTTAAACCTCAAACTGTATTAAAAGGAAATAAATTGGTTTACGTTAATACCTACTCTCATACTTTAAACATATAATTACAATGAAGTATTTAATAATTAATTAATTAATTAATAATAATTAATATTCACGGGACAAATTATATTGACTGATTTAACCCCAAAGTAAGCAAATTATTTGCTTGTGTTATGGGTGTTAGTCAACGATACTAATACATAGAAATACATATATAAATACAAGAATATATTTAATAAACACCCAAACCCGGAAATACAAACATTTATGCTCATCACTAAAATGCTCGTCCCCGTCGGGGATCGAACCCGAGCCCCGTTGATCGCGTAGTCAGGGTCATTAATCACTCGACCAACGGGGCGATTATTTCTCTTTAGGGTATCTAGATAAAGTCCTTTAATTAAGTAACGTTATTATTTGTTGATTACATAAAACTATTTATTAATGTAAATTGATGTATTACTAACATCGTATTTTAATGAATTTAATGAGATTAAAAAAACACTTTTCCTTTTACAGCAACTATTTATCTATTAGTCTGATCTTATTGCTACGCATTTATTTGTAAGAAAAGCAAAGAACGTTGACTATTTATGCCGTTATTATGTTTTGCTCGCAAGACAACCTGTATAACCCATTTCAAAATAAAAAAAATGTAGGAAATCACAAAGTAATTCTGTCTCTAGTTTGTTAGATTGTCCGAATAGTTAGGAATTTGTGCCAGGGCATTCGCTGGGGTCCACCCCCATCATACAATACTCAAATGCCGAATACAGTTGCATAAAACAAAACGAAATTTTTTTCAGTTTAAAAAGGCGTCTATAAAGGTAGAATTTATGCGTCAAAAAGTATATCGCGAACGTTTCCAGGCTAGAAACTAATTTTAACTGAAACGCGAACAAAAAGGAGATTTCCGGGTATGAAATTATAAGCGTCGAGTGTAAACGTGTCACACGCATGACGTGCCACCAAAGCCTCTGCTAAGCGACATTTTTTTAAAGTTTTCAGTTGCACCAGATGGAATTTTATATATTATAACGAGGCTACTTTTAATTTAAAACATCTGCTTACATGAAATTTAATCAAATTTACAGGTTTTTCTGTCTATGTGGTAGCTTTAGTCTGGATTGTATAAGTCAAGTGGCAAAAGAGACCACAAGGTTGATTGCGCAAAATCAAACTTATAATAATAATTTTATTCGCAAGAATAAGACTATATATAGTTATTGGTTAGATAATACGTCATGATTTTGCTTATTCTACCCTTTTTTGGGCGTGCAAATTTTAGTTTCTTAACTATTTTGTAAATTGTTATAAATAACCAATTTTTTTTATAGTAGAGGGGGCAAATGAACAGATGGTGCACCTGATGGTAAGTGATCACCGCCGCCCATGGACATGGCATTACATGGCTGCGTTGCCGGCCTTTTAGAATGAATAAGCTCGTTTATTGAAGGTTCCTAAGTCGTATCCATTCGGAAACACCCCCAAGTGTAATTGATTCCACAAATGAGTAGTGCGAGGCAAAAAATGTCGATAAAAGCGCACAGTTGTGGATTTCCAGTCATCGAGGTGGTGAGGATGGAACTTTAAATTTAATTTACATTGAATTATTTATAAATCATTCAATTAAATCATATATCTGTTAATTTATTATATATAATTTATTTACTAATTAATTTATTTGTCAATTTCGTTTTGATATTATTATAATAGCTTTATTATATAAAAAACTTTTCTAGTTTCTTACTATCTACTGCTTGATTTCCAGCGGTAAATATCAAAGATATTACTGATGCATTGAAGATAGCATCAGTAAAATAAGGTTGGGATTAAAAATAAAAAATCGATAAAAAAGTCGAAAGTGAAAAAATATACTCATACTCTCTTAATTGAAACACGCAAAAAGAATAGTAGACGAAATATAAATATATATTGACAAGACAAATATTCAATCCGAATGTGGACAGACTGAGATGCTAAAAGAGTCCAAAACTAATGTATTATGATTGAATTGGTCGGGTGCTATTCAAGGGTGGTCACATGAGTCTCCGAAACTGACGTGTCAGTATGAAGAGAGTTATAAAAATGAAGACACAATGGTCTTCCTGAATTGAAATGAATGACAACTTTCTAACTAACCCGTAAGAAATCTTTATTATTATTCTTAACTTAAAATTATTTTTCTATAGTAGTTAATATTTCAGAGACGTCACTTCTTGACATATTACGCGAAATATACATTAAGATATCGTTAGGTAAAATATCTAGAAAATATGAGATATATTTTGTTAGGATGTAAGAAGTGATTTATGAGATTTTAATAACAGAGCTGCAAAGATGTCATCACTCATGAACGTTACAAAGGCTTGACACTGGCTTATATAATAATTTTTAGAACATAATAACAACAAAAAAAATAGTACATAAAAACAAAATCTAGTACATAAAAGTCAATGTTTTGATTGATCGTTTTTTATGTAAAGATTTGAGGGAGTAATTTCGTGAAATACTGCTGAAGTGTGAACGCTATTTGATTTGACCAATGAGCGCGCGCCATTTGAATTGACCAATGAAAGCGTGCAGTGGTGGAGTTGACCATCAAATTGTACCAACTTAGTTTAGCTTAGTTAAATTTCAGATTATTTGGAATAGGCGTTTCTTCCATCGCACCAGGTTGAAAGGACGAAGGTGTTACACGCCCATCCAAAACAAACCTATTCACTCTACTCTTAAAGGTTCCTGGACTACATTTGTCAGGAAAATAGACACAGGCAGTTTGTTCCAAGTCTTGGCGCCTCTAATCAAAAAAAAGTTGCCCTACCGTTATGTTCGATTTTTTGGTATATCAACAACGTACGGATGGAACTTTTGCCTGCGTCTAGTAGTCCGATAAAGAAATGGCGAGGGTCCAACAAGTTTGAAGAGAGATTTCGCACTTACCAAAATGCATCCTTTAAAAAACTGATAGGCTAGGGACCTTACTACGATGCTCATGTGCTTGTAATTTTCTATTTGTGAGCTTGTCGTCGTTTATTAGCCTACGGGCTCTTCGGTCTACAGAGTTAAAGCTTCTATTTGATACTTGGCTGAACCCTCCAAAAGGTGACTGCAGTACTCCATGCATGATCGAACTTGGGCCGTGTACAGGTTTAGTAACTATTCAGAGCTGAAGTACCACCGGACCTTCGAAATGATTCGTAATTTTTTGGATGCTATGTGTGACATAGACTCAATTTGTTGGCCGAAGTTGAGATTGGACCTAACGTTAATGCGACAACCGTAAAGATTACTTGCTTTTATCTACTGCAGTGTCATTCACAAAAGCTTTTCCAAATTATTGCTTGCACTTGCGCGACAGCAAACAAACAGATAGCGGTCCCGATGGAAAGAGTCATCGCCTACAGATACCAAAGATATTAATGGTGTATTGATATTTGATATTCCTATGGTGTTAATATGCGAACACAAGTTCTTCCCAAGACACAGTGCAAAACTCTCTCACTGCCCCCCTCTCGCGCAGGAAAACGAGCGGTCGTTACGATGGTAGTGGAACGTTTAATTAATCGTGCCCTTTTAATTAACTGCCTTGCATAAAGTATTTTCTAAAGAGACCGAATTAACACTGTGAAAAAAATTATAGACACTGTACAGTCTCATGCCTTGAGGCAGTTATATTGCAAGATATAACTGCCTCAAGGCACGAGATTGTCTAGTCTTTTGGTCTGATTTCGCAAGAATTCTTAGTTGATCAGTTTGCACTTTAGTAATTATATTATATTATATTGCTTATTATTATATTGCTATCGGTATGGTGTATAGCCTTAGGAACTATACAGCCTTAGTCTGGCAACACACCACGCACCATAGAATATCACTTTAACTTTTACGAAGACCCTCACCCGACTACAACACAATTTCTCATCTATAAGTCTCTAGCTTTGTTGAAAAAACACATCTCTATAAAATGTAACTTAAATATCAAGTTAAATGGTTTCGTCGTTACTTAATATCAAGTTCGCGTTTGGAATAAACTCATTGAAATGTAAGAGATAACGCGGGGTTGAAGAAGCTACGCTAAAATGTTTACGATCCCTGATACAAACTTAATAACTAGATTCTACAAGCGAGCGATGTTTTGCTAATGGTATTTTTAAGAGATCGTTTTTCCATCTTTGTTCAACTTTACTAAACTTTTTATTATTTCCCGGGAATGATTTGCATATTATTCTAGAATAATTATTTTTATTAAACATTTCTTCGGCTTGATTGTTTGGTGGTGTTGTGAAATAGTCTGCCCGTTGGTGAGATGAGCAGTGATCCCTATTGTCGCATTTTATTTATCTGGTAACGATTATTGCCCATATCTAGCGATAACCAGGCATGTGAATAGTAACACACCACTCGACTGATTCCAAGCTACTGCTGAGATTGGATTTTTGAGAATAAGCTCGAAAAACTTTTAGCACTATTGCCCAGCCCGGTGATGTTATTCGGGAACTCATAATCCGAGCCGAATAGGCTAATCACTCGACCACGATGTTCTTTCTCTATTATTACCATGACATAAAAAAATAAAGCCATATTTTAATAATAGAATTTTAATTAAAGTTTATTTTTAATATGCATATTGAACCGTTAAACCTCAACTAGATTAAAAATATTGGGTATAATTATAATAAGATGGAAATCAAGACAAATACTTTTTGATAAGTAGTAATTGTACCACGAATATGGTCTAAAATTGTAGTGGCAAAACCTCTTTTCTCCACCAAGTGTGCCTTGGCTGTCGGTATTATCAGTTTGACCGTCCCGTTGGTCAATTGGTTAGCAAATCTAACTATTAATTAATGGGGCTCGGTTCCCCACAGGGACAAACATTTGTGTGATGAGCATAGATGTTTGTATTTCTGGTATTTGGGTGATATATGACATTTCTCTCTCTATATCTGATATCAGATATTTAGGTGTTTACTATGTATGTTGCAGTATTTATATTTGTATTTCTATATATTAGTAATATTAATACCCGAAATACATGCAAATAATTTGCTTACTTTGTGTATTACACTTGATTCGTGTATTTTATCCAGCGATATTATAATTATATTATTGTGTTTAGGTTTAAAAAAAACAATTTGGAATATTATTTTATCCAAGAGTAGTGAAAGTGCATTAGTTTGGTCTTATAGAAATTTAATGGAGATACTATATTAAGATTTGAATAGATAACGGAAGTTAAAAATCGGTTGTAGTTTTACGGCATTAAAATTACAGTTTTCTTCATATAAACAAACTCAGTAGCAGTCCTATGTCCGGTGGTGAAGTGTTATCACCCCCGTGTCTCAAAAACGCACTTAAACGTAAAGAAGGGGAGAGGACAACATGATAAATGCAAGTGTAAATAAATAGAGTGCATTTTCATACTACATAGAATATATTATGATAATTTTAAATATTAACACACCATATCATGGCGGAATACGCTGGTATTGATTAATTTTAATAACTTAATATTTTTGCAAATAGATATGTTTCCTTTTATTTTACAAAAATCACGTGTACCCATGGAAGTAATTAAGGTTAACAAAATAGTATAGAGACAAGTATTATGAACTCATTGAAACGTAAAAGATAAAGCTTTCCTCGTAGACGCTCCGTTTAAATGTTTACGAGCCCTGATACAAACTTAATACCTCCATTTCTAGAGCGAGCGTTGTTCTGAAAGCTAATGTTATTGTTGAAGCTACTGTTTTTATCGTCTACCAACTTCACGGAACTTCGTATGATTTTGGGGGATGTATTTACATATTCTTTTAGGTTAGTTAAATATTTATGAGGATTCTTTTTAAAGAAATATATTGTGTGCGGTTTTGGTCGCTATACTATATAGAGCACTTAGCCGACTAGATTATTCAGTCTCCTCTTTATAATTAAAAGTATTATCACGCCTGTTACTTCCCTTGGGGGATAGACAACGCGAATCCAACGTCTATTCACTATCCAGTTCACAACGACCCAACAAATAGTCTGGTGGGCGAGATAAGTGGTAATTCCAATAGCTGCGATGTCTATTATTCAGTGTTAATTATGTAATACTATTAAATACAGCTCAACGATTAAAATGAGAAAGGGCATGCTGTATTGGTTTGGACATGTAGAATGGTAGATGAAAGGTTAAAGCAACAGATATACAATGTGCGTGTGAAATGATGTTGTTACCGAGGAAGACCACTGATATGCCGTGCTCAGATTGATCGGGTACTTGATTGATAAGTTGAATATACAGAAATACAGATTAAGCAAAACTTCAAAATGTTTTAAAGGAGTCAGTGTCCGGATTTACAATATGATTCCTGAAGAAATTGTAAATTTTTCTGAAAAGAAATTTAAAATTTTCATAAAGAGAGCTCTTTGTCAAAAAGCTTATTATAAAGTAGATGATTATTTTAATGACAGTAATGCTTGGGTTTTGTAAATATTAATATCAATTACCATTAGTAAGTACTTGTAACATTTTAATTCCTTATTGATCATTTTTATATATTTTCCTTGCATTTTTTGATTATTTTACTTATATTATCATTTGACATTTTTTAACGTATGTACTATTTTTTAATTTATTGACTTTTAATATAATTTTTTGACACGTGTAAGACATGAGACATTTACTATATTCTTATTATTTTTTTTTTGGACATTATTATAAAATGATTTAATTTTTCAATGTAAATTAAATATAAAACTATGTACCTACTTACTGTTACTTTTGTAATGATATTTTATTTTCTGGTGTTGACGTTCAAAAAATGTATTTTTATACTTATTTTGAATAAAAATTATTTGATTGATTGATTGACTGTCGTGATCGGGTGGTATCAAGAGTCTTTGTAACCGGCGTGAAAAGAGTAGGTAATTAATGAATATGAAGAAAACTAAACAAATCTGCAAGGATCGTAAATTATGGCATCCAGTTCTATCTACACCATGAAGGTTCTGACGTAAAGATATATGTATATATATGGCTCATCATTACATAGTATAAAACGAAGTCGCTTTCTCTGTCTTTCCCTATGTCCCTATATCCCTATGTCCCTATGTATGCTTAAATCTTTAAAATATGTAAGAAAATGTGTAAGAGTCTTAAACGCTTTGAATCGATTGCTCTTTAATTACGTGAATTAGGTCCCAGGTATCAGGTAATTTTGCGGTATCGATTACGAAAAGATTGTTTTTTTTTTCAGCGATATTATTATGTAAATGGTAATTTATACCTACATGTTATTGTAAGTATTAAACATGTATATTGAACGTAAATTATCCCACCTGCGGCTTGCGACGACAGACGGGTACCCGGCGTGCGCTAACGAACCGACAAAACTCATTAGACTGTGCTTGATTAGTACTGAATGACGCACTTCGATGAGTTATCTGGTTAATTCCAAATATTTGTCAACTTGATATGTATTGATTGGCAAATGCAATAGCGTCAATCCTTGTCATTGTCGTGTTCCGGTTTGGAGGGTAAGGTAGGCTATCTTATGCATGTAGCATTGCCATCCCGCCACAAGGAATTCTACACTCCAGTAACATCCATCGTATCTGTAGGCGATGGTTTCTCTATCCATCAGGACAGCTAGCTGCTGTTCGCTATCTTATGATATAAAAAAGGAGATGATGGAAATATATTGTGGCCTCGTGTTGGCCGGGCTCTTTTTTAAATAATAGATTAATTGCTTTACTGCTAAGTATCTCGTAAAAGGCGGGAAAAGGCTAATCACTAACATCGTGTATACTAGGCAGTAGAGTTCTGTAAAGTCTCTACCAAGTTTTGTACAACTTGGTACAACTCCCTAAGAACGTAGTGTGTTAAAATAGCTCAAAACTATCGGGAAGTACAGTACTTCTCCATGATTTTGAGGGAAAGTTTGCCGGTAAATTTACGTATATGGAAGTCCAACCCCACCACATAGATAGTTATCTCCTTGCATCAAGAGAAATATTTTATTATATAACATATTATATGATTAAATAAGTCCATAGCAAATATTAAAAATTGTACAACAGATGTTTTTTTGTATCATATTTAAAAAATATTAAATCTATTAACATATCGTTTCTTCTTCAGCGTAAGCAGAGTGAACTGGTTTATCATGTTAACGATTATATATAGACCTATAATTTCGCAGAGATATCGAAAAACACTATAACAATTTGCCTAAACCGGCAGACGTATCACCTAACGTTTGCAATCCGCCAGCGATCAGCGATGACTTTTTAACGCAACGAAAAACTCATCAAAAACGTTGCCATTTGCTTGCTGGTTACTAGATGCATTTTTTGCAATGTCTCAGAACCAAAAATAATCAAGCAGCAGCGACTGCCACTAATATACAAAGCTGTTATGTGTCTTGCAATAACTAAACAATTACGATAATTTCGCATTGCGAGTTACGTGATAACCCCGCGGGAATCGAAGCCAGAACTTAATATCTGAGTGCTAAGTGTAAGTTTTTCTTTTCGCATTCGATCGTGAGCACGTTTCGAGTTTACTAGGAATTTGTATGTGATTTGTACAGCGCCACCTAGTGGTAAACTGGTTTCTCACGTTTACCACTAGGTGGCGCTGTACAAATCACATATAAATTCCTAGTAAACTCCAAACGCGCTCACGATCGAATGCGAAAAGAAAAACTCACACTTAGCACTCTGGTCTGAACGGGCTAGCCATTGCACCGATCACTTGACTTAATAGTATGTATTAGTAATTTTTATGCTGTAGTAAAAAAATCATACACTAATGAGGCGGTGCAATATATTTATATCCAAAAATAATTTGAATCTACCTTTGTAACACTCATATTCTTTTAAATATTATTTTTTATAAACACTTACCATATCTGGCTTCCTCCCCCTCGGGTGCCTGCGCGGTGAGGGTAGCCAGTTCCTTCTCCAAGTCGACCTGGTGCTCGCCAGAGTCCCATGACAGCAGACCTGGAACAAAAGATAAACCATGAATTAATATGGTCAAACAGAGTGAACCGAACGTCAAGCGACATTTAAGTTCACCACGATTCAAAAGTTAGCGTTCGTGTCAGCTAGCGAAATGTTGAGGTTCATCCCTGCATTTTTAAGGCTTGTTATTTAAAATCACCGATAGTGACAACTTCATATTCTTGAAGGGGGGGAGGGTGTTAATCAGACCGGGTCGCTAATGTCATATTTTTAGATAAATAATCACTAAAAATTTAACGAGGTAGTTATCGTTTCTCCTGAAGATGCTTCGGTTTCGAAGCGAAACGTGCGTTGAGTACGGAAATTGTGTGATTTTGTGCTTGGTGCCATCGTGGGACGTGAGTGTAAAAGTGTGGTGGATGTGGGTGGATAATTTTGCCGCTGGGGTCTTCTTGTTATCCGGACCATCGGTGAGTTTTATCAATTTATTAAACCGACGTCTTTATTTTTGGTGCTATCGCGAAAAACACATAGAATAGTTCGCGGATCATAGCAATTGTATATATTTCTCATATTATTATATAGCAAACAAACAGACAGCTCTTCTGACGGAAAGAGAAATTATCGCCTATAGACACTAAAGATGTTCATGGTGCATTGCATGCCATGTGGCGAGATAGCAATGCCACATGCTTAAATCAACCGGTTACCTTACCCTACAAACTGAAACACGACAATGACACTATTGTCGCAGGAATAGGCAAGGCGGCAGTACGAAATATCCGGGCGAGACGTTACGAACCTAGTAGTCACGACGGTAGTGACACGTATAGCCAATCGGTCACCTTTTACAACCTGCTGATAGAACGGCAGTTGGTCTATTCTTCAAAGGTCCGCAGACCAACACGAGAAAAACTTGATTTTTGATCAATTACTTCGTGGCAATATTAAATAAGCCACCAGATCCCAGACTAATACTAAAGCATTATTAATATCTAAGCTCTGTCTCTATTGACCAAGTTACAAGCATTACACACTCGAGTACACAGCTCTATACAAGTACACAGCTCGTCCCGACCACAATTTCCTTTATTGCTTCCCGTCGCGTGCCGGGAGAAAACTTTCATATTATTTCCCTTTGTTACCCCCGGGCTCGGCCGGCCGCCGTATTCACTGCATTTATACATTGTGGAAATATTAAAATTAGTGTATGTTCTACTTTTGGTTATTAAGAGAAAATTAAATAACATATTACCAGTAATAAGCTTATATCTACTAAGAATGAATCGGATATATTGTAGTTTTTAATAAATATTTATTAATAATAAATATAAAATATATTTGTTAATACTTAATATAAAAGATAAGGATTTTCAGGATATAAATTCGGCAAAAATTAAGTCTCGTAACAGTGAACACCATGACCAGTCTGGAAGTGTTACGTCACGCCGTGGTAAAACGTCATCTTGATCTTTTTATAGAAACCATAGAATATGTAATGTAGATATTACCACGCCGTGATATCATTAGAACGCTAAGACAGTCCAGGGCGTTTTTGAGTTAAATTTTAATTTTAAAACACGAAATTGTTATTATAAATGTACAATATTTAATTGTCTCGCCCGGGTCTGTTACCACGGCCTTACCTATTCCTGCCGCAATAGCGTCAGTGCTTGTCGCTGTCATGTTCCGGTTTGGAGGGTAAGGTAGCCGGTAAACTTATGCATGTGGCATTAGACCTCGCCACAAGATAGCAACGCACCATTAACATCTTTGGTGTCTATAGGCGATGGTTGACTCTTTCCATCAGGAGACCCATCTGCTTGTTTGCTATCTTATGATAAAAAAAAATAGTTTTTTGGTTAATATACCTAATAAGGTAAATTATTAAACTATTTTTCAGATTTAGTCAACTCGCAAATTGCTAAAAAAATATAAATCCAACTGTGACCCAATCTGATAATGCATAACCATTTGTTTTTTAGCGCAGATGGACAAAAGGCTTTTAAACTTAAATCCGTCACGCCGTTCAAGGCGTATCATTAATTTTTCCAGTCCCATGAATTGTGTTGAATAGAAAAACTTCATCTATAATAAAACTTCATGACTATTCCGAATATAACAATTTCAACCTTTTTTTATAAATGTTAAGCAGATGATAGCAAAAAGCAGATAGTTATCATAAAACCATCGCCCACAGACAGTATAAATATGTTAATGGTGCGTTGCTATTGGTACGGCAGGGCTGTATGCATGCATAAATTTAGAAATTGATGGCCGCATATACTCATTTTAAATATGTTTGTGTAAAATATTGACAACACTCTGCAACCCGAATTCTATAGTGTATTGACGCTATTGTGGTAGAAATGGATAAGACGATTGTAGAAATTAGTAGCAACAATGGCAGTAAATTGTACGGTCAATTGGCTTGCTTTTATGAATTAAATAGATGGTCTATTCTTCAAAAAGAGCCTAAACTAATAGTGGAAAAAAAATCTAACAAATAAGTTTACCATTTATCTTCCAATTAAAAAAATAGCATAACAAGCTACACTAATGGCAACGCACGAGATATCTTTGGTGTTTCTAAACGTTGGTGATACATTTCCATCAGAAAAGCTGCTTGCATTAATTGTTTTATATTTCTTCACTCTAAACTCGAACAACTTTTTTTATCTATATTTTATATTCTAGATAGCATCAAAGCTAGTATTGTTCAAACAAACTCTTTTATAATAGCGCGTTATAAACTATATTTTCTAACGCTATGTTATAGACTATATGATAACGAGTAACTGGAAGACTGATGACTGAGGGCTAAGTGTGAGTTTTTTTTCGCATTCGATCGTGAGCGCGTTTCGAGTTTACTAGGAATTTGTATGTGATTTGCACAGCGCCACCTAGTGGTAAACTGGTTTCTCACGTTTACCACTAGGTGGCGCTGTATAAATCACATACAAATTCCTAGTGAACTCCAAATGCGCTCGCGATCGAATGCGAAAAGAAAAACTCACACTTAGCACTCTGATCACGCTATATACCTAGCGGCTAGCGTAGGCCGTTGCCGTATAACTTTATAACATACGAAGTTACGAACAACGCCATCTAACCAGTAATGTCTGTAGACGCTAGACGTTATAACATAGTTTATAGCTTTATAATAGAAAATTAAATAATTAATTATCGCCTCTGTGGTGTAGTGGTCCGGTCTCGGAGTTGATCACAGAGGTCCCGGGTTCGATTCCTGGGTCGGGAAATTCAGAAATGTGTTTTTTCAGTTTTCTGATAAAAACAACATTGCCCGGGATTGGAAAGTGCCCGGTTGGCGATAGGCTTGCCACCTATCACATAGTGGGACCAAGTATCTTCGGCTAATCGTGGGTGCACTTGTTGTACCTCTGCCTACCCTTTCGGGGATACGGGCGTGAAGATACTTATTTATTTATATTTTATAAGCTCAGTTACTGCGGTCCGCGTGCTAGCGCTCGCAGTATCAAGTTGTGAAGAGTCACGCAATATCTTGGCCGGCTCACGCGATCAGTCTTCCAGTTACACCTTATAATATAGTCTATAATACAGCGTAAATATATTTTATAGTCTATAACGCGCTATCATAAAATAGTTTATTTGAACAATACTAGTTTGTATGCTATCTTGGATATAAAATATAGATTATAGTCTATAACGCGCTGTCATAAAATAGTTTATTTGAACAATACTAGCTTGTATGCTATCTTGGATATAAAATATAGATTATAGTCTCTAACGCGCTATTATAAAATAGTTTATTTGTCTGCTATCTTGGATATAAAATATAGATTATAGTCTATAACGCGCTATTATAAAATAGTTTATTTGTATGCTATCTTGGATATAAAATATAGATTATAGTCTATAACGCGCTATTATAAAATAGTTTATTTGTATGCTATCTTGGATATAAAATATAGATAAAGAAAAGTTGTTCCAGTTTAGAGTGAACAAATATAAAACAATTAATGCAAGCATCACCGCAAACGCTTTTAATTTGTTCTAGACAATATTCAAAGCATTGTTGGCAGCTTTCAGATGTTCAGCGCCATTGCACTCATGTTTAATGGAACTGCCGATATTTCTTTATTACGAAATGAAAAAACTTTCATGACTACTATAAACGAATATCTTTTCATGAATCCACACTAATATTATAAATGCGAAAGTTTATCTGTTTATCTGTCTGTTACGCTTTCACGTCTAAGTTATTGAACCGATTTTGATGAAATTTGGCAAAGAGATAGTTGAAGATCTGAGGTCAAATATTGGTTAATTTTTAATTGGTTAAAAACCCCGACGGAAACGAAAATTTGTACGGGCAATGTAAAACTTGTATTAAAAAATGTACCTGCGGGCGAAGCTGCGTGGGTTTAAATAGTCATTAATATAAAAGAATATTAAAATTTTTAGAAAAGTGACGTTGCTAATATTAATGGTATGGAACGAGTTTCTAAAATGAAACCTAATTTATTATCCATTAGGATTCAGAACGCTATATCACCAATATCATCGTTGATCACCAACATCGTTGGTCATAGGATTTCTACAGTTCTGCAATGTCATAATTTCCATCGATGGTTATTCCTTTATATCAAGAGTTATTTGTTTGCTAACTTTAAATAGAAGGTAATAATCGTGATTATTAAGAAAAAAAAATATAATTACGATTATTACTTTCGTAAGTTTAGTAAAACTCTGCATTCTCATGCCCGGATGTAGCATTATTACTCTAGGAAAAATCAAGATAGTAGACTATTTTTATATTGTAAGATAGCAAATAAGCAGATAACTCTCCTGATTGAAAGAGAAACCATCGCTTTTAGACACCAAATATGTTAATATTGCGTTGCTATCCGTGTCGCGGGATAGCAATGTCACATGCATAAGTCTACCGGCTACCTTAACTTTAAAACCAGAACGCGATAATGACAAGCATTGACGCTATTGCGACAGAAATAGGTAAGGTGGTGGTATCAAATACCCGGGCGAGTCGTTGCGGTTTTCTGTCACCTAGTAATCATGATGGTAGTGAGACGTATAGCTAATGGATCGCCTTTTACGACCTGCCTGGCAGAACGGCAGTTGGTCTATTGTTTAAAAGAGTCCAGAATAACATGGAGGAATGATATTTTAAATATAAAATACTATATAATGTATTCTATCTCACTCTCTCGCTTGTTTATTCCTATACAATAATGTGTTTGTTCATCTATCGTGACGCATTTCCATCTTATTGAGTTTGAAATCACAACGATTTAAAAAAGTTTCACTCCAAAAAATGTTTCATTACATGGATGTATTTTATTCTTACAACAAAAATTGTATTTATTAATTCACTTCAGAACAAACTAAATGACACTAATACAAAGTGTAAAATTCACATTCAAGATGACGTCTCTCGCTTTTATCCATACTTACTTCCTTACTAATATTATACCACCCCGTTGGTCGAGTGGTTAACGACCCTGACTTCAATTCAATTCAATCCCCGCCGGAGACAAGCATTTGTGTGATGAGCATAAATGTTTGTATTTCCGGGTTTGGGTGTTTTTTATGTATGTAAAAGTATTTATATATGTATTTCTATGTATTAGTATCATTGACTAACACCCATAACGCAAGCAAATAATTTTCTTACTTTGGGGTTAGATCAATAAGTGTAATTATTAGTCCCATGAATATTTATTTATTATTTATTTATTATTATATGCGAAAGTCTCTCTGTCTGTCTATCTGTTATGCTTTCACGGCTAAACCGCTGGACCGATTTTCATGCAATTTGGCTTAGAAATAGCTGAAGGTCAAAAATAGGCTATTTTTTTCAAAAATCAACCCTAAAGGGCTGGAATAGAGGATTAAATTTGTATTTAAAAAATATTTCGACTAAATGTTAATCTTCTTGCGGGCGAAGCAGCGCGGATCAGGTAGTTGTTAAATATATTTCAAAAATGTAAGCTTAAAACAAATGAAACCTTCCAAGGAATTTAAATTAACTGTAGTCTCAATTCAACTAACAGAGTTACGTAAAACAATACCCTCTGTCTCTGGAATAGCACCCCTTGACCCGTTACTCGACGACCCGTTTGAATAATCCGCGGGTGTCACGGGCATTCGTGAAAATGACTGCGTTATTGTACATTTGTGAAAATGGTATTGTCAGTTAAGTAAGCTACGGAATTCCATTAGGATAATGTCTGTTTATGATAAGTGTAATAATGTTAATCCTCAACGTTATAAATAACGACTATTATTACGGTCAACGCGTTACCTCGGTTATAGGCTATAGTAACATTCTCTTAATTGGGTCATTGTCAAATTTTACGCAGGTAAATGGGGTAACAGAGTTGTTTTCTGTGTAAAATATACGCATTCTAAAAATATAAAAAATAAGCAATGAAATTAATACTCAGTTTTTATATTTAGAGGAAGTTGAAGCTAAAATTACAAATTCAAATATATAAAAAATTAAAAAAAAAAAACAAGAAAATACTCGTATATTTACGTTAATAATTATATATCTATATATTAATTAATAAATTGAAAAGTGTATCAAAAACTTTGTACCCTTTTTAATGACCATTCCGCAAACAATGAAGTGTAAAATTTGACACATTTAGAGTTTAGATTGCGGTGGGCTGCATAAACTTAATATTTTTAAACAAAAATGCATCAAAAATACACTAAATTAATAATAATAAACATAACATACATTACACATACATGATAATATATGGGGAATATTGGCTGAGCCTATAATAAAAAAAATATATTTCTTAATAGAAAGGCTAACTCGACAGCATGTAAAATACTAAAGTACTAAACTGAAGTGATAAATGGATTTTCAGATAGAACGGTTTCGCAATTTCGCCCTATCAAGACTTCCAGGTCACCTCACAGCGACGCTAGCTCGAGAGCAGTAATTCAATTGTTACGATGATGAATGGGAGGGTTTATTTCATTATTATTCCACAAGCTTTCAGCTACAGATCAGGGATGGAAAGTTTTGTTCGACCATAAGCTGCAGAAGGCTTCAACTGTCTAAAAATTTGTAAATAAATTTACAAAAACAAAAAACATTTTATTGGTGAATTCTAGTGGTATACAAAATTTGTACATTTAAATAATAATAATCTATACATATAATAAAATCGTAGTAAAATCAAAACTGTACATTGAATATTTTTTTAAAAGATTACTTGGGGCGTGATCTACAATCGATATCGAAGCCAAAAATATAGTTTTTAGAATTTTTGTCTGTTTGTCTGTATGTATGTCTGGGGTAAACTTAAAAAGTACTGCATGGATTTACTTCAAATTTTGCATGAATATTACTAACAGGTCGGGTCAACATAATACCTACATATTATCACGCTATCACCTACGGTGGAGGAGCAGTGCGGAGTAAACGAAGTCCGCGCGGACGAAGTGGCAACAGCTAGTATAAAATATATAAACCGAGTCCTCTCGTGACGGCTCCCAAGGTCGTTTTAAGGGCGCGTATTCGATTCGTAACGAAAACCTCATGTTTTCAATTTTTTTCCAGAGCAATATCGTAATAATGTGAGTAGATTATTCGAAGGATATTACAGTTTTTGCAAGATTAAGTCTTAATCATTCGATTTATCGCAGGTTCAAAATTTGATCGGCAAAACATTGCGCGCGAGGATTTATAACTAAAGTGTTTTTAAAATAATTCTAAATAAATGAGTTCATACTGAAGACTGAAAAAATCAGTATATTAAACATTACCTTATTTCACATATAATAAATATTTTAGGTTTCTATTGAAATACTTAATAGTGAAAAAAATAATTAAAATAAGCTGATTTTGTTATTTTTTAATATCTAACAATAATACTTTGGTCATTTTGGCTCTATAATGCTCTTTAGGACCATATATCCTGTTGGGAAAATGCATAAAATAAAATAATTTAGCACATAACAATGGTTGTATTCGTCTTGAAAAATAACTCTGACGCCTATTTTTGTAAAACGCTATGCAGGAATCCCTGCCTTCTTTTTAAAAAATCGTTATCAAAAATTATATTCTTCCTCTTTTTTCCGTAGTGCACTAAATTAGATTTAATCTTGCAAAAACTGAAATATCCTTCGAATAATCTGCTCACATTATTACGATATTTCTCTTGAAAAAAAACTTGAAAACATGAAGTTTTCGTTGGAAATCGACTACGCGCTTTTAATATTAGTATTTCGGACCTCCTCACACAATCCCCACATCTCTGATCTATTTTATATACCTACTATTCATACTATATAATTTTAAAAAAAAAGTATCTTCACGCCCGTATCCCGGAAGAGGTGGGCAGAGGTACAACAAGTACACCCACGATTAGCCGAAGATACTTGGTCCCACAATGTGATAGGTGGCAAGCCTATCGCCAACCGGGCACTTTCCAATCCCGGGCAACGTTATTTTTAACAGAAAACTGAAAAAACACATTTTTGAATTGCCCGACCCAGGAATCGAACCCGGGACCTCATGTGGTCAGCTCCGACACCGGACCACTAGACCACAGAGCCGATAATTTTAATATACTAATAAGGAGTATTTTACATTTTAAACTTAGGCTTGGAATTTAGGGCAACCCCTTTTTTTACAAATACAGATAGACTTACACCCCTCCTATGCGGGTACGTACGTATTATTTACACAGCGACTACACGTAAATGCTCCGTTTATTTGCTATACTATTCTAAAAAATAAACGGTAGTTAAGTTGCACTTACATAAATTGAATACATTCACATATATTTGCATAAGAATTCTATTAGTATCTTACAATAAACATTATTTTTACAATTCTTGTCGCATGTGTCGGCCATTTTGTAAAAACAGAATTTCCCGCTACTCTGCATGTCACGTGTTTAATAAAAACTTTGTTATTAACTAGCATAATGTTTTATTCTCATGGCATTTTATAAAGATTACATTATCATAATAGTTTCAGTTTAAATACTAACAAATAATAACGAATCTGCAATAAAGCAAACTGCAAAAAGGGTAAGCCAAGGCCAAATTTTAGTTTATATAGTAACTGCTAAATTTTTATTCATTGAATATGCTAAATTTCAGATGAGATAGTAACTGTTAAAACTTTCATTCAGAATAATTCACAATGATTTAGTCAAATTATTCAATTTGTTAAAATAAGTGAATGGATATTGATAAATTGATTATATACTTTAATTAATTGAATTTTAAATAATTGATAATTAATGTATGTTAATGTTTAAAACAGTGAAAGTTTTTGAGGTATAATTTATTTCCTAATGTAATAAATAGGCACATAGTAGAGATAAATTGTAACTAAAATTAAAAAAAAATATAACTCATGCATATAGAGTCGTGTGTGGAATCCATTTGTACACTGTGTTCCTCGTGTTGGTCCCGGGCTTTCCCCGTGATAGTACCTGGCTCCTTAGAAGAATAGGCCAACTGCCGTTCTGCCAGGCAGGTCGTAAAAGGCGATCAATTGGCTATGCAAGTCACTACCATCGTTGTAGAGTTCCGCATTGTCTCGCCCGGGTCGGGTACCACCGCCTTACTTATTCCTGCCGCAATAGCGACAGTGCTTGTCACTGGCGTGTTCCAGTTTGGAGGGTAAGGTAGCCGGTAAACTTATGCATATGGCATTAGATCTCGCCACAAAATAGCAACGCACCATACCACCTTTGGTATCTATAGGCGATGGTTGACTCTTTCCATCAGGAGACCCATCTGCTAGTTTGCTAATAAAAAAAACACGTTTTAACCAAATTGCAAAATTTTATCTATATAAATATAATAAATATGAAAAGCGTCACTGTTTGTTTGTCTGTATAATGGACTAATTTTTGTATGAACCAGTCGGATTTGACAAATTCTTTTCGTCTATGTAGTCACATTTGGAAGAAAAAGGCAATAATATTTTAAGTAATGCGGTCAAAATCACATGTCACAGCCTAGGTCAAAATCATAGGTACAGCAATAGCAATATGAATATGCTATTGTATTAAAACATCCAGCAACAATAGTTGAAAGGTTAATTTAAAAAATGGGATTCTTATTAGTTTCTTCCAGTAGCCATTCAGTTGCGTGTCAGCCATTATGTAAAAACAGTTTTTCGCCGCACTGTGCCAGTCACGCTTTCAATAAAGAGTTTTTCGTCATTCTGTGCAAGTCACGCGGTCAATAAAAACCAACATTGTTATTTAACTAACAAAATGTTTTATTCTTAGTAATTTACTACCATTTTAATGGTATAAAACCATGTTTATTTTAAATTGGATAGTTTCCATCGTCGGCACTTGGTGAAACTGCATTTTAAATTATGTATTACAAATAAACTAAAATATGGGTAAAACATCCCTGATGATGCTTTAATAAGCGAAACCGGTTGCATGTGAATAGTAAAAAATTAAAAATATACGTGAACTGGAAGTACAAGTGAGTTTATTTGTAATACATGTTAATTTTTTAATGTTTAATCCATACTATAGTCCATACTAATATTATAAATGCGAAAGTCTGTCTGTCTGTCTGTCTGTCTGTTACGCTTTCACGGCTAAACCGCTGGACCGATTTTCACGAAATTTGACATGGATATAGTTGAAGATCTGGGGTCAAACATAGGCTAATTTTTTTTTCAAAAATCAGTCCCTGGAGAGCTGAATAGGGGATGAAATTTTTATTAAAAGCTATTTGGACGACTTATTAATATACTCGCAGGCGAAGTTGCGAGGATCAGCTAGTATTAAATAAATAAATAATAAATATTCACGGGAAAAATTACACTTACTGATCTAGCCCCAAAGTAAGCAAATTATTTGCTTGTGTTATGGGTGTTAGTCAACGATACTAATACATAGAAATACATATATAAATAATGGAATGTATTTAATAATACTACTAAATAAATACATACAGACCCGAAGTGAATTTTCGCAGGAAATGTTTTTTGTGATGTGAGAATAAGTTAATGAGGCAAAAACTTGGTTATCTTTTAATCTGTGCACGCAAATGGATAATAAGTAGATTAGCTAACAAGCAACGAACATCGAAAGTGCTACACGCAAACAATTTACAAATTGTTATGCAAAAGTTATGTGAACTATTTCATTAATAAATAACCTTTTATCGGTGGATTTTATTTCAATTGGAAGGATATTTTAAACTAATACACGTCATTATCAATTATTTTGTATATTTTTTAAGAGAGAGTGGTTTAAAAAATATTGTTTTGTTTTTTAACTATTGCATTGTGTCAAGAGTCTTCGAAACCGGCGTTGCATGAAGAAAGTTATGAATGTGCAGGAAGCAAGGCAAGTCTGTCTGTACCGTGACATGGCACTCAATTCCTTCTGCCTACCCCGTAAGGGATTTGGCGTGAAAATATGTTGGTTGTTTTATATTTTTTATATCATTATATAGCAAACAAACAGATGGCTCTCCTGATGGAAGGAGAAACCATCACACCAGGTTTGGGTGTTTATTATGTATATATAAGTATTTGGGTGTTTATTATGTACTTATGTATTTCTATGTAACAAGTATCTACATAAAGTGTAAAAATATTTACATATGTATTTCTATGTAATAAGTATCGTTGACTAGCACCCATAACACAAACAAGTAATTTACTTTGGGGTTAGATCAGTGTAAGTTGTCCCGTGATTATTTATTTATTATTTAATTAATATATTAATTAATCATAGGTAAATGTATAATGACACACTGCCAGCATTACATCTATTTTATACGAATATTTTTATGTTATCTTGTAATCATTATACAATCATAATTAAACCGCACTTTAAATTATTATTGTAAAACGATTACAAGATAATATAAAAATATTTAGTTCCTAATTTAAAATATGGCCGGATCTCTAAATGTAACGCTGTATAATTTATATTTCTGCATGGTTATATTATTTTATCTCTTATGATAGTATTATTTTATCTTATTGTAATACGATAGTATAATGAAAAATCGTTAGTACCGAAATTGGGTTGTCTGGCAACATTAAATGAGGATAGTAGGTATAAAAACTATAGAAACAGTATTTGTGAAAGTGATACATTAGCTGAAAGCCTGCAGACAACCAGGTCAGGGGGCTACGCGCTTCACCCCTTTGACCTGTTTTACTGAATTATAACACACATTGTGTGATATATTTTGTTAATTAATTAGTTTATTTATAAATCAATTAAATTATTATTAATAATACATTTGCATTGGTTTTAGTATTTTAATATTTAGTACGTAAAGCAAAAAAAAAGAGTAATAAGTCTGTTTTATATTTAGACTAGCTGCGCCCGCGACTTCGTTCGCGTGAAAAAATTTCGAGAAAAAAGTAGCCTAAGTTACTCCCTGTCACATCAGCTATCTGCCAGTGAAAGTCCCGTCAAAATCGGTCGAGCCGTTCCAGAGATTAGCCGGAACAAACAGACAGACAGACATAAAATGTAAAATTTGTTATTTTGTTATATGTACCGTGTATACATCTATATGCATTTAGTAAAAAGCGGTTATTTTAATATTACAAACAAACACTCCAATTTTATTTATTTGTATAGATTATTTAATTACGAAACAAATCGATGAATATGGAAACTATGTTAACTCGTGAATAAATACCAAATAATAGTATTTTTTTATATAATTAAATAACAAATAAGTAGAGACACCAAAAATGTTAATTTGCGTTGCTATCCATGTGAAGGGATGGCAATGCCACATGCATAAATCTATCGGCTACCTTACCCTCTAAGCCGGAATACGTCTATGACAAGCACTGGCGCTATTGCGACAGAAATAGGTAAGGCGGTGGTACCAAATACCCGAGTGAGACGTTGCGGAACTTTACCACCTGGTAGTTACGATGGTTGTGACATGTATAACCAATCGGTCGCCTTTAAAAACCTGCCTGGCAGAACGATATTTGGTCTTTTATTTAAAGGAACCCGGATTAACACGGGGATTTTTTTATTGCAATAATTAGTGTGATTATTACTTCTACAAGCACATTTTGTAAGCTAATTGACAATTTACTCATAAAAATGTAAAACTTACTTAGCTGTCATACTTCTCATTTTAATTTCGTTATATATACTACTACCGTAAAGTTTTGGAAACATCCAGAAAAATACATTTAACTGGCAGGCAGGGAGACATTTGACTCTATCAAAAATTAGCAGTTTAAATGCCTTAATCGAAAAAATGTCTACACAAACTCGTAATATTTTTAAAGACCCATCCAACGATATCCCACGGCATCCATTGAGCTCACGAGAAAAAAATACATCCCTACTTTGCCGGTAGTGACTCCTCCTCTACAGGTAAAGTATGTGTTTTTTTACAACATTTTTTTAATATTATATTTTACCACTTTGTAGGCGTGATTAAAATATATACTCATGCCAAATTACAGCTTTATAGAACTGAAAGTCTCTGAGCTAAACTACAGAAGGATGGACCGACAGACACGGCAAAACCATAAGGGTTCCTTGTAGACTATGGAACCCTAAGTAACAAGCTACGAAAAAACATACAAAGTATTATGAAAAAAGTTTATTGCTACAGAAATTTTTATTTTACCGAGAAATCCATAACTCTAGAAGTTTCATAATTTAGTACTTCAAACAATCTTTACTAAGACGACGCATTAACGTGGGGAAGAAACAACTTTCTAGGTCAAACAGTTTAGACATTACTGGAACGTAATGTTGTAGGGAACTTTATAATGATATGAAGGTAAAGTTGAAAAGATAATATGTGGAATCTACACTTACGTTTTGAAGAGGACAGATTTTATATTTACTTAAACTATATAACAATTCATGTTTTATACTATTATGTGTAACTAAATCACAGGCACCTATCCTAATAATACCTTACCCTTCAAATTGGAATACGATTGAGGCACTGACGCTATTGCGGTAGGAACAGGCAAGCAGAAGTATGTACCAAACATAGGCTAGATGCTACAAATTCTACGACCAATACTTTATTTAAAATTGTATTTAATATTTTTGAAAAATTACTTTTACAGCTTTTATTTATTGAGTCGCCTTGATGATCTAGCGGTACTACTGAACACACGAGGTCCCGGGTTCGATGTTTAAATTAAGCGAACGTTGTTTTGAATAGCAAAACTGGCCCAGAACTGGATCTGTCTCCGATTTGTCATAAAGCCACCTGTCACATAACGGCTCTGAAAACTGTTAGCTAATTGTAAAATATACTAGTTAGTAGAGTTCCTTGCCCGAGTTTTCTTATCACTGCCCTACATATTCCTGACGTAATAGCGTCTGTGTTTGTCGCTTTCGTATTCCTGTTTGGAAGGTAAGGTAGCCGGTAAACTTATGCATTTGGCACTCCATACCTGCCACACGTGGTAACGCATCATTAACCTCTTTGGTGTATATAGGTGATAGTTGTCTCTTTTCACCAGGACATTCAATAGCTTGTTTGCTATCCTATGATATAATTAAAAACTTATACGTCTGCTTGCCGCTCGAGAACACAGGCGTGACGATATTTATTTATTTAAAAATGTTATTGAAATAGCTATCACTATTTATTTTTCAGTATTTTTGATCTCCAAACGTATTCGTTTTCCCACGGGCCCAACAGTTACACGGATAATTAAAACATTAAGTTAAATCACCGCTTCATTTGAAAGTAATATAAAACAGATTCCGGTTAAAAACTTTTTGCTTTGTTCAAAATTGAGATAATATCAGTTATAGTGGTTTATTATAAAGGAGTTAGTGTATATATTATACAATATGTAAATACCGTATCTTTTCGAAAATCCATAATCAAAAGAGTAAGAGAAGAACCGCACTTAATAATCGCTGAGGAATTATCAAAAACATATTTAATGAAAGGAATTTAAAAAAATGAAAGGAAATTCAAACGATTATCGTGCGAACAGAAACAATTATTCATACGTCACGTTTTTATTATTCATTACAATTTTAAATTCATAATGTATGTAATTCAACCAAGCGCGAAAAAAATATTAAAAAAGTTATTTTTATTTCTTTTTTATTAGTAAATATACTTTTAGGTTACTTAATATGGTATAGGTATATAATATAACCTTATAACGAATACCGCTTATGTCTTGGAATAGCCGGGAGTATAGCATAGGCACATTCACATCATTTGACCATTTAAAGCTCAGGGGTGTCAAAACATCACCACAAGGCTCTTAACAGCAACTGATATTTCGATTGTTGACACCCGTAAATAACTAACAATACTTTTACCCAACCCAAAGATCGAACTTGGGCCATCATAATCTGAGCTGAACAGGCTAATCTATGACGCTGTAAAGATTCTTGTTAACTGGTACACTAATAGATTGATATACGAAATATGTTTTGAGGTAACTACTTGATTGATTGTATTTTGTATTAACGTGATATTACACGGTCTGTACGGATGCGTTGCTCTCTTGATGGATGTATGCGAACTGTCTTATACTATTAATTAAAATAATCATAAACAATACATGTTGTGTAAAATGATGAATGGCAATATGTAACGTTTGCATCGTACAAAAGCAACCTCAAATGAATAGCGTTTTTTTATATTACAAGACAGCAAACAAGCAGATTTTCCTGATGGAACGATAAACCATCGCCTATGGACACCAAGGATGTTTACCATTAAAATATTTTTATTCGTATGGCAGGATGGCAATACCACATGCATAAGTCTATCAGCTACCTTACCCTTCAAACCGGAACACGACAAAGACAGACCAATGTTTGCTATTGCGGCAGTAATTAATAAGACGGTGGTACTAAATACGCGGGCGAGATCTTGCGGAATTGTACCACCTCGTACTAGCAGAATGGTAGTTGATCTATTCTTCATTGAAGCTTCAATTTAAATGTTCTTCAATGTGTTGGTCCACACGGGAGTCAATTTTAAAAAATACTTAAATTAGTTATTACTTCTTGTTCCTTATTATTATGAAAGCAACATACGCTTAACTGACAGTGACAAGAAATACAAAATTCAACAAGGTCATAGCTCATATGGACATAAATGTAAGTTTTAATTATTAGCAATTAACAGTTTCTCCACAGGCCCAATTGCGCAGATAATTGAAACATAAAAATTAAATACCGTTTAATCTGAGAGTAATATAAAATAGACTCCGGTTATAACGCGGCAATTTGTTCCGTCGTTAAAAGTGTCGTTAATATTATTGAAAGCTACTTCGACTTTCACGAAAAATCATTTTGCAAAGTTTCAGTGGTATATAATACCATTTTTTATTTTTTTGGGATAATGTATAATGTTGCAAGCAATGATTTAATGAGGCTTACTTGAAGAAGTGATACATCCAGTGTTTTTTTAAATTATTTTTTATATACTATTAGATAGCAAACAAGCAGATGGCTCTTCTGACAGAAAGATAAACCATCGTCTACTGACACCAAAGATGTTAATGGCGCGTTGTTATCCGTGTGGCGGGATGTAATGCCATATGCATGAGTGTAGCGGCTACCGTACCTTCTAAATTATAACACGATACTGACAAGCATTGTAGCTATATCTAAGACGATGGTATAAGTAATAGCTAAGACAATGGTACCAAATGACCGGGTGAGACATAGCGGTACTCTACCACCTAATAGTCACGATGGTAGTGAAACGTACAGCTAATCAATAATGGTAAAATAAAATATGAGTACAGTATGAAACTGTAGAGTATGAAATTTGGCACAGTTGACACAGCACAGCACACACACACACACAAAAGACACAAAATCTACATTGCGGAGGACTGCAGAAACCTAATATTTTTAAATAAAATGCATTAGAAATATATCAAATTAATAAAAATAAACATTACACACACTACGTTCACGTGACATATATGATAATATACACACATGTTAACTTCCTATTTTCTTTACTGCTAAAATAAGTTGTCAAACTTAAATGAAATTTTATTTTATAGTCTATGGTCGAAGAATTTCGGATACAGGTGATAGCTAATAGTATAATATATGAATCAGTGTGTGTATTGTAAAAAAAATACGGTTTAATCGTGGTGAAACTGAGCCTGAATTTACTTTAACTATCCCACTAGGGAGCCGACGTGATGATGATAATTATGAATAATATATAAATATTATCCGTGTAAACTCCGGTAACTAAATTTTGAGATTGTACTAAGTGCCTGATAAATTTATTCTTCAACCTGTAGACAGTTCTAGGCGTAAGGCCAAATTGAGCTATCCGAACCCGTCGCGGACCTGTAAAGGCGCGGCCAGATCAATACTGTCACGCCACCTCCGTGTAGGGTGGACATATTTATATTTTGACGTCAACGCACTAGACATAGGTAAAGAATGTTGGAGTGAGTAAGAGTGTGTTGGTTTTGAAAAAAATTTAGTCTAAAGTTTTGCAACATTAATTTTTTTTTCTTAAGCTTATATATACAGGTATAATATTCTTATGAAAAATCTCTTTATGTCTTTTAAGCGTGGCAATTTCAATAATTTATTATTATTATTCTTAGTCGTAGCACTCTGAACAGGGTGGCTATTGTCATCATGCGGTTAAAATCTATACTAATATTAGAAAGACACAATATTTTTATTTTTGTGTGTTTGTATTGAATAAATTCAAAAATGCCTGGATTGATCTTAAAAATTTTTTAGCATTGGAAAGCTACACTATCCAGAAGTCACATTGGCTATTTTTTAAGCGACTGAGCAATAGGAAGCAAAGATTGTGGGTACAAAAACGAAGTCTTGAATTACAGCTAGTAGATAATAAAAAAAATTAGAAGAATCATACTTTCAGACTTAACAAAAAAATTTCTTGCTCATACTTTTTTTTAAGCGTTAGGGAAAAATGATTGCGCACGCACTTCGTCGCTAAAAACTGACACTGAAATTAGCTAGTCAACATTTTGGTTTTCCAAAAAAAGTTTGTCTATTTTTTAATTATGGAAAATTAATACTTTTATTATTTAAATAATTTATTTAACTAGTTAATGTGTTATAATAAAACTTTCTTTCAATGTATTAAACACCTTTCTATATTATTAACTAGCTGAGCCCGCGACTTCGTCTGCGTGGAAAAATTTCGAAAAAGGTAGCCTAAGTTACTTCCTATCACATCAGCTAACTGCCAGTGAAAGACCCGTCAAAATCGGTCCAGCCATTTCAGAGATTTGCCGGAACAAACAGTCAGGTAGACAGACAGACGAAAATTGTAAAATATATTATTTTGGTATATGTACCGTGTATACATCCATATGCAGTTAGTAAAAAGCGGTTATTTTAATATTACAAACAGACACTCCAATTTAATTTATTTGTATAGATTTCATTTTCTCTAAAAATTTAGGATTACGCGAAGAATAAATTTTTTAGAAAGATTTTTATCTTGTTACGCCAAAGAAGTACTTCTTATGTGCGTACATAACTATGCACTCAAGGTTTTTTCAAAGAGGGTTGAAAATAATAATAAATTCATTCATGTAAAGTTTTCGAGTCGGCGCGGCTTAGCAGAAATTGTATACAAAATTCAGAAGGTTAGGTTACCCTACACTGCGGTGCCTTTCTTTTGATTTATTGGTTTAGTGCCAAATACTGTTGCGGATTTTTTCTGTTCCCTCGCGCCGAATTACATAAAACATTTATCAGGCTCTTTGTTACAAGTCTGTCTCGGGCACATATTGTTTATGAAATTCTGACATAAGTGAGTCTGGCTTTAACATATGAGCTCGCCATTGTTGTGAATGTAGGATATAATATTAATATTTAGCACCTAGGGGACCGAGATCAGATCGGACTTAGTTATAAGCGGTTCCTATATCGGTAAAACGACTTGTTTCAATTACGTAACATTTTCTACGAGGCGTAAATTAAAACTATTTCTATAAATGTCAAATTACCAAACGGCCAAACGCCTTGTGGCAAAACTTGTGGAATGCCTTGTTTTAGTAAATTGTTTGCTAATGGTTAGTGCTATGAATGACAGATTGTTGCTTATTGGAACTTAGCATGAAACCTGTGTTGTCAGAAAAAACATTTATTTATATTATTATATTATTTTTATTATTTATATTTCACAATTTTCTAGGACCATTTGGACATTTACATTTATTGGAACAATTTCAACTTACGCCTTATATAACTAACTTACTTACGTAGAGCATGTTACTATCAGTAACGAGTAAATATTAAAATATGATATCTATCTATATTTTAATATTTATATTTATATTTGTCTGTATGTATGTCCGGGGTAAACTCAAAAAGTACTACATGGATTTACTTCAAATTTTGCATGAATATTACTAACAGGTCGGGTCAACATATAGGCTACATATTATCACGCTATCACCTACGGGGGAGGTGCTGTGCAGAGTAAACGAAGTCCGCGCGAATGAAGTCGCTGGCAACAGCTAGTTAATAACAAAAAAATATTGCGCTAGCACGTCGTTGAAATACTTGATTTTCTTTATTTATATTTATATAAATTATAATATAGATATATTTATATATCTACTGGCTGTTGCCTGCGACTTTGTCCGCGCGGATTTCGTTTACTCCGCACAGCTCCTCCCCTGTAGGTGATAGCGTGTTAGTATGTAGCCTATATGTTGACCCGACCTGTTAGTAATATTCACACAAAATTTGAAGTAAATCCAAGCAGTACTTTTCGAGTTTACCCCGGACATACATACAGACAAACAGATAAATAGATAAACAGATAAACAGACAAACGGACAAACGGACAAACAGACAAAAATTCTAAAAACTATATTTTTGGCTTCGATTTCGATTGTAGATCACGCCCCAAGTATTCTTTAAAAAAATATTCAATGTACAGTTTTGACTTTCCTACGGTTTTATTATATGTATAGATAAGCAAATGAACTTAATAATTTTGTAATTATTTTAAAATCCTAAATCTGCTCATTCATTGCTCGTTAGGTGGAACAATGTTCGCCGGGTCAACCACTATGATATAAAATGCCGCCTTCCAAAAGGAGCTAATAGTTAATTGTCATCAATTTGCAATATTACAAGAACAAAAAAAATTACGAGAGTGCGCTATATTAAATTGTATGCATGCTAGCAAATAGTTATAATAAAAAAGGAGCACCGAAAAAACTCAACATCTCTTTCTTGTATTCGACCTGGAAATTACGGGACCGCACGTTTTGAGACGAATAGACTAACTGTTGAACCTCGAGGCAGTCGTTTGTTAACTAGTATCACAAGGCAGTTTAAATTTACAAGCAAATTATGTCTATGTTACATTTAATAAAATAAATACTTATATATTTTATTAATATACAGATTGACTGGTAAAAGATTGTACATACTGAAGAAAACGATAGTTAATGGTCATATTATGTAACCAATAAAATGTAATAAAAACAGAATATTGCTTAGCTACATTGTTAACTTCACCGAAATTAGTGGAGTAATCGCACAAATACACAATACGTGCGTTGACTACACAAACAGTGTAGTCATCGCACGCATTACTAATGAGTCTACTCCCGGGTTCGGTAAATCGCTGCTCGTAAACTCTGAAATTCTATGCGCTGTGTGTATGTCTCTACCAAATCGAATATCGAATAAATATTGGATAATTAGGTCAAATTTAAGCAACTAATTTTTACATGTTCTGTATCAGTATCGAGACCTGAACATCCTCCTTCAGGATATACAATCTTTTAACACTCAACTGTATAATTTTGTAAATGTTGTAAGTATATTATTATATATACTTATTAAATATATTTTATATAGTATATGCCATTATTTAATGATCAATTTATATTAAAGTAACGACCTGCCCACGGTTTCGCCCGCGCAGCTTTTGTTCCCGTGGGAATATCGGAAAGTTTTATATATTAAAACCTTCTTCAAGAATCAATCTATCTATTAAAAAGAACCGCATCAAAATCCGTTGCGTAGTTTTAAAGATTTAAGCATACATAGGGACATAGGCACAGACAGAGAAAACAACTTTTGTTTTATACTATGTAGTGAAGTTACTTACTATGTATTTTTTATATCATAAGATAGCAAACACGCAGATCTCCTGGTGGAAAAAAACGATCCCTATAGACACCAAAGATGTTAATGGTGTGTTGCTATTCTTGTGGTGAGATCTTGATGTCAGATGCATAAGTTTACCGGCAACCTTATATATATATATATATATATATATATATATATATATATATATATATATATATATATATATATATATATATATATATATATATATATATATATATATATATACATATATATATATATATATATATATATATATATATATATATATATATATCTATATCTATATATATATATAATTGGAATCTAGCAATCGGCTCTAACGATTTTTATGAAAGTCACTAATTAGGGGTTTTTCGGGTCAAGGAATCGATTTATCAAGGTTCGAGGTCCAAGAAAAGCTCGGTTCTCCAGATATGGGTATGTGAAAAACCGAGCCGAACCGATTATATATTCTATAGAAAAGATCAGTTGCAAAAATATGTGAAAAGCCGAGCAAAGCTCGGTTAACCAGATATTGTATTATTATGCTTACATTCCTGTTAGTCCAAAGGTTGACTGGAAGAGAATGTATTTGACTCTAAGTCTGCATTTTGTGCTATATTGTATAGTGCTCAATTAACTGACCTAAATAAAAATGAACTTTGTTCAAAATCTGTCAAATTTCCCAACGAATTGACTGCAAGTTGCTTTGAAAGACCATGCACTAATCCGACCGTTTCAAATCGTAGTTTTAATGAAAAAGTTTCCTTTCACCCGGCCAAAGCGCACGCCGCTTGATTACTGCCTTTCATATGTATTCATATCACCACGGAAATTTATATTTAATTAATTAAATGTTCCACTAACCAATTTATAAAGGCAAGCTTTTAAAAGCCCATATAAATTAATGTTAAAAATGTGAGCTTTTAAACTGATGTGTTTCATTGTTAATATAATAAAAATTAGTGATCTTTTAGTGGTCATATAAGATAATTTGAAAAATGAGCTTTAAATATGATGTATTCTATTAATAATATTATAGAAATTAGTGATTTTGTAGTGGTCATATAAAGTAATTTGAAAAAATTAGCTTTGAAATATCAATGTTTAAAACTGATGCATTTTATTAATAAAGTTATAGAAATTAATGAACTTTTAGTGGTCATATAAGGTAATTTGGAAAATGAGTTATAAACCGATGCTTTTTATTATAATATTATAAAAACTAGTGATCTTTTAGTGGTTAATTTGTAAAAAAATGCTTTTAAATATCAATGTTTGAAACTGACGCATTCTATTAATAACAATATAAAAATTAGTGAACCTTTAGTGGTCATATAAATACAGATTAGTAATTTGAGCAAATAATTGTAATATAAAAAAATAGTAATTTGAGAAATGAGCTATAAAACTGATACATTTTGTTAATAATATTATACAAATTAGTAATTTACAAGTTTTGAAATGACCATAAGAAATTTACGAGAAGTTACAATATGATTTTGTCAGCATAAGGATAAGAAAGATTTTTTTGTGCAAAACTGCGTTTTTACTAAATATATAACTGTAAAGGTCAATTTGAAAAATTTCATCTAAAGCCATTTCCGTCGTCGGTTTAAAAAGGCTTCACAACGAACTTCTGGTTTTATGTTTAGTAAATGGAGTGGTAATTTCTATCGCCGCATTTGTCTAACTGTAACGGCTATCACTTGTTTCTTACGGTAACCAGTATGCGACTACCTCATTACCTATTCCTGCCGCAATAGCGTCAATGCATGTTACGGTCGTGTTCCGGCTTAGGGGGTAATGTGTAGGCTTTCCTAACGGAAAGAAAATCCATCGCCTATAGACACCAAAAACATGCCATATGCGAAATGTGAGATGACAATGCCATATGCGAAAGTCTACCGGCTATCTTACCCTCTAGACCGGAACAATGATAAGCATTGACGATATTACGGCATCATTTATTTTTATATATTAGATTTTTTTATTGTCGATAGGGGTGCGCTTGACCACGATCTCGCCTGATGGTAAGCTAAGGTGCGGCCTAAGATGGAACGCGCTTCCCTAAAAGGTACCTGTTCACTCTTCTCTTGAAGATCCCCAGGTTGTACCCGTCGGGGAACACAGACTCAGGTAGCATATTCCAGTCCCTTGCGGTTCGGATCAAGAATGTCGAATCGAACCGCTTTGTTCGGGTACGTGGAACGTCCACCATATGGCGATGCCTAGTATCTGTGTGCCTCGACGATCGATACAAAAACGGGGATGGCGGAATTAAGTCGTGCAATTCCGCAGCGCACTCTCCAAAATGTATTCGATAAAAGACCGATAAACTAGCCACTCTGCGGCGATGAGCGAGGCTCTGGAGTTTTTTGCCTACCAGATCATCGTCGTTTATGAGCCTCTTGGCACAAGCACAAGCACAAGCGTCTCTAGCTGGTATTTGACGGATCCTTCCCAGAGGTGAGAGTAGTATTCCATGCACGAACGGACTTGTGCTTGATAAAGATTGAGCAACTGTCCCGGGCTGAAATATTGTCGTACCTTGGCCAGAATACCAAGCTTTTTTAGGCAACTTAAGCTTTCGATTTGATGTACGAACCAAAGTTAAGAGTAGGCGTTAAGGTGATACCAAGGAGCTCGAGGTGGTCAGTTATCGGCACGGACACACCCTGAAAAGACGGAGATAGGTGAAATGAACTCCGTTTAGAGGAGAATAGACACGCCTGGGTCTTAGCCGCATTAAAATTGACCAGATTGGCATTGCTCCAATCGTAGACTGCCTGTAAGGACAGGTTAATACGATCGACCATCGCCTCTCTGAGAGACCGGATCTGTGCTGTACTGGCTCGCGCACTGGATACGTAACTCTCCACAACAGTGATATCGTCTGCGTACCCATAGATACCGGGCTTCAGTAGACCGTTGATATGTAGCAGAAACAGAGTTCCGGAGAGAACTCCCTGAGGGACTCCGGCATTTATATCCATTTGGTCGGACGAGCAGCCGTCGACGACTACCCTAATCGACCGGCCACTCAGAAAATCTAAAATCCAGGCGCAGAGGCCAGTAGGTATACCGTACGAAGGAAGCTTGCTTATAAGATTGTCATGCCAGACCCTGTCAAAGGCCTTAGAGATGTCAAGGGAGACAGCTAACGCGTGAAGCATGATTCTCGATGGCAGCACTCAAGACGTAAGTGACATACGCTAGAAGATCCCCAGTGGACCGATTTCGGCGAAACCCGTATTGGCGGTCACTGAGTAAATCGTTCGCTTCTAGGTGTGCCATTAGCCTCCTGTTCAGTACACGCTCCATAGTCTTGCAGAGTATGGACGTGACTGAAATTGGCCTATAGTTAGTAGGTTCGGCACGACTGCCCTTTTTAGGCACAGGCTGCACGTTAGCAAGCTTCCATGATTTAGGTACTTTCCCGGTCGTCATCGAAAGGCGAAAGAGACGTGTCAAGACAGGAGCGAGTTCAGGTCCACAGGTTTTAAGTACTATTGCTGGAATCCCATCAGGGCCACTGGCTTTGTTCACAACCAGATTCCGCAGCGTTTTAAGAACCTCAGTCTGACGGATGCGAATTTCCGGCTGGGAGGTTTCGCGTTAGCAGAATCAAGACGTGAGTGACTTTCTGTGAATACAAAACGCTTATTAACTACTACTACAGAAATTCTACTTCATTGTCATTTTGTAGAGCTTGAAGCTACTTTTAATAATATTGTAACGACACAGGAAATTGTAATGAAGGGACAAATTGGAGCGTTATTATCTGGGATCTACTTAATGTTACGATCAAATGAAGCTTAATTTTTATGTTTTAATTATCCGTGTAATTATTGGATTCGGGGGGAAACGATTTAATTTGGCACGAGTATATTAAATGAATACAATTATTTGCTTGTTTTAGGATAGTTCTAAACTTTTTAATTTTCTATTTAATTTAGAATTTAGACGGCAGTATAGACGGCAGACAGACGGCAGCAACCATCTTTCATTCCTCTACTACCCTGACTTACAGTTGTAAAATGTTTAGCAATTTTTGTTTTTGAGTATATTTAATAATAGCTGTTGCCAGCGACTTCGTCCGCGCGGACTTCGTTTACTCCGCACAGCTTCTCCCCCGTAGATGATAGCGTGATAATATGTAGCCTATATGTTGACCCGACCTGTTAGTAATATTCATGCAAAATTTGAAGTAAATCCATGCAGTACTTTTTGAGTTTACCCCGGACATACATACAGACAAACAGACAAACATTCTAAAAACTATATTTTTGGCTTCGATTTCGATTGTAGATCACGCGCAAGTATTCTTTTAAAAAAATATTCAATGTACAGTTTTGACTTTCCCCACGATTTTATTATGTGTACCTATAGATATCTATGATACGGTAAACATAGACGTTATAAACATGCCTTTAACATTTGAGAAGTTCACTGTTTTCTTTTTAGCTCCTATTATAACTCTTTTCATTAGGAGTATCAGCATTTTTTTGTTATGCTCTGCGTTAAAGAAGTTACTGATAACTTGACGTATCATATCTACTTTACATGTTATACCTACATTTATAAAGGTCTCAAACAGCTTAATTAATTCATTGTTTTAAAGTATTCCGCCGACGAAATTAGTTATTCACTTTACTATCTCCAGATTAAGCTTCTAGAATAATTAAGGCATCCCAGACCCTAGAAAATGAGGTCATATCATCTAATTACTCGGTCACCTGCGGTAATAACTTTGTCATGCGCTGAGCCGGGTAATAAACTAATAAGAAGGATAAGGTAGTATTTTTTAATATTCATTTACTTACGTTATTATTTACTTTTTACAAATACAAATAACTCAAAAACCTATTCCAAAACTCAAAAAAACTATTCCCTTTTACAAATTGATTTTGTCAAACACTTGTACTATTTCACAAATATTTCACCACTAACCTTTAATTGTTGTGAAACAAACCGGTTTCGCCTAACGGTATAGGCGAAACTGGTTGGCTTCACAACAATTAAAAGTTAGTGGTGAAATATTTGTGAAATAGTACAAGTGTTTGACAAAATCAATATGATGCAGTTTCACCAAGTGCCGACAATGGAAAGTATAAATTATACCTTTTACAAATATTTATAACTCAAAAACCCATGGTTTTAAGGAGCTCGGTATACTCTAACCAATCAACCAAAGAGATATTCAATAACAAAGCCCCTTTTAAAGTATAGACAATCTGACTTCCTGCAAGGTGGTTGCAAGGGAATGGCATAGGAGATGAAGGATTGGCTAAACATGTCTTTACCGTCGTCACTACTAGGTGGTGGATCGTAACGTCTCGCCCGGGACCATCGCTCTACCTATTTTTATAGCATACAAGCACCACCTTCAGCACTACCATCCCGCGACATAGACAGCGACACACAATTTACACATTTGGTGTCTATAGGCATCAATTCACTCTTCTTATCACGAGAGCCGTCTGATTATTTGCTATTCTCTGATATAAAAAGTACAAGTATCTAAGTTCATCACAGAATCTTTCCCCGTCGAAAACCAAACCCGAGCCCAATTTTAATCTAACTATTTAACCAAGGAGGCATTCAAAAACAATAGGTTTACAAAACAAAGAGAACTTACTTTTTAATTTAAAATAATAAGTTTTGCGAGGCTCTGGAGTGAAACAAAAGTATTAACTAACAAATGGATATCCATTGTAAATGTCGGCGAGAATTTATCAGGCCTCCGCGACTTGCTCCCGGGGTTCCCTGAAGCGATCATTTTCAGTTATCGTGCCACATTTCGTTTTATTTTATCTGAATAGGCGATTTTCTTTATTTGTTCACCAATAGTGGTGATATGACGTGTCGAGGGATATATTAGTTGGAATTTGGCAAGGATAAAACATTCTTTGACGGATACACTTACTAAGATTATACCGGATGAATCGGAAGACATTGTTTGGTAGTTTAATGAAATCTTATATATTATGCTATCATTTTGCGGATACAGACAGATCAATTTTCACGATTTAAAATAATTAATCATAAATGATGTTTTGAATATTAAGTATACCCATACAAAATGTCTGTCTGGCGACTGAGGGTTTTTTTACACGATATTATGATTTGATCAAAAAAATAATGTAATGATTCTATCTATAATAACGCAATGATTTTTTCTTTTTTCTTTTCCTCATTAATAGTATTATTATAAATTATTTTTTATTGTTCAAGTATAAGATATTTCTCACACTTCTTAATATACTTGTAATTCCTACCCCTTCTTATTCTTGTTGTTGTCTTGTTAGTCCCTAATTTTTAGTAAAATGTGTTTTTTTTTTGCTTTTTTAATGTTTTTTGTTATAATATACACGATTAACTTGTAAACTTAACAATTTGTGAACTAACCGTGGAATGGGGCACTGGTGAGTGGTAATACAGGTCTCGAACCTATAACAGGCACCACTCTCTCACAAAACAGGTAGGTACACCAATTATCACTAAAACTATTGTATGTTTATGTTATTAAAATACCTTTGAAAAAAGAGAGAAAATAAACACATTTTTTTAAAATTAATTTTTAATTCAATTAATTAATTAATAACTAATTTATTTCTATCTATAAAAATAAATATATTGTGGTTTTTGAAATCCTTGTATTTCGCTTAAATTTTATGAATATTTCATAATGTACAATACTCCGTCGAGTAAGCGCTTGCAATCTCATAGTCACGTCATAGATGAAACTATTAGGCCGCAAAAACCGGCCAAGTGCGAGTCGAACTCGTGCACGAAGAATTCTTTACCATATTCAAAAAAAAGCGCAATAACTCACATTTGTTAAATATAGAAGTATTTAATATTTATTTTATTTATTTATTTAATACATGCAAGTTTATCGACTATCTTAACCACCAATACAGAACACAATAGCGACAAGAACTAACATAATACGAAGAATTCGGTAGTTCCGACATGGAGAAACGTTGCGAGATTTTAGAAGTCACAATGTTAGCGATTTGTTCGATCAATTTTATTAATTATTAAGAACTATTAAGAACTGCGTGCTGGGATGCACATATTTTTTTGAAATGAAAATGTCCAAAAAGGAAAAAACTGTCCAGGAGATATTGATATGTGAGTGCCTAAACTGTTCCAACTCAATTTTTTCTCAACGCGATTCTCTTCAAATAGTCCTACTGACGATATGAATACATGTTGCCACGAGGGAAGTCGCTGTCATTATATTAAATTTGAAATTTTTCAAACATAAGCTCTATTTTTCTGAAGAAAATAATTAACGAGTACACCATAATAGCGTTCCGCTATGTATCGCCCAGGTTTAATAATAGCGGATTATTCTTCATTTTATTAATTTCTAAGGCCTCTAAAGCATCCTATACGAGAAATTCTTTAAGAAATCTTCTTTTTAATAATAAGGACAAATCATCTTCGGCTACTCGAAGTGGAGTGTACAAACTGGAGTGTGGGATATGTAAAGCAACTTACATAGGCCAAACAGGGAGGCAATTTTCAACCAGATTGAAAGAACATATAAGAGTGTGGCACGGTGGAAAGGGGGAATCCGCATTTGGCAAACACCTACACGCAGAAAATCATACTTTCGACCCTGGTCGGGACTTTTCAACCTTACATTTCTGCGAAAAAGGGAGGAAGCTGGATGCTTTAGAGGCCTTAGAAATCGCCCAGGTATTAAGTACCACCACCTTACTTATTCTGTCGCAATAGCAGCAATGCTTGGTAATATCGTGTTTCAGTTTTAAGGGTATAGTAGCCAGTAGACTTATGGAAGTCTTATTACCATACCGCCTCAAGGATAGCAACGCATGATTAAAATCTTTGGTGTCTATAGGCGATGTTTTCTCTTTCTCCCTTTTATATTTATTTTACTTTAATTTAAAGTTAATATATTATAACTAAATATTCTGTAAAAAAATTCACCTTTCTATCACGGTTCACGAGTTACAACCTGGTAACAGACGGACAGACTGACTGACAGATGGACGGACAGCAGAGTTTTAGTAATAGGGTCCCGTTTTATAAGTTATCAGATTCGAAATTTTTCGAAAATAAAAAAGATGTGCAGCTCGTCAAGCTGTTCACAAAAATATAGCTTGTTATTAATTAAAAACAAAATTGTTCTTAGCATCACGGTCTACAATACTTACAAATACATATATAAATACTCAGTATAGACTGATATTAATAAAAAGAAGTAATATTTGTTTATTAGAATTAATAAACTCAAAAAGTACTGGACCGTTATTATCAAATATTATCTTAAAATCATATTTTGCTAATAAATTTCAGCAAGCCAGTGATTTTATTACCTGAAAAACATTTTTTAATCAAAAATCTTTACGTAATTTATCAATGGCAGTCCATAATCTATCATAGTCGTGTCGGGGATAAAAGTTCTCGTCTCCGCCCCCTCGCGAGTGATTGATGAGATGTCTAATATATCGGGATTATAATATTAGCTCCAAAAATATTATCAAGTTTTACGTACGTTGTTATTCAGAAAAATATATGTACACTAGCTGACCCGGCAAACGTTGTTTTGCCTTACATATTAGGAATCCATAGCGGACAAACAACGTGACACGTAATTTATATAAGACTACGGGATTGTCCTTCCACGCAGCCAAAATGGCATTAAACTTTATATGGTGGTTAAGTATTCTTGAATTTTCTAATTTTCCGCGCAATTTTCTCAATATTTTCTTTTATAAGAACCTTCTCGTTACAATTACAAACACAACACAAAAAAATTACCGAAATTGGTCCAGCCATTCAGGCGTGATGTCGTGACCAAGGAAAATAGGGATTGATTTTTATGTATATAGATATATACAAAAACTGCCTCAATGGTCTAATGGTCCGACGTCGGCGTTGACCACATGAGGTCCCAGGTTCAATCCCAGGTCGGGCAATTCAAAAATGTGTTTTTTTTTAAACAACGGTTCGCAAAATTGGATAAGTGCCCGGTTGGTGATAGGTTTGCCACCTATCACTATGTGGGACTATAAGTATCTTCGGTAATCGTGGGTTTCACTGATTGTACCTCTACCTACCTTCGGGATACGAGCGTGAAGATACTTTTTTATACATCCCACCATTTGTGCAATCACGTATTCTCATTTCATAGACTTTATACATAAATTTTCAACAACATATGTCAAGGCAAAGTCAAATTAAAATCGATTTTATATCATAAGATAGCAAACAATCAAATGGCTCTTCTGATGGAAAGAGAAAATCATCACCTGTAAACGCCAAGAAATGTTAATACTTCGTTGCTATTCGTATGGCGGGATGGCCATTGCACATACATAAGTCTTCCGGCTACCTTACCCTTCAGACTGAAACACGACAATGACAACCACTGACGCTATTGTATCAGGAATAGGTAAAGCGGTGGTACCAGACCCGCGCGAGACAATGCAGAATTCTACCACCTAGTAACCACGATGGTAGTGATTCGTATAGCCAATCGTTGACCTCTTACGAACTGCCTGGCTGGTCTATTCTTCAAACGAGAGCTTGAAAACTGGTAAGAATATTTAAATATTCCTCAGTATAACGATACGATGCGCCATTTCTATATTTCACAAATTACCCAGTAAGTGGATTTGATATTTTTACGCAGCGTCGGTAATTTCGGTACGAATATTATTACCAACGGAACCCATTTACGCTGATATATATCAGTAATGGGCGTAATCATTTCTCGTGTATCCAATTTAATATTATTACCAACCGACTACAAAGAAGGAGGTTTTCAATTCGGATATTTGTATGTTTTTAACTACTTCGTAATCTAGGGATATTCGCCTATTCGTCTCAGATCATGTCACGTCAGGCCACGGGTTTGATCCCTGGGTCGGGCAAAGGTGGTTTTACGTAATGTAAATTGAGGTTTTACGTAACGTAAATTAATGTTTTACGTAACGTAAATTGAGGTTTTACGTAGGTTTATCTTGAAAATCCAACATTTTAGTAGTAGATAGCAAATGGCGGGTGGCGTGTTCCGTGCCACGGATGATGACGCAAAGCTGCCGGCCACATTTATATATTTTTTACAATCCATACTAATATATCCAACTCTGTCTGTCTATTCCCTTTTCACGCCTAAACCACTTCACCGATATGGGTGAAATTTAGAACATAGATAGCTTGAGACTCGAGAAAGAACTTATATAGTTATTATCCCGGAAATCCCACGGGAATAGAAACTATGCGAGTAAAACCCCGGGACTGTCGTACGCTTGGTGTAATTTATAGACACACAGACAAACAGACAAACAGACAAACAGACAAACGGACAAACGGACAAACGGACAAACGGACAAACGGACAAACGGACAAACGGACAAACGGACAAACGGACAAACGGACAAACGGACAAACGGACAAACGGACAAACGGACAAACGGACAAACGGACAAACGGACAAACGGACAAACGGACAAACGGACAAACGGACAAACGGACAAACGGACAAACGGACAAACGGACAAACGGACAAACGGACAAACGGACAAACGGACAAACGGACAAACGGACAAACGGACAAACGGACAAACGGACAAACGGACAAACGGACAAACGGACAAACGGACAAACGGACAAACGGACAAACGGACAAACGGACAAACGGACAAACGGACAAACGGACAAACGGACAAACGGACAAACGGACAAACGGACAAACGGACAAACGGACAAACGGACAAACGGACAAACGGACAAACGGACAAACGGACAAACGGACAAACGGACAAACGGACAAACGGACAAACGGACAAACGGACAAACGGACAAACGGACAAACGGACAAACGGACAAACGGACAAACAGACAAAATTTCTAAAAACTATTTATATATTTTTGGCTTCGATATCGATTGTAGATCACGCCCCAAGTATTCTTTTAAAAAAATATTCAATGAACAGTTTTGACTTTCCCACGGTTTTATTATATGTATAGATGTTTAAGTTTAGAACTAACCACTAACCACCATAAAGAATAAACCACTCAGTTGGCCTATTTGTCAAAAAAGTCCGGGACCAACAAAGGGGGAACTTACTTCGCTTACTTGTAGGTAGATTAATTTGCGAAATTCGTTATCCAGCGAATATTTCTTATGTATCAAAACAATAGAACCAAAATGTTATCAAATATTTCTACCGTTATCTCTTAATACACAAGGATAATCCAATTTAACAAATCCACCTTCCGCTGAGTGTGTTTAATGTCGTCGCCATGTTGGTTCGCGACTCTCCAAATAATGGAATTAGGAATTCCGACCCGAGTTAAAGGTCACAAGGACTACCGAATGAAATAATTTAATTTATAGAATATTATATCTATTTGGAGGAAAATATTTGTTTCTATCGCCAATTTTTGTCCGACAATTTTTATGGCCATACATAATATTCAAAATATTATTCCGAATTAGTTGTATGTTATGGCCTTTGTTATAACTCACAACTAGATTTTTATTTATTTATTTATTTCATCAAAAAAATTGACATAAACTTACAAATTTTTTCAACATCCTTAAACCTCGTTGTAGGTTTGTGTGGATGTTGCACACTTCACAGTTTAAGTATTGATTGATGTTTTAGCGAAGCTACATTACACTACATAAAATTTTAACATTACCATCGCTCTTATCATTTGAAATAAACTAGTACCTATCTTTAATCAACTTGCTACTGGATGTTCCACTCTGTGTCGTTCAGTACACAGACAAAAATTTAAGTATTTTTTAATGTAAGCAAAAAGTGATAAAATTGTAGAATGAATAGATCTTTATTTAAGAGCAAAGCATAAAATTACTTATTCGTCGATACAACAAAGACATTTTCTTCAAACCCATCGAGATAACGTTCCCTAGATTATCAGATATTTCGTTACAAGATGACCTTTACAAGGTGATTTGTTTTACTTTGAGCTTTGTTGGAGAGACAAATTGGGAATCGATTGTTTCTGTCCGTTGATTAAATTTATTACGATCCTCTATCTAATTTTGTTCATGATAAGGTTACGTCTCTTTTATTTTCGTAGACTTGGTGATCTTAAATTTTATCACAAAGATACTCTAACACAATAATTACTTGGATTTACTTGTATTGAGAATTAACTTATGAAGAAGCAGAAAACGCTAAGTATAGAAAATAATCTCAGACCAACATTTTTTTATTGGTTTGAGAGAATAATCTCTTGATTCGTCACAGTCGTGGACATATAGTTTATAAGATACATATAATGTATCTTATAAACTATATGTCCACGACAGTTACGAGTAATAACTGATTATGGGGATTACATGAGCAGCAAATAAGTTGAAAAATCACATAATCAAAAAAATGAGGAGTTAACGAGTTAGTCAGAAAAGTAAGCAAATAAGAAATCAGATAATCAGTAAAATACCTTGAGCCGGCAGATATTATTCAACAAAATAAGTCATGAACGTAAATAATCAGTAAATTAAGGAGCTGGGAAGACAATAATTAACAAAATAAGGAATTCAGCCAAGTAATGAGCAAAATATAAGTTGAGAAAGCAGACAATCAGCAAAATAAGTGTTGAGAAGGCAGATAATCAGCAAAATAAGGAGTTGAAGAGTCAGATATACAACAAAATAATAAGTTAATTATTTTTTGCTGTGTATCAGACTCTATATACAGCAAAAAGTAATTAGGAGCGCCGGATCACGAAATAAAAGGAGTCAATGAGTCAAATAATCAGCAAAATAAGGAATTGAAAAGTCACATAATTAGCAAAATAAAGAGTTAACGAATAGATACTCAGCGAAATAAGGAATTGAAATGGCAGATACCTAATCACAAAATTAACGGGATTGATACCAAGGACCTTAATGCTTCTATACTGAAATGTTTAATAAATATTATTAAAACTCAACATATAATTCAGTGTCTGTCTATAACAAAAGTCTTTTATCACGTCATTACGTAACAAAATGCCGCGTCGGCACTAGGGTGCTTCTAATAATTGGTCCTCCAGACTTACTTTTTATTCTCTGTCGCTATGTAAGATGGGGACTTTTTTATTTAACTTGATTCATCGATTCTTCATACGAATTTTCTCTTAAGGCATTTACTTGCTGACTAGACTGGTCAAAATTCGCTATAGTTATGCAATTTTCACGGATTTTAAAGTAACAAAATAATTTTAAATTTTTTTCATATCATAAGATAGCAAACAAGCAGATGGGTCTCCCGATGGAAAGAGTCAACCATCGCCTATAGACACCAAAGATGTTAATGGTGCGTTACTATCTTGTGGCAAGGTCTAATGCCACATGTATAAGTTTACCGACTACCTTACCCTTCAAACTTCAAACAAACAAACACAAAGTTGCCCGGGATTGGAAAGTGTCCGGTTGGCGATAGGCTTGCCACCTATCACATTTGTGGGACCAAGTATCTTCGGCTAATCGTGGGTGCACTTGTTGTACCTCTGCCTACTTTTTCGGGGATATGGGCGTGAAGATACTTTTTTTTCATACCCTATTTCAGTCAAAGATTTTTTTTTAAAGATCAACCTTAATAGTTGAAAAAAGTTAAACTCTGACCCCAAATCTTTAACTATCTTCATATCTAATTTTATCAAAATCGGTTCAGTGGTTTAGCCGTGAAAGTGTAACAGACAAATAGACAGACAGACAAATGACAGACTGAGTGACTTTCGCGTTTATAATATTAAACAGAGACAATATTTTTGATAACCAGCGATCACTTAGGCCGAAATTCGACCATAGACTAAACAATAATATCTTTTTTAAGTTTAACAACCGACTTTAGCCGTAAAGCAAATAGTATACCTACATGTGTGTGTATTATCGTGTATGACACATGAATGTAGTGTGTGTAATGTTTGTTTTTATTAATTTAATATATTTCTAATGCATTTTATTTAAAAATATTAGGTTTCTGCAGTCCTCCGCGATGTAAACTTTAACTGTACCAATTTTCATACTACCCCATATCTTAAAAATTGGTCAAAGTTTTTCCTTCACGTATTAATAAATAGATTACGCGGACGTTACGTACATTGGAATAGAATTATAATTTGACTATGTGGTAGAATTCTTTTTTTTATATCATAAGATAGCAAACAAGTAGATGAGTCTCCTGATGGAAAAAGTCAACCATCGGCTATAGACAGCCAAGGTGTTAATGGTACGTTGCTATCTAGTGGCGAGGTTTAATGCCACATGCATCAGTTTACCAGCTACCTTATCTCCCAAACCGGAACACGACAGTGACAAGCACTGACGCTATTGCGGCAGGAATAGGTAAGGCGGTGGTACCAGTCCCGGGCGAGTCAATGCAGAACTCTACCACCTAGTAGCCACGATGTTAGTGACTCGCATACCCAATCGGTCGCCTTTTACGACCTGCCTGGTAGAGCAGCAGTTGGCCTATTCTTCAAAAGAGCCCGGGACCAACACGGGGAAAACAGTACAATACAGTTCCACAAAGTATTACCCAGGTTTGGTTAGCCGTTAAGGTAAGGTAGCCGGTAAACTTATACATGTGGCATTAAGATTCCGACACAAGGATAGCAACGCACCATTTACGTAATTGGTGTCTACAGGCCATGGTTATCTCTTTCCATCAGTAAAGTCATCGGCTTGTTTGCAATCTTATAATATTAAAAAAATAACTAGTATGGATAATGTCTAAGCATGTTAATTCTGTTTTAAAGAAGTTACAGTGATGGCAAAGAGAGGTGGTTCTATTGCCCGTAAAAAATGTCTAAGCATAATACTATTTAAGTACCCCGTAAAAATGGTCTCTGTGGTCTAGTGGAACGCTGGACGCGTTGGCGTAGACCACATGAGGTCCCGGGTTCAATTCCTGGGTCGGGCACATAAGAAAGTGTTTTTTCAATTTTCTGAGAAACACAAAAGTTGCCCGGGATTGGAAAGTGCCTATCACAATTGTGGGACCAAGTATCTCCGGCTAATCATGAGTGCACTTGTTGTACCTCTGCCTACCCCTTCGGGGATATGCGCATGAAGATACTTTTTAAAAATCCCATAAATTTATAAAATACAATAAGCGCGTATGTAGCGGCCTACGTGGCTATCACATTAATCTGTGTCAGACCCCTCTCTGCTAAATATGACCTAAATAACAAAACCACCCTCATATATTACACCGTGAAAGAAAATAATAAACGACTTTTAAAACAGTCTGCTTCGTTTAATAATTCTTGATAAAGAACTTAGATTATGAACTTTGTTAGAGATATTGAGACCTTCGACGGCACTTTGTCCACTTCAGGCTTCTCTAGCGCACCATTTCCAAGGTGACTTCTTTGTCTAGCTAATTCAATATTTCAAAGTGAAAAGAAACCGGATTATTTCATCTGAAAATAACTACTATTAATTTTAAGCGTGTTTCGAGATTCTTTTGAAGAATATAGAATCTTCTTTCTTGTCAGGCAGTTTGTAATCGAACGATCGGCCTGACATGATTACAATTGGCTTGTTTCCACTAAGAATGAATGGGATATATTGTGGTTTTAATGATTAATTAAATGCCCGGTTGGCGATAGGCTTGCCACCTATCACATTGTATGGGACTTATCATCTTCGGCTACCTCTGCCGACCTCTTCGGGAATACGGGCGTGACGAAACTTTTTTTAAATTATTAATTATGATATGGACATTACAAAAAAATTAAGTATTTATTTTAAAAGATAAGGGTTTATAATATTTTTTAGGATATAATTTCGATAAAAATAGACTTTAAATCACATGATGGAAACGCAAATCTGGAAGTGTTACGTCACACCGTGGTAAAACGTGATATTGTGTTAGAAACTTTAATAGAAATTACAGAATTTTTAATATAATGTTGAATTGTATAACCACGGCGTGATGTCATTCAAGACGCCGTTACAGTCCTAAATGTTTTCGCGGTAAATTTAAACGCGAAAAAAATGCGAATTTTTATTATAAATGGACAATATTAAAAATGAACAGTTTTCGTTTGGTATTAATGTAATATTTTATCACTTATACACTTGTAATATTTCACAATCGTATTAACCAAAAATAGTTTTTTTTTTGTACTAACTAAAAGACTATTATTATATACCTACCTAATAAAGTAAAATATTAAAAAGTTTTGTTAAATTTATCACCTAGCTTATTATGCCTACTACGAGTAAGTCGTAGAATTTCACAAGGGTTCACCTTAGTTTGGTATCAATCATATCACTATCAATAATAATGCCCATTACTCCTGCCGGTACAGCGTTAGTGTCTGTGTCGCTTTCCACCAGGAGGGCCATAAGGCTTGCTGTCCTAATATAATAAAATATATTTTTTTATTTTACTTAATTTTACCATTTAAATCAGGCAACATGGCCCGTATTATAATCACCTTATAGACTAACATACATATTAAAATAATATACTTAAAACTACACACTACGCGACGTGACGCGCGCTTCATTATCAGCTAGTTGTATATATATATATATATATATATATATATATATATATATATATATATATATATATATATATATATATATATATATAATTGGAATCTCGCAATCGGCTCTAACGATTTTTATGAAAGTCACTAATTAGGGGTTTTTCGGGTCAAGGAATCGATTTATCAAGGTTCGAGGTCCAGGTCATCATCTACCTATGTGCCAAATTTCATTCAAATACTTTCTGTAGTTTTTGCGTGATTGAGTAACAAACATCCATCCATCCAAACCTCCAAACTTTCGCATTTATAATAAAGATAATGAATATAGATTGTGACGAACAAATACTATCTGACCACCCCATTGATCGACTAGTCAGGGACCCTGACTACACATTCGATATGGCTCGGGTTCGGTTCCTGGTATAGACAAGAATTTATGTGTATGCAAGAGCATAAATATTTATATTTCTGAGTTTGGATGTTTATTTCGGTATTTACGAGATTCCTAGAAATAAATATATTATCTACTAGCTGTTGCCAGCGACTTTGTCCGCGCGGACTTCGTTTACTCCGCACTGCTCCTCCCCCGTAGGTGATAGCGTTATAATATGTAGGTATTATGTTAACCCGACCTGTTAGTAATATTCATGCAAAATTTGAAGTAAATCCATGCAGTACTTTTTGTGTTTACCCCGGACATACATTCAGACAAACAGACAAAAATTCTAAAAACTATATTTTTGGCTTCGATATCGATTGTAGATCACGCCCCAAGCATTCTTTTAAAAAAATAATCAATGTACAGTTTTGACTTTCCTACGATTTTATTATATGTATAGATATACTAGAAAATAGTACCCACTATACAAGAACATACCCCGTATTGGTCGGGGATCTTTGACGATTAGACCATCTGCCGACCGATTTTAATGCGGTTTTCATCAATAGAGTGATTCAAGATGAAGGTTTATATGTATAATACAAAATATTCTTGTGCGTTTACATTGCACTCGTGCGAAATCGGGGCGGGTCGCTAGTATATTCACAATAACTTCATTAAAGATATAAACTATTAAATTTATTAGCGGATGAATTCACTTGTGACGTAAGAACTAGGTTAAATAGATGAAGGTTTATATGTATAATACAAAATATTTTTGTGCGTTTACACTGTACTCGCGCGAAACCGGGGCGGGTCGCTAGTATATTCACAATAACTTCATTAAAGATATAAATTTATTAAATTTATTAGCGGATGAATTCACTTGTGACGTAAGAACTAGGTTAAATTAGCACGTTTATAACCATATTTACATTTAAACAATACATTCAGTTTTTACCAGTCTTATTGTTTACATTGACTCATATGACGACATTACCTTGGGCCTAATTCACGTAATCAAGCGGCAAGCGAGTCGAAGCATTTAAGACACTTACACATTTTCTTATATATTATGCCGCGTCGTAGCACGTCTCGACGTTCTATCGTGTTTATGTGTGTGAAAGCCCTAAGCGCGTTGGCTCAATTACGTGAATTGGGGGGCGAAGATATTAAAAGAAAACGAGGTCAAATATGAATGTTTTATTTATCTATCTATAATACGCAAAGCGAAAATTTTGTACCCCTTTTTAAGTCTGCTGTCTGTCTGTCTGTTACGCTTTCACGGCTAAGTCGCTGGACTGATTTTCATGAAATTTGGCATGAAAATAGATGAAGATCTGGGGTCAAATATAGGCTAGCTATTTTTCAAAAATCAACCCCTAAAAGGCTGAAATCCATACTAATATTATAAATGTGAAAATATGTATGTCTATCTGTTACGCGTTCACGGCTAAACTGCTGAACCGATTTAAATGAAATTTGGCATGAAAATAGATGAAGATCTGGAGTCAAACATAGGCTCATTATTTTTCAAAAATCAACCCCTAAAAGGCTGAAATCCATACTAATATTATAAATGTGAAAGTCTGTCGGACTGTTACGCTTTCACGGATAAACCGCTGAACCGATTTAAATGAAATTTGGCATGAAAATAGATGAAGATCTGGGGCCAAACATAGGGTAATTATTTTTCAAAAACTCATAAAAGGCTGAAATAGGGGATAAAAGTTGTATGAAATTCTATTTAGACGACATGTTAATCTACTCGCGGGCGAAGCTGCGCGGGTGAGCTAGTATGAAATATGGCATTTAAAAGTTTACATTTCGTGAAAGTGCAGAAACTTTATTTTTTACACACACTACATTCACGCGACGTACATAATAAATATACACATTCAAATTCAAATTCAAATAATATTTTATTAGGTACACATGGGGACACTTATCGACGTCATTTATAAGCAAAATTATACATGACAAGTTATATAATAGTTATAAAATACATTAAGGTAAAATACAGAAATTTGTCTACAGAAATGACTTATACTTAAATATTTTTAAAATAATAATAAAATTTAAGTAAATATAGAAGCAAATCTATACATATAATACATATGTGTATCTTCTTCACGGCTAAAGTCTGCTGTAAAACTTAAAAAAGATTTTGTTGTTTCGTCTATGGTTGAATTTTAATCAAAGGGCGATCGCTAGTACTGATTCGCGCATCGTTACACGTCCAGATTGATAATTGGGCGATAAAAAGTGTCCCCATTAAAGGTCTACTAAATTTGGTAGACTGCATATAAATAAAATTGGACTGTCCGTTTGTAATATCAAATTGAATGTTTATATGTTACTTATACAAATTAATTTTAAGACTGTTTTTTTATATCGTAAGATAGGATTGTTTCCTTTCCAGATGTTCCATTTTTTTCCAGATGGGTATTTTGATGGAAAGAGCCAACCATCGCCTATAGACACCAAAGATGTTAATGGTGCGTTGCTATCTTGTATCGAGGTCTAATGCCACATGCATAAGTTTACCGGCTACCTTACCCTCCAAACCGGAACACGACAGCGACAAGCATTGACGTTATTGCGGCAGGAATAGGTAAGGCGGTGGTACCAGACCCGGACGAGACAATGCAGAACTCTACCACCTAGTAGCCACGATGTTAGTGACTCGATAGCCAATCGGTCGCCTTTTACGACCTGCCTGGTAGAACGGCAGTTGGCCTATTCTTCAAAGGAGGCCGGGACCAACACGGCGAAATGTCTACAGTCTACAGAAATGACTTATACTTAAATATTTTTAAAATAATAATAAAATTTAAGTAAATATAGAAGCAAATCTATACATATAATACATATGTGTATCTTCTTCACGGCTAAAGTCTGCTGTAAAACTTAAAAAAGATTTTGTTGTTTCGTCTATGGTTGAATTTTAATCAAAGGGCGATCGCTAGTACTGATTCGCGCATCGTTACACGTCCAGATTAATAATTGGGCGATAAAAAGTGTCCCCATTAAAGGTCTACTAAATTTGGTAGACTGCATATAAATAAAATTGGACTGTCCGTTTGTAATATCAAATTGAATGTTTATATGTTACTTATACAAAATAATTTTAAGACTGTTTTTTTATATCGTAAGATAGGAAACAAGCAGATGGGTCTTTTGATGGAAAGAGCCAACCATCGCCTATAGACACCAAAGATGTTAATGGTGCGTTGCTATCTTGTGTCGAGGTCTAATGCCACATGCATAAGTTTACCGGCTACCTTACCCTCCAAACCGGAACACGACAGCGACAAGCACTGACGCTATTGCGGCAGGAATAGGTAAGGCGGTGGTACCAGACCCGGGCGAGACAATGCAGAACTCTACCACCTAGTAGCCACGATGGTAGTGACTCGATAGCCAATCGGTCGCCTTTTACGACCTGCCTGGCAGAACGGCAGTTGGCCTATTCTTCAAACGAGGCCGGGACCAACACGGTGAAAAGTCTATGTCTGCTTGTTTCAGCTTTTGCGGAAATTTCACTGGAAGATAGCTGATTTTATAAGCTAGACTACATTACTTAGGCTCGTTTTATTTATTAAAAGCCTTTGAGCCTCCATGCAACAAAAATTTAAACCCAGATCTAAGTTCAGAAGTCACACAGATAGTAAAAACTATATTCAAATAAGCGGTCAAATAGACGCACCCTTGAGGCCAGAATCCTCTGAATTTTCGCAGCTGTTGTCTATTTTAGAGGTCGAATATAAATAATAAAATTGTACGATACAAAATGGCGTCCCACGTAATATAAGTTTGAAATAAATTCCATTTCAAGTTCTCGCAAGACACCTGGACATAGATATATCGGAGTTTAACTTCGTCTTTGCTCCAGATATTTAAGGATTCGATATTAAAGAAATAATCATCACGCTAAAACCTAATAGTCAAATAGTAAGCGTATAAGGTAGCCGGTAAACTTATGTATGTGGCATAAAACCCTCGCCACAAAGTGGTACCGCACTATTAACATCTTTGGTATCTATAGGCGAATGTTCTCTCTCCATCAGCAGAGCCTTTGTTTGCTATTTTATGATAAAAAAATAAAAATTTTAATAATATTTTCAGAAGCCGGCATCGCATTGTCAACTATTTTTTTGTGTGGCAAATGTACATGGCCAGTGGTAACTGCTTACAATCACGTGGCCCACTCTCTCATATACCTGCAGGTACTATAAAAAAACATATCGCCAATGTACCAAGCAATGAATCGTTTTAAAACGAAATGTGTATTTATATTCCAGTTCATTTTCGCTGACTCGAAAGAAAACTAATAATAATAATAGATAATTTTTTTCCAATTATAGATGAACTATTCTTAAGGCGAGGTATTTTGACGCGCGCCAATTTTATAGGAAGTGGGCGACGCGGTATGTTCTGAAACCGCTGGGAAACGGTTTAGTTTTGGGATAAATAAATATAGGACTTCAGGTGAAAACCAGAATTTAGTACATTCTTTTTTGTATTTATAACTAAATATCACCATATAACAATCATGCGGGAAATTATATTTCTAATTTTTATTTATTAATTTTTATATTATATTTAACAAATTTTAGAGATTTTTGTACCCTGTTTTCGGAATTTTATATGTATATCATGTAATGAGTTAGTACATTCCTTAGATAATATTTTCAGGTATATCGTGTAATTTTTGTAAAATCGTTATTTAACAATCAATAGATACATAAAAATGTGATTAAGCATACTAGTTTTTTTACGTTTGTCTCCGGTGCCTCGCCTTAACAAGTGGCAGAAAATTAATAGCGCCTAAAAATTCAACTACGTTTAAAAGATAAATACACTCGAATATGCTCAGGTGTTCTTATAATTAAACTGCCAAAGAAAACCGAAAACTGCAAAAAAAAAATATGGTAGATAAAGGAATAACGAGCTTCGCAGGAAAAGGCCATAAATTACTTCGAGGGGAAAATCTGAGCGTGCCGAAAACTTTCGCATTTTAGGTCACCGCGTTTAATATATTTTTAAGGAGTGTCGCTATTGTGTATAAAAAACCGGCCAAGTGCGGGTTGGACTCGCGCACGACGGGTTCCGTACCATAATTTATAAAAAACGACAAAATGTCACGATTGTTGAATAGGAGCCCCTGTTTAAAAAAAAGTATCTTCACGCCCGTATCCCCGAAAGGGTAGGCAGAGGTACAGCAAGTGCACCCACGATTAGCCGAAGATACTTGGTCCCACTATGTGATAGGTGGCAAGCCTACCGCCAACCGGAGCCCCTGTTAATTTTTTTTTCTGTTTTTAGCATTTGTATGTTTAGTAGTAGTCGCCTCTGTGGTCTAGTGGTGCGGTGTTAGAGCTGACCACATGAGGTCACGGGTTGGATTTCCGGGTCGGGCAATTCAAAAATGTGTTTCTTCTTTAGAAAAAAATTAGAAAAAGTGCCCGGTTGGCGATAGGCTGGCCACCTATCACATTGTGGAACTTAGTACATTCGGCAAATCGTGGGTGCAATTGTTGTATCTCTGCCTACCTCTTCGGGCATACGGGCGGGAAGAATTTTTAATATTTGTTGTAGCGGCAATGGAAATCATCATCTGTGAAAATTTTAACTATCACGGTTTATGAGATACAGTCTGGCGACAGACAGACATACGGACGGACGAACAGCGGAGTCTTTTCCCGTTTTACCCTTTGGGGACGGAACAAAAGATATCATCACGTCGGTTCTCTTGCGAGGTAGGTAAATTAAGGGTAGGGTAATCGGTTCGTCGGTGGAAATTGTATGTGGTGATTCCCAGCGCTGTATTTTATCGACCTGATTTTAACGACGCATGCTTTTAGCGATACCTAACTGTGACCAACAATTAGCCGAGCTCATCCAAGGCACAGGTTAACACACCACTACCAGACTCAAAACAGCCACTGAAATTACGTTTTTTTTTTCGGAAAAATCTTAATAAAATCTCATGAACTGTTTCTGGAGTTTTAACTTTTTTCTTTTCGCATTTTAGGATGCGTTTATGACGTGCGCTGCAATAAGAAATTGAGTTCTAGCTAAGAGCTAACGTTTTTCTGTACCGACACCAATCTCATCATAGGCATGCAACGCCATACTCACGTCACGCGACATACGAGACAGATATATTCTGGCCGCGTATAGCGTTATTACTCTAAGCGCGTATGCGTGTTTAATTTATACTAGCGATCGCCCGCTGGTCGAAATTCGACCTTAATAAATTTGTTTGATAATAGCTACATTAAAATCTCTTGTAAATTTGAGAAAAACTTTCACCATAAAAAAATAGTTTGTATGATGTGTGAATATTATGATGTGTTTCAAATGTATAATAGTGAGTAATGTTTATTTTAATAAACTTAATGTGCTTTTATTGAATCTATATCTATATATTATATTATAAATGCGAAAATTTGGATGTTTTGATGGATAGATGTTTAGATGGATGTTTGTTACTCAATCATGCAAAAACTACAAATGGATTTGAATGAAATTTGGCAACACAGGTGGAGGATGATGACCTGAAATAGCACATAGGCTATTTTGATCCCGGAAAAATTTGGTGATCCCGCGGGATTCACTAAAACCTTTTATAATGCAGCGGGCTGCACGCTGCAGAGTATTATATAAAAATATTAGCTTTCTGCACTTATTTTTATATAAACTTTAAATGTGACAAATTTCATGCTACACAGCCGCGTAATTTTCTTAAAAAGGGGTGCAAAGTTTTCGCAATACATGAATATTAGTATATTGATATCACTGAGTTAAAGCTCCATCCTTGCGTCGATGCATTTATGTTTTTTTGAACTAGGGATTGAACCTGGACTCTCATGGTCTGAGGCGAAGATGCTAACCACTTGTCTACGAGGCCTATGAATTATAAAAAAAATGTTAAAGAAAAGAAACGTTAATAATTTTAGATTACCAAAAGAAATAGTCTTCGATATACATATAGCAATGAAAAATGTTCGAATACCATATAAAAACAATTTATGTGTATTTCAAGGTAAAGGTCAAAATATATTTTATTCATGTATTCCAATGCTAACGCAGACAGATTTTTTACAACTGGAATCTAATAAAATACAGATATCCTGGAAGTTTAGTCCTCATAAATAAAACCCGTCTGCTTATAACAGATAAATGGCGAGGCCATTTTGAATCCACAAATTCGTGTAATGGCGGCTGGTCCGTATTTCTTGTGGAAGATGCTTGAGGCAGATGTATTGCTGACCCAAGACTGACATTAAGTCAAATGAGAATTAGTTTATAATTATGACATTTTGCACAATATCTTGTAGAAATTATCGCATTTATGAATATCTATAATATGTTAATATGAAAAGTAAAATCTTTAGATTTCTTTTATACAGTGAGTAAGAATAACTTAAGATAAAAAATACCCCAAGATAATAAAATGTCCTAAGAACAATAATACGGATTAGCCTGTTTCGGGAATCGAATCCCAGCTAAATTGTCAACTACTACGACAATAAAGCTGTCAACATGTCTATACATATATAATAAAATCGTAGAAAAGTCAAAACTGTACATTGAATATTTTTTTAAAAGAATACTTGAGACGTGGTCTACAATCGATACCGAAGTCAAATATATAGTTTTTAGAATTTTTGTCTGTTTTTCTGTTTGTCTGTTTGTCTGTATGTATGTCCGGGGTAAACTCAAAAAGTACTGCTTCATTTACTTCAAATTTTGCATGAATATTACTAATAGGTTGGGTCAACATATAGGCTACATATTATCACGCTATCATCTACAGGGGAGGAGCAGTGCGGAGTAAACGAAGTCCGCGCGGACGAAGTCACAGGCAACAGCTAGTTATATAATAAAAAGAACCACTTTTCATAAATCAACATGGCGTCTTAGTAACTGATAGTTTTAGACGTTGCTTATAACGAGCACTTCAAACATCTCGAATGTTCCACGATCCAGAGGGTGCTTGATGTTCAAGGCGCGGGTTTTCTTGTGCAAACATTTTTAATTCTAACGGGGTTAATAGCGTTATAAAGAGGTTGAAATAAAAAGGTTTTATTTATAAAGGCTTTTGAGGTTATAAATCACTTATAACCGTAAATGTTTTAATAGCTTGCGGTTATAAAGTACATTGTTTGTGTGTATTGAGGTTAAAAAGAAAATTAATTAAAATATAATGAAGCCATTTTGCTACCGCGATGGGCAAGTGGGAAAGTGAAATAGACATACCCTCCAAAACCGGACCATGACATTGTCAAGTAAAGATGCTATTGTGGCAGGAATAGGTAAGGGTGATACCAGACCCGGGCGAGACAAAGAGCCACGATGGTAGTGACTTGCATATTCAATCTTTCGCGTCTTACAAACTGCCTGGCATAGCGGCAGATGATTCTTCAAAAGTTGCCCGGAACGCTGTATGCCAAATTTCATTCAAATCCGTTCAGTAGTTTTTGAGTAATTGTATAACAAACATCCATCCAAACATCCAAACTTTCGCATTTATAATATTAATATAGATAAACCTAGGCAAAAGTGACTGACTGATGTATCTACGCACAGGCCAAACCCTTAGGGCTAGAAACTTGAAATTTCGCACACGTATTCTTCTTATGATGTAGGCATCCACTAAGGAAGGAATTTTATAAATTCAACCCCAAAGGGGGTGAAATAAGGGATAAAAAATTGTATGAAACATTTTAATCCCTGGATATATTTGCATGAAATTTCATATGAATTGAGTACAAAAACAAAATATAAATCACGCGTTTAAGCATTTTTCAAATTTCGATCTCTAAAAGTATAAAATAAGGAAAGTAGCTTATAAAGAAAGTTTAAATAAGTTCTAAATATGCGTGAGTGAAGCCGCGGGTAACAGCTAGTTTATTATAACCTTAAACTTAACTATTCAAATTGAGACAGTATACTGTAAAAAATTGTAAATAAACGTAAATTTATTTATAAATTCCAACTTCGTAACTTTTGAATATATAATAACTACATTTTAAATTAAAATCGTCTATAGAGAAACATTGAACGTTATACGGTACGAATCAACGTCAATTCGTCACCAACAGAATTTAATTATCAGGTTGTCGGTGCTGGTAATTAAATCTTCGCCATTGCACTATTTCGACAAAATTACGAATAAAAACGAGAGAATTAGGAAGTGCTCTACTGACATGAGAGGTCAGATCTATTGCGTTAAATCTTTCGTGCTTATCTGATTCGTAAAGAAACTAATTTAAGATGTGACAATGACTGAATGATTCATGCAGGCGGATATACTCGTATATGTACAAAGCAAGGATTTAAAACGTTATCAGATAGCATAACTTATTTTACGATATTTAACGTTGTTACTGAGCGATACCTCAGTAGCAAAATTATTTTCAAACACTATATGTGTCGCTTCTCGAATAACAGAGTGCTAAGTGTGAGTTTTTCTTTTCGCATTCGATCGTGAGCGCGTTTGGAGTTTACTAGGAATTTGTATGTGATTTGTACAGCGCCACCTAGTGGTAAACGTGAGAAACCAGTTTACCACTAGGTGGCGCTGTACAAATCACATACAAATTCCTAGTAAACTCGAAACGCGCTCACGATCGAACGCGAAAAGAAAAACTCACACTTAGCACTCAGATCGATATTGTTAACGCTAAATAACGTTATAATGTAGTGTTTCATGCTATTTTGTGATTGGTTCTATTTTTTTCAAAATTTGTTACTATTTAATTATTAAATAGTAACAAATTCTGAATTATTTTCGGATAACGTTGTGATTAAAAATAACGCTATGTCATGCCGCCAGCAATAACATTACCACAAAATACCGATATTTAAATCCTTGGTATCGAAGTTGAAGACTAACAAACTTCAATACAACAGAATTTGAACTTGCGACCTTACCTCTGGCTGGCACGCTCTAACCAACTTAGCTACTATCGACTGGTTCAACATGCCGAAATCCTTCTTTGCTTTGGTCTATATTCCGTCGATTGTACTGATCGCTAAATACTAGTTAAAGGAGTTCATCGTAACATTTCTTAGTTAAGTTTTTAAAGGTTTTATAAAAGTATGAGATCAAATCATATCAAACCATTGAGATAAAAAATAAGAGATAAATATAAAACATAGTTATACTACTCATACATACATATCTTCATGCCAGATCCCCTACAGGGTAGGCAAAGAGAACCGAATGCCATATATCACGATCCTTGCAGGCTACTACTCTCGCTTCCTCCACATTCATCACTCTCTTTATACACACACGCCGGTTGCGAAGACTCTTGACACTACCTTCGGACAGTGCTGATCGTGGTATGTCAGTCTTGGTCTTCCCCGGTACCTACATCCTTCCACATTCACATTGTATATCTGTTTTGTTAACCTTTCATCTACCATTCTTTCTACATGTTCGAACCAACACCTACACTTTCTTTCAAGCCTAACCTCTCTCTCACTTCCATATTACAATTAGGCACTAGTTCTTCCATTATTTTAAAATACATTAAAATAAAATACAGAAAATTGACTGCCTTGTGGTCTAGGGGTTAGCCTATCCGGCTCAGATCTTGAGATCCCCGGTACGATCCCGCGTCGGGCAAAAAGGTTATTGAGGTTTTATAGAGTTTTTTTCTCTAATATGTAATTTCTTAGTAGCAGCTTGGAGTCTGGTGGAGTGGCGTATTACTACTCCGTGACCCGGATGAGCACGCAAAGCTGTAAGTGCCGGTTATTGCTAGAAATAGTCGATAGTCATGAACACGTCGGTAAAATGCGGCGATAAGGATCACCACTTATCTCGCTAACCGACAAACTGGTGAACTGCGGTGAACCGGAAAGTCTATAGACGTAATCGGTTAACTCTGCCGACCTTGCAAGGGAACCGGGCGTCAAGATGATTTTACAGAAAAGTAAAGTCAAGGAACAACAGATTAGTGCTAAAACACATAATATATATTTTCTTTTTCTGTTAAGTAGTTAGGATTGAAAGAAACATTACCATACATTGGAACAAGCGTGGAAATCAGCAGAAGAAAAATTGATGAGATATATATACAATGTAAGTGTGGATGGATTTAGGTAGTAAGTAAACGCTCCACTGACGTACTATGAGCAAATTAGTCGACTGATATCCGAAAATGTTGACAAACGATGTGATATAAAAACAAGCTTCTATAGATTATAATAATGAGCACTTGGGTTTTTCTGCTCGTAAGGCTGCCTACACGCACACGCAGACGATATTATTGACAATAAAATAAAAACATATGAATATTGTCAATAAATGTCAATCAAATCTAACGGTGGCCTGTGGCTGAAATTCAAACAAAGGCTAAACAATAAAAAAAATAAGTTTACAACAGACTTTAGTCGAAAAGAAAACAGTATACATGTGTGTACATGCCATGTATGTCCCATGAATGTAGTATGTGTAATGTTTATTTAAAAATATTAGGTTTCTGCGGTCCTCCGCAATGTCATATTCAACCGTTTGCGTAATTGTCGAAAAAATGGGTACACAGTTTTTACTTCGCGTATTAATATATTGATTAATACGGATTTCTGGAAATTTTAAAATATTTTTGTTAAAAGATTTTATCAATTTATTTAAAATTTTGAAATATTCTAAATAAACTGAAAGGATTGTAAATATTCATTTCTGTATATCCTATCCCAATAATCTTGTTAAACAGGAGTTGAAGATTAAAGTAATAGAGTCAATGAGGATGTAATGTAATGAAGGTGTTTGAATAGCTCAATTTGGCGTTTCTTGCGCATCTAGTTTTATTCCATCATTTCTAGCAAAGCTATTGTGATTAACAATGCTATCACTTTTGTTTTTTATAAATTACCACGCATTCACACAGTTTATGGATGTATATGCGACTGCGCCGTGGTTTTGTAAAAAACATTGTCAATTTTATTTTACAGTATGTATGCAAGGCCTTAAACACGCCATACACGCTTGGGTATAGCTGACAGTTGAACTGTACTGGTAAACTAGAGGGTGTATGTCAAACAACTGTGCAGGTTTTGTTCTTCGCTCAGCTCAAGTTTACCTGTAGAGTAAATTTTTACAGGTAAACCTATCCAGTACACCCTCATCACCTCAAAAAGTACTGCATGGATTTACTTCAAATTTTGCATGATATTACTAACAGGTCGGGTCAATATAAAGGCTACATATTATCACGCTATCACCTACGGGAGCAGTGCGGAGTAAACGAAGTCTGCGTGGACGAAGTCGCTGGCAACAGGTAGTTATTTATAAAATTTACTTGAATCAAATAGATTATAACCGCTCACACCACCAGCCATTTTCGTATTTTTTTCTAAAAACACACGGACCGTTACGCGCACGCGTTTCGAGTCCGTTCCGGTGGATCGTGGTCACAAAAATTTATATAAAATTGTATTTAAACATATGTATGGTGCGTATGATAATCTGCATGACAAATTCCTTTTAAAATTAGTTTTTAATAGGATTCTATTATCGATCTTTACAGTGTCATCGTAAGAGCAAATTCAAATATTTTATTTGAATTCCAATTTAAATAACTGAAATGCAGTTTAATGTCAGTTCAGTAAATTTAAATGATGCAGCTGATGCAGTTAAATTTTAAAACTTCGTTGAATGTTTTATTCGTTCCGTGTTTCAACGGCATCAATAAATACTAATTACTTTTGTGTTCAAATTTCTTTATTGGTTTTCGAGATTTAATCTATATCGCGTTTAGGTGTTACGTCACAAACAAGTCATGTTAATTACTCGAACAAAACCTTCAACCTTTCTCGAGTGTAATATATCACAAGATAGTGAACAACTTACTTAAACTACTAAGGGTAGAGTTAAGACAGATTTGTGATCTGATAACAGGGCATTGCCATATAAATAAACATATTCACGCCATAGGGCTAACGGATAGTCCGCCATGTAGAGCGTGCCTGAACCATGAGGAAACACCCTACCACGTGCTATATGAGTGTGTGGAAGTTCGATACCTAAGGACCCAGCTCTTCAAAGAGAATGAAACGTACAAGGAGCTATTTCAGAATCCTTCTACGGTACTAGACCTCTGGAATGAGCTGGGTTGGCAGGAATAGCCACTATACCTGTGCGCACAATGGCCCGTGGCGCGGCTAGGTGCGGTATAGCCCGCTTTGCGTGCGTTGCTATCCGTACTGAGGTGCGAATAGTTGGTAAAGTTATACATGCTCTTCAAACCGGAACACAACAGTTCTGGCCGGAATACGGCAGTGATAAAGCCAAAGATTTTGGCTTTATTGCGGCAGAAATAAGGCGGTGGTCCCAAACTCGGGCGAGACTTTGTGGAACTTTATCACCTAGTAGTAACGATGATAGTGACAGGTTTGTCTAATCTTTGGCGTTTTATAAACTGTCTGGCAAAATGATATATGATCTATTCATCAAATAAGGCTCGGGCTAACACAATGAAAATATTATGTCATACTGTACTTCTTTCGAGCTAGAGATAATTTAAATATTTATTTTGTCGCCTCTGTGGTCTAGTGGTCCAGCGTTGGCGTTGACCACATGAGGTCCCGGGATCGATTCCCGGGTCGGGCACATAAAAAAGTGTTTTTTCAGTTTTCTGAGAAACACAAAGTTGCTCGGGATTTGAAAGTGCCCGGTTGGCGATAGGCTTGCCACCTATCACATTTATGGGACCAAGTATCTTCGGCTAATCGTGGGTGCACTTGTTGTACCTCTGCCTACCCCTTCGGGGATATGGGCGTGAAGATACTTTTTTTTTAAATATTTATTTTAAAAATAAAAAAGGTACTTGATACTGACTGGATTGGGACTGATTCTAATTTGACGTTAATCATTATTCTTCAAGACCACAGGTTCAGGTATATTACAAAGTACTCTGTGACTCAGAAATAATTACAGCTGGTTGAACTAGTAACGCTGTGGTCACTAGTTCAACCTAAAACGTAGTGATTGTATAGGTACTCTTTGGTTCAACCAGCTGTAATTATTTTCGATTATTTCCACCGAAATTATTTCGTTCATTGTAACGCCATCTAGCTTCCATATTCGCAAACTAGTTAAATTGAGTTCACTATTGAAAATTTACATTTATTTATTAAATAGCTGGCCTGGCCAACTTCATTCCGACTAACAGTCAATGAATGAGCAGATTTATGATTTTAAAATTAATACAAAATTATTAAGTTCAATTTTTCATTAAGTTTGAAAGTTGAAGTTCAATTTCAATAATATATAAATATATATTTTGAAAAATAAGATAATTTTTTATTGATAACTTTTTATTTTAATACTTATTAACCTATTTCACGACGAACATAAATCTAAAAACACAAAAATCATAAAAATTGGTCTATCCGTTCTTGAGGTATAAATGGTGTAAGCACTGACCACATGAATAAGAATCGTCTGGGTATTTACAGTATTTTAATCTATATTAATATTATATATATATTATTTAATTAATATTAATATTAATATAGTAATTAATTAATTAATTAATATTATTTAATTAATATTAATTAATTAATCTATATTATATATTATTATTATTATTATTATATTATAAATGCGAAAGTTTGGATGTTTGTTACTCAATCACGCAAAATCTACTGAACGGATTTGAATAAAATTTGGTACACAGATAGATAATGATCTGGAATAGCACATAAGCTACTTTTTATCCCGGAAAAAATAGTTTATCCCGCGGGATTCGCAAAAAACTTATATAATGCAGTGGGCTGCACGCTGCAGCTAGTAATTTTATATTTATTTTAATCTGTGACTCTTTTTACACGTTCAAGACAACGTTCCCCTTTTAATTTTTCCTGACGCTTTCAATCACAACTTTTCTCTTATTACAGTATTACAAACGCTCTGTATACCACATATTTTTTGTAACAGCTCAATATGCATTGAATAGAACCCTAAACAGTACAGTGCGTCAGTGAAAGCTAAATAAGGGGTAATTACGGCGGGCGCGCGTCCAGACCCGCAATCTGTATTCATTTGCCCAGCGTTATTGGACTCTAGCGTGATATATCGCTCGAAACATTAGTCTTCTCACTTTCTAAACTATTTCATTAGAGATAATATAATTAATATACATTAGGATAGCAAATAAGCAGTGTTTTTGTGGTATTTATGATATTTTATATTTTGAAATATTATTTTGAGGCATGTACTCAATTTTGAGACGGCGCATTGATACTGTCGCATGGAGCCATTTTAAGATTAAAATAAAATTACAAATAATGGCAAAGAAATCCGATATAAAATACTTTTTCCAAATTTCAACTCCTATCAGTATGTTTTTATAATTTTCTTTACAATTATCAGTTACTAGCTGTGCCCGCGACTTCGTCCGCGTGGATTTTTTTAAAATAGCCTAAGTTACTCCTTATTACATCAGCTATCTACCAGTAAAAGTCCCGTCAAAATCGGTCCAGCCGTTCCAGAGATTAGCCGAAACAAACAAACAGACAGATAGACAGACAGACAGAAAAAAAATCTTAAAAAATGTTATTTTGGTATGTGTGCCGTGTATACATCCATATGCATTTAGCTAAAACCGGTTATTTTAATATTACAAACAGACACTCCAATTTTATTTATTTGTATAGAAGATTAACGAAAACCTAAATGCCATTTTTTTCATACAGGAGCATTTTGATGTGCTGTAAAATTGTTGAGACAATTTTTCTACAAATCATTCTGAATTCATTGATGGATCGCTAATATTTATCACTATTTACTCATTATTTGCTGATAAAACATCGCCTCTGTGGTTTAGTGGTCCAGCGTTGGCGTTGACCACATGAGGCCCCGGGTTCGATTCCCGGGTCGGGCACTTTAAAAAAAAGGGTTTTTCAGTTTTCTGAGAAACACAAAATTGCACGGGATTGGAAAGTGCCCGGTTGGCGATAGGCTTGCCACCTATCACATTTGTGGGAACAAGTATCTTCGGCTAATTATAGGTGCACTTGTACCTCTGCCTACTCCTTCGGGGATATGGGCGTGAAGATACTTTAAAACATCAATTTACCTCTACTAATATAATAATTCTAAATAAAAAACTTTAAAACCCCGGGCCCATTCCTTTATCACAAGTCCACTTTCTTGTCTTATATGTATCTATCATTTACAAAGCAAAACACGAAAAAAACTGATGATCTTCGAAAATGAATTCTGCAATCATAGTCAAAATTACAATATTATTGAAGTAACGGAATAACAAATTTAATATCGATCAAGCTACTAAACTATTTGCTTAATTCCTTTCATTAAGAGAGCTAATAAGTTTAAAAAAACTGGACTAATTTTGATGAAACATGTTTATAACCACCGTTAGGAAGTCAGTTTGCAACATCAGGATACCCCTAATGGTATTTTGGCACAATAACAGCTTGGTGAGAAAATTAAAAGACGAGTCTGTTAGTGGTAATTTCACACCAAGTGTCTCGGATCTACTTTGAGTTCTCAGTTCTGTAGGTGACAATTTTAAAGCAGCAATATATTTATTAAAATCGGTTAATGTGGTGAAAAGGATATTCGCCAAGAAAGACTAGTCGTTATGACAAAATTGGGGTACCTAACAACATAAATAAATTGCTAGATGAATTACACGAATGATCTCACCTCAAAGTAAGCAAATTATTTGCTTGTGACAAGGGTGTTAGTTAACGATACTAATACATAAAAATATACGTAAATACTAAAACATATTTCATAAACATCTAAACTCAGTAAACAAATATTTATCATAATCACACAAACGCCTGTCCCTTCGGGAATCGATCCAGAACCCCATTGATTATGTAGTCAGTGTCATTAATCACTTGGCCAATGGGGCGACACAACATTTATTTTAATATTAACTCAGCAAGAGATCCGATAAGATGATATTAATGTAACCTATATAAATGCAGAGAAAACAGAGCAAAACGATTTATTATTGTAAGGATCAACATTTTCTCTACATAATTTATACAAACGTAACTTACAAAAGAGAAAAGGTTACTTTTAAAGGCGTGACTCAAGGCTTCGCTTCAGAGTTTATCCTTATGGGGTTAAATTTTTAAACTCTTTTCTTAGCAAATAACTGCGTTATATCCGCTATCTATAACTAAATTTTGGTCCGCCCTATCTGGGGCGTATAATAAACGGAATAAAAATTAACCTACCTAAAGTTTACTTAATATACAGATATTTCAGTATTAATACTAGCTAGAAGTATTAATAAAAAGAAGATTAAAAAATAATTAATTAAAAAAAATAGGCCTCAGCTACCTTTTAAAGTTCTGAAATGAGGGTCTCGGACCCTACTTAAAATGACAATAAGTGCTGAAAACTACCGACTTTTTTCAAGAATGGATACAATATTGCCTGGCTTGTTGTATACCCTAGCCTGTTATATAGCGTAGCCTGTTATATAGCCTAGCGTGTTATATAACCTATCATGTTATATAACTTAGCTTGTTATATAGCCTAGCCTGTTATATAGCCTAGCCTGTTATATAACCTATCTTGTTATATAACCTAGCTTGTTATATAGCCTAGCCGGATATATAGCCTAGCCTGTTATATAACCTAGTCTGTTATATAACCAAGCTTGTTATATACTCGAACCCCATAGCATTTACCCGCAAATTCCTATGCGTGATTAAAAATTATAAAATTGCACAATTTTAAATTAAACTTTGGCTGAACACTCTTCTCATCACGAAATAAAGAAAACAACGGAATTGGCAAGTACAAACATTTGTATCAGGACCGCGATCGCCACACTCACACATAAAATAAGCATTATTGCATATAAACTACTAATGCAAACATTGTTTCATTGGTCGTTTTCATTTTAAGCAACAATAATCCGAAACACACAAACAGAAATTTAAAAATATACCAAACTGCGTTACAATAAATTTTATTTTGCTACAAAAAAAAAGAGTATTTACGTCCTTTTGTAGTCTATTTAAAATAGACTCATCTATTTGTTTGTAATAGTGAAACTTAAGATCGTAATAGTTTCGCTATTCTACAATAGATGGCAGCATTGATTTTTCCGTAGTTTTCAGTTGATCATATTTGAGTAGAGAACTTTCTAGAACGATATACGTAATGACTGTCATTACGTATATCTTTCTAGAAAAATTAGGTCAACCTAAAATGAACTTTATATGTAAGGCGTACGGCTGATTTTAGCTTGACTTTCTATTATATCATTAGAGATTATATTAAATCAGGAATTTAATTAAAATAAAATGAAAATTGTACTTTCGAATGATATGAAATATCTCCATTTTTAATCATCTGTATTCTACTATCATTGCTGCATTCAAGGATGGCACAATACCGCATAATTCAGTGTATAATAGATTTTCGCACGACGACTATCTCCTAATGATATGGTAAGTATCACTAAGGCAATTTAGAGTAAAAGCGCATAATAGTGACGCTAGCGGCAGGCCCACTCTTCACTTCCCCTTGTTTTCTTTATTTCGTGCTTCTCATCCACTAGGCTAGTGTAGCCGTAGCGACCCTTAAGGCCTTCAGCTACTGTTACATCAATAAATCAATAAAAAAAGGGTCCTTAGTAATTCAATCAGTTTTAAGCGTTATTACATCAGTTGTAAACATTACGGTATATGAAATTAATCTAAAATTGAAACTGCGAAATGTGTTGAATTTTAATTATTAAGATAATGGATGACTCAATATTATTATATTATAAATTCATTTTGTATGAGTAGAGTATTTAGTTAATCTCATAACAAAATTATTAGTCAAAACAAGTTGTCAAAAACCTATTTAAGCAAATAAAGAAATGTAATTATTTTGAAGATTTCGTAAATATTGCGGTGTAATGAAGAGATGTATTCTTTCATCTTTCTATAACTCAATGTCATAACACAAATTTCACAATACTGTCACGTAAAAAATTGTCCTCATTATTTATTCAAAACGTAAACGAATGGTAGGTACATTTTAGAAGATACGTTTGTATAATTTCTACAAAAAATAATAAAGTCTAACTACGTGTACTGCTTAGTAATGATTCGGTTGGTCCCGGCCTCTTTTGAAAAAAAAAACTATCTGCCGTTCCACCAGGCAGTTCGTAAACGGCGAACAATTAGATATACGTGTCTCTACCATCGTGACTACTAGGTAGTAGAATTTCGCAACGTCTTCCCGTGGAATAGGGCATACCTTACATATTCCTGTCGCAATAGCGTCGGTGCTTGTCATTATCGTGTTCCGGATTGGAGTGTAAGATAGCCGGCAGACTGATATGTATGGCATTGCCATTCCGCTACACGAATAACAATGTATCAATAACATCTTTGGTATCTGTAGGCGATGGTTTCTTATTCCATCGTAAGAGCCATCTGCTCGTCTCCTACCTAATGTTACAAAAAATGTTATTAGAAATTAAACCTTATATCGTTCTTAATATAACAAAAGTAATTGTTATATACTTTCTATCTTTTACAAGAGTAAAGTCGCACGCAAAAGCTATATTTTACTAACATTTTAGTTGTAAACATTTCCGTTTATCAGTAATAGAATTCCAAAATATTTTCTCTTGCAAAGAGGATGACAATTCCAGTTTCAATGAATGTCGCCACCTAATCCGCTATTCATAGACGGGTATAACGCTTTTGTTCGGCTCTCATCCGGTTATCCGGGTACGACTTTGTGCTACACAGCCCGGCTTAGTCAATTGTTGAATTTTCACAAATAATGGGTGGATTTCCTCTTTTAAGCTCTGTTACATTTATATTTTAAAAATAACAGCTTCATAGCGGGGCAGTTTTCGCTAACATTATTAATTACTGCATTATTTTTCCCTTTCGTCCAAAACTTTATGAGTTTATTTTACAAAAATGTTAAATACAATATTTTTATATCATACGGTAGCAAACAAGGAAATAGTTCACTTGGTAGAAAGAGACTTACTCTTCACACCGGAACACGCCAATGACAACTACTGACGGAATGTATGGCAGCAAGAAGAGGTAAGGCTATGGTAACACAGACCCGGGGAAGTTGTTGCAAAACCCTACCATCTAATAGTCACGATGGTAATGATACGTACGAGCGCTTCGACCCTGAATAGGAAAAACTGACTATATAATGACTGATAGTTTTTTTTACAATAATAATAATAATATATTTTCATCAGTAAGTCTCAACTAACACAGATCATTGATATAAAAACCCAAGATGCACATTCAATGTCTCAAAACCGTTCTCTAAAAATGAACGCACGATTTGAAGTTGTGCGCTCATTTCAAATCAAGGATTTATAACGTTATAATTTCGATATTTTTGCTGTTTCGTGATTGGTTCCCTACGTTACATGCTGTTTCGTGATTGGTTCGCTAACTAGCGATAGAAGACAACGTCATAATATCATATACCATAACCAATCACAACGACGCAAATATATCGAAATCATAACGTTTTAAATCGATTTAACGTTTCAAATAGAATCGCGTCGATCGCGACACTGTCAATTTCATTATTTTTGGTACATTCCTTTGTAAAAACACCTATAAAACTTGAGCATAAGGTTAGATATGCAAAAATATATTTTTTGCCATATGTAACCACTTATGTAAAATTAGGGACAGTTTGAGTGTCAGTTTTGTTCGGGATTGTGCATCTTGGGTTTTTTATATCAATGACACAGATGAATACAGTAACTAGGTACTTACTACAATTAGATCTATGGCTAATATAACATATTGTATGCTACATGTCTCGCAATACCTATATACATGGGCGTACCCAGGTTCTGGGCCAGGGGGGGGCAACCGTAACATTTTAAGACTATATTTTTATCTTATTATATTTTTATCTACAACAGTAGGGAGGTAAACAAATTCCAGGGGAGGGGGAGAGGGGGGGGGGTAGCTGCCCTCCCTGCCCCCCCCATACCTGTATAAGTAGTAGTATACGTATAGCAAATCATTTACCCTATACGAACTGTCTGCCAGAATGACAGATTATCTATTTTTCAAAGGGGCTTGGACCAACACTGCGTAATAAACGCAAAAAAATAGCCTAACTTAAGTTTACTTAAATATATTATAGACATTTCAATATCGACACTAGCGACGAGTATAAATAAAACGAAGATAAAACCTAATTCAACAAAATAGGCTTCTACCCTTCAAAGTTCTGAAATAAGGATCTCGTACCCTACTTAAAATGATAATAGGTGTTGAGAACTACTGACTTGATTCAGGAATGAAGGCAATATTGCCTGGCCTACTATATACCCTAGCCTGTTATATACTCGAACTAGCATTTGTCCGTGACTTCGTCCGCGTGACTCAAAAGAGTGAATAATGCTTATCAGATTAAAATATTTAGCTTTTATTACTTCAAATTAATGTAACTTTCCATACGTGAATAAAATGGTAGTCTGTAAAGACGCTTTACGGATGAAAATTTTATGTGATAACTTCATAATAAACAAGATAGTGCCTGTCTACGGCTCGTTCCGCGCTCTCGCTCGCATGCTCGGCTCAGACGGAATGTGACAATGAGTCATGCTTTTTCGTGCATGCAGCCCGTGTTCATCGATTTATAATTCGGTATCACGTCAAAAATTTGAAAAATCGATTAAGTACTTTTTGAGTTTATCCATTACGAACTCTCAATCAAATCTTACTTTTATATAATACTGGGTGACACGCGCAACTTCACACGTGTGTTGATTAACAGACAGTAAGAAATTTCATGTGTCAAATTCCTAGCTATAACCTGCAGTCCGGTGCATTATAAAATTTTTTCCTAAATTTCACGGGAACAACTTATTTCTCAGGGATAAAAATTACCCTATGTACCTCCAGGACTTAGCTCCCCAGGTCACACAATTTGCTTCACTGGGAATGTCTTCCTTTTTCCATTCTAATATACTATCATCAGCGATGATGTTACCTCATCAACCAGTGACTCGACATTACAAAACAATAGCTAAGATATATCTAATTCGCTAGCTTGAATAGAATAAATAAAGTGATAGAAGATAAGCAAACCAATAACCAAGATACAAGAACCAATAAACAAGATAAGAAAGAGCAAACCATCACATTCCTTGTCTTAATGCTAGAAAGAAAGAAAGAAGAAAGAAAGAAATTATTTATTTGCCAGAATATGGGAGTTACAAGTTATTAAAATTTAATTAAGTTACCAACATATTCTACCATGATATGGTGTGCAAATATTTTAAAATTATAATTATTTATCATTAAACTAAAAATGTTGTGAGTCGATTTTTACAATTACTATCGGATCGGAACGCGGCCACACACTGAGAAGATCCGGCGGAAGAAACTCAGTGGGCTTGTTTTTTTTTAAATTATAGTTACATGATACAATTACACACATTAATTGACATCACAACTTATTTCTATAAATTACAAAATTCATTTTTTGTTTAATTAAAATATTGCATATATATAAATATTACATACATAAATGTACCAGCTACTTTACCCTCCAAACTGAAACACGACTATGACAAGCATAGACAATATTGCGACATGAATAGGTAAGGTGGTGGCACCAAATACCCCGGGTATTTGGTGCCACCAAGACGTTGCGGATCTCTACTTCCTAGTAGTTGAAATAGTAGAGATTCGTATAGCCAATCGTTTTGTACGAACTGCCTGGCAGATGGCCTATTCTTCAGAGATGACCGACCGAGTTAATACGAGGAATAGATAGGTGTCTCTGTATTAGGCGCCCCATAGACCTACATAAATATTTCGCAATACCTTTATTGTGCAATAATATTGAATACCTGTTTGATTCCAAACGTTCAATTAATTCTACTCAATAAAATTGACAAACCAGTCTGATCAATATTTTCGTGCGAGCAACATGTCTGACGACAAAGTTTTGACGGCAACCATGCTGGTGATTTTGTTAAATAAATCTCTATACAATTCTATACACTCAAGTAAAAACTCCCGTTCTTTATCTTTTATAGCATTCTTGCTCGCCATTTTACTTAAATTTATGACACGACCATACATTAAACACCGTGACTGACCGAACGCGATCGACCCAAACTCTGAAGTGAGAAATATTTTGCAATATTAAGCCTACACAGGGCAGAAAAAAAAAATTGCACAATAAAAATTAAACTCGCTCAAACTTACATTCAATCTTTGTGCAATCTTCAATATAACTTGAATAACTCTAAACTTACGTTCAATCTTTGTGCAATCTAAAATATAACTTGAATAACTCTAAACTTACGTTCAATCTTTGTGCAATCTAAAATATAACTTGAATAACTCTAAACTTACGTTCAATCTTTGTGCAATCTAAAATATAACTTGAATAACTCTAAACTTACGTTCAATCTTTGTGCAATCTAAAATATAACTTGAATAACTCTAAACTTACGTTCAATCTTTGTGCAATCTTCAATATAACTTGAATAACTCTAAACTCTAAATTTCATTAATATTGCACAACAACATTGTATGTAGGTCTATGGGGCGCCTTAGAATCGTTGATTAATATAACACAAGCAAATACATTGAGTTTAGATCAATTCATGTAATTTGTACAACGACATTTAATCGAAGATGTGATCTAGTAAAACAAGTGATTTAATTGAATTATATTTTTATTCTACCATTAAATTCAGCTTAAATATAAAATATTCAAACTTTATAACATAATGTATTTCACGCTCGATCTACAAAATGGTTGTCCAATGACAATTTCTATATAGCTTCCACCCCAGGGGTGGTCCTACATCAAAGGGGTGGGTTATATAATAATACCTACGCAGCTGAGGAACTGTTTGTAGTATTGTAATTACTGCTCTTAACTATTATTAGTCTTGTTACACTTAAAAATACGTCAGTCGCGTACTGGTTCGATTTCCGGTTCGGACAGAAAATGTAATCGAGGCTTTTATATAAAAAAAAAAAATTAATTAATTACAGGTTCTCATTGAACAAGTTAATATAATAAAGAAAACATTTTTATACAATATGATATCAAGCAAGCAGATGGCTCTTCTGATGCAAGAAGACAGGCATTGCCTGTAGATACCAAAGATGTCGATGGTGCGTTGCTATCTGTGTGGCCAGTCTTAATACCACTTGTATAAGTTTACTTTGTTTAATTTTTTTTTAGTGACAAGCACTGACGCTCTTGCAGAAAAAATCATAGAGTTCTTATATTCTCACAATTATGAATCTAATGAAAAAAAACTTTATCGCGTACATTTTTTAGAATTCCGTACTTTAAAAGTAAAAAATAACCCTTATAAAATCAATTTGTTGTCCACCTATCTATCAAGAACCTTTATCTCAGGAACACATGGAGGTGTGGATTTAAAATAAAACCTAACTTCCAAAAAAATCAAACTTCCAAGTTATATTTAAAAATAATGGCCTTTTAAAGTTAAAAATCCACATTTTACGCCTCTTAATAGAACCAAAACTTATATATGGCGGGTATAACTATGACATTTTGCAAGTTATATCGTCCTTAACTACAAGTGCAGGGAAAAATCTAAAAACTATACACATTTGTTATTTAATTACAAAAAATATAGTCTATACTTAAAGTACGATCATCGAGCCTAATAATAAGGAGAAATTTGTACGAAACCTCGAATATATATATATATATATATATATATATATATATATATATATATATATATATATATATATATATATATATATATATATATATATATATATATATATATATATATATATATATATATATATATATATATATATATATATATATATATATATATATATATAGCAAACAAGCAGATGGGTCTCCTGATGGAAAGAGTCAACCATTGCCTATAGACACCAAAGGTGTTAATGGTGCGTTGCTATCTTGTGGCGAGGTCTAATGCCACATGCATAAGTTTACTGGCTACCATAATCTCCAAACCGAAACACGACAGTGACGAGCTTTGACGCTATTGCGGCAGGAATAGGTAAGGCGACCCGGGCGAGACAATGCAGAACTCTACACCAAGTAGCCACGATGGCAGTGACTCGTTTAGCCAATATCTTATGATATAAAAAAATGTGATGTTTTATAAATTATATTACTATTTTTAAATTATAATTTGATTTGAATTAAATATTATTATTTTTAAATTTTAACACAGAGGAAAAATAAAGTCCTCGTAAAATGCTAGTCATTGATTAAAATCTAAATCTATATTTTAATTACAAATGATTTTTTATGCAGTTTTATGCTTCTCAAACAACAAAACATTGAAGTGTTTCACAATAGTCTTAGTTTGTTTAGTATTTATATAAACCTCATGTCACTTTTTCCTTATTTTGTGTTGACTTTTCATTTGAAGACCACCTCAAATGAGGTGATACATTGTCCTATCTCATTTGGCAAAATGAGTGCTTCATACAAACTCATAACTTTTATCCTACCTACGGAATTATTATAGAGAGGAAATGGCAAGTTCTCAAATTATCAAGAAACCTGCTGTCGCCAATGCATTCAGCTATATCCATAACTTTTGAACTGATTGGTTGCCGATCACCACACGACACATACTACTACGGGGATCCGGGCGTGAAGATACTTTATTTTTTACTTTTTCGTGTTATTTTTACAAGAAAATGGACTTCAGACAGACCTCACCAATCTTTACTGAGTAATATAGTAGCGGCGTGAAAATTTGGATCCAAAACGCGTCACATAAACTGCCATAGCCATTAGCCTAGTCTGCTTCAGAGTGAAGCAATTAAAAGATATCTCGATTTTCCCACCTTCTCAAAGTCAAAGGAAAAGCCATTTCATTTCGAAGACATTAATCTATCTCTCCGGCGCTCCAATCAGCGACGGGTGGTTAGCAGACGAGAAACTTAGCCGATTTCATTTCAAATTAATCCTTGTATCTACGTAGCTTTATGTAATACCTTTCAGTGATATAATTTTGTACCTCTCCTTATTACACTAGCTACATACACCTAAATCTCCCTGAATGTTATTAAAATGTTAGGAAAAACATTGTACATAATTAGAAATCGAAATACTCGTAGTTAAAGTCAAGTCAAATTCAAAACAGTTTTATTTAAATTATCCTTTACAGACGCTTTTGACAAGTCAACACTTTTATGAGTTACTACCGGATCGGAAACGCGGCGAAACATTGAGAAAGAAATCTACTGTATGATTGTTTTGTATTTTTAGTGTACTATAAATAATAAATAATATTGCTTAATATTACTATGATGATCATCTATATATATAAAAATCAATTGCTGTTCGTTAGTCTCGCTAAAATTCGAGAACACCTGAACCGATTTGGCTAATTTTGGTTTTGAATTAATTGTTAAAGTCCAGTGAAGTTTTAAAAGGTGAGAGAATAAAAAAAAATAAAAGTAGTTAAAAAGGCAGAACAACGTTTGCCGGGTCAGCTAGTAATAATTAATTAATATAAACTTATTGTAATAAAATGACTCAAAATAAAACAATGCTACTTTATTAATCTAAATTCTAACAAACCTAAACTGAGATTCACGTTATAAGGTGTCGTGTTGGGCTTTTGGTCGTTTTATGAACACACAAGTCATGTTTAATGGCAATTTCGGCTGACTCAATACAAAATATGATCACTATTCCACGGGAAAGTGACGCGGAGCCGCCAAAATGAAACATACATACTTAAGTTTTTCCAATTCTAAAAAAATTTACACTTTTTTAATCAAAGACTTAACATAAATGTCATATTATATATTTACTATAAGCATTTAATTTTTTACATACATAATAGATTAACCTTTACAAGAGCTGCTATTTACATACATACATACATACGCAGCGAAACTATTTAAAAATGGCAGCTCTTCCTCCTCCACCTCCCGCGAAGCATCGTAATTCGCATTTAATTTAACAAATTCTTTCATTCTTTAGCTATCCAGTGATATAAATGAATTTTAGAAGTTGAAGATAGTTATGTAGCTATAACATCTGTATCCTAATTTTGCATCATTTTTTTGTATTATTCTGCACTATGAAAACAAATTTAAGACGTAATCAAATACAAATACTTTATTTGTTCTCTCACATAGCAATTACAAAAAAACTTAAACCTATGTCTACACTGGGTTAACATTATGTTAAGTCTATGTGAGAGACTGGTGTCTGTATTAGGAGGCCTGTTTTACAGATTACCAGTCATAAAAACTGCTACTAGAACTCAAAACAATGGAGTGTATATATGCACACTATTTCACGAGCATGTCGCGCATATTTTGGATAACACGAACTCAATAGTTTTTTAACTACAGAAAAACCACTGGATGCGGCTAAAAATTTTTTTAAATCCGGCCCTGAATGTACGTTTAAGAGTATTATGTGTTACCTACAGGCTACGTACCTATTATTGTATTATATTGAATAGGTATTACTGTAAATATAAATACAAAGATTTAACTACAGAATAACCGAAGCAGAAGGATGAAACGAAATCCAATTTGAATAGCAGCCGCGAAGCCTCAATCTATTCATATTCCATTGATCTAGACCGAGCTCGTATTATACGCGTGTATGAAGCGGAAAATTTAATGCCTACATTTCAAAAAATCCAGTTTACAACGAACTGATATATAAATAACTTCTTTATACCGTCTTGGGTTCTCTATAGCTAGAAATAAACATACCGATAGATATCTCATTACTATATAAATGGGAAAGTTTGTGGATGGATAGGTTTTGTTAATCTTGCAGCAAATATTCGATGGATTTGAAGGATACTAGATCAATATTTGATAGGTTCACTTTTTACCCGACTGGAAGAAGATGTTTATTAGTCTATGCATGCCATTGATATAAAATGTATGTATGTTTACTCCTATGTGGCGTTCCAGAAACCAATCGTGTGGGTCATTAAGTAAACAGACTAGACACCTAATAACAGACAATTGTTCAATCAACACATCAGACTAATAGTTCTTGTAAGTAATCAACCAAAATGCAAGAATTAGTACCAGCCAATCAAATGAGCGTGTTTCTTTTTCTTGTACCTTAGATTATTGACATATTTGATTCATCTCAACATGTAGGTAATAAAGGTATTCAAATTTATAATTACTCACATACAAATTTGTTTTCTTTTTTTAAAATAATAGGTCTGTATTTTCTTCATTATTTTTAGATGTTACTGATATTAATATCTAAGGAAGGTCGTTTCAAAGCAACACATAATTTTGTCATAAATTTAGCCATCTAGTAATCTTGTAACAAGTGTTGAGATGACTATAATAAATAATTAATTAGCCAGTTATGCAAAATGGCCTAAAAGAGCTGAAAAGCTCATTCATTCTGTGCATATGCGTAATGGGCGCACAAAATATTGGCGAAATTGACATTGGCGATATTTAGTCAAATATATAGGTAGGTATTTTAATTTAGAATTAAGTATCATTTTATGTTTGTACATAAATAAGTAAACATATAGAAACGATGAATAAAAATATGTCCCAGTCTGTATTCCAAACTTGCTGAAGAAACTAGGATATCCTTCTGATTTTAATTTAAGCTCCACGTTTGGTCAGTGACATTGATTCGCGAGGCGCGTGCGTTGCCCTCTACCGATTTAGACGGCGCCGTGGTGAACCGCTTTAGACTTTCCATCTAGTGCTTATAAACTCACGCTAACACTAAGCTTTGTTGAGCTATATTGAAATATCACTTTCACTTAACTTTAGGTATCTATAAATTTAGATGTCTTTAGGTGGTTCTATTGATGAAGAGATAACCATCGCCTATAGATACTAAAGATGTTGAGGTTGATGTTAGTGTAACAGGGATGTCATCCTTATTCATAATTTTAACGGATTTTTGGTTTGTATAAGAAACTGAGTGCTAAGTGTGAGTTTTTCTTTTCGCATTCGATCGTGAGCGCGTTTCGAGTTTATTAGGAATTTGTATGTGATGTGTACAGCGCCACCTAGTGTTAAACTGGTTTCTCACGTTTACCACTAGGTGGCGCTGTACAAATCACATACAAATTCCTAGTAAACTCCAAACGCGCTCACGATCGAATGCGAAAAGAAAAACTCACACTTAGCACTCTGAACTGCTTACATTCGTTCGTCGTCGTCGCAGAAAAACATAGTTCACTGTCGTGAATCTATATTCGGGGACGAATCTGTGCGGTTCAACTCTCAGTGTCATATAAAACTTGGAACACCTTTTGCTATATTTGTTTAGTCGAAAAAACCTCAATAACACTTAATTTGCCCGACCATCGAACTTGGGACCTCATGATCTAAGACGAATAAGCTAACCCCTAGACCGTAATCTATTCCTAAGATAAAGATGCTTTATCAATTCTTAGACACAGTTTCCGGTGTTCTGTAAAAAAATACATGATCGAATTTGGATCACGAGGCGATCACTAGTTATTCTATATATTAACATATGTAATGCAAAATGGTTGTACCTCTTTTAGTCGCCTCTGTGGTCTAGTGGTCCGGTGTCGGAGTTGACAGCATGAGGTCCCGGGTTCGATTCCGGGGTCGGGCAATTATAAAATGTGTTTTTTCAGTTTTCCGATAAAAACAACATTGCCCGGGATTGGAAAGTGCCCGGTTGGCGATAGGCTGGCCACCTATCACATTGTGGGACCAAGTATCTTCGGCTAATCGTGGGTGCACTTGTTGTACCTCTGCCTACCCTTTCGGGGATACGGGCGTGAAGATACTTACTCCTTTTTAACAAAATTACGCGAACAGAGGAGTATGAAAGGCACAGTTAAGGTTTAGATTACGGAGGAGTGCAGAAACCTAATGTTTTTAAATAAAATGTACGAGAAATACGTTAAATTAAAAAAAAAAAACATTACATTTACTACACCCATAACATTTTACTGATTATGGTCGATTTTTGACCGCAGGGCGATCGTTAGTGTATATAAATAGATGAAGGGTTTCTGTAATGTATTTCGTCTTCAACTCCCAAGGCTGATACACTTCTTACGCCGGGCATTGAAGAGAGGAATCTAAACTTCGCAATCGCATCGTCATCTCTAACCACATGCTATGTATAGTTTCGCAACGTCTTGCCCGGCGAGGTACCAAAACAACTTTATTTTTTATTGCCGCCATAACGTTAGTGCTTGCCACTTTTTCGTTTCATTTTGGAAGGTGAGGTAGCCCAAAATTTTATGCATGTGGCATTAGTGCTTGCCACTTTTTCGTTTTATTTTGGAGGGTGAGGTAGCCCAAAATTTTATGCATGTGGCATTACATCAGCCATACGCATCATTAACATCTTAAGTTTCTATAGGCGATCGTTATCTTATCTCATCAACAAAGCGATTTGCTTGTTTGCTATCATATAATAAAAAAGTCATTACTACTATCCGACGTACACAAATCGGAATTACGAAGTCAACTAAGCAAACGAAATTCTACAACGAAATAAGCATAGTTTTTTATTTCGATACAATCGAGTGAGTTTGGCGAGTCATTACAAAAACATTTGTTGTAAAATACCAACTTTATACATCACTGCAGTTAAAATTCACCTTGAACCACGATTTAAATACTGATGCATAAAAACTTACTGCTATAAACATGTCGCCGTTAAGACTACGTACCTGTAAATAAGAGAAAATAATTAATATTTTTTTATTTAAACTTAATAATATATACTTTTGAACTATTATACAAGAGATGGATTTAATTCTAATTATTCTGAGTAGACCAATACCGGAGTCAACACTTGCCGTGTACAAATTTGTCAAAAGTTGAGCATTTAGCTAAACCCGATAGGATTAACGTAATCGCCATAGCGATGTAAGTCCCTAATAAAAAAAAAGAATAAAAAAATATTCCCTCTAGCTCATCAACCTATAGGCAAGGAACTTATATACGATACCTGGAATTACTACGAAGCAATATTTGAAAAATAAAAATGTACTTTATTTCATTGCTAATAAAGTTGACATTTGTTTCTTACATAACAGAGGGGAAAAACGTTCTGAGCAAGATAACGACATGAGTGGATCTTGTCCCTTTCTTGCAATTGCCAGTGTAAATAAAACTTTCGGATGGTAGATTTTTATATATTCGTTAATCGTTAAATCCCTTTTATTCATACACGTCGATAGATACATTAGCATAAAATGTATTGTAATTAACATAGTGAGTTCTAAAATGTGCTTATTTTAATTATTAAGTAATTACTTATGTAATGCAAAAACTTTTTCAAATTAGTAGAATTACTTAGTAGTAATTTGTAAACTACGCATGGCCACACTTATATATATGGCGATTGGCGCTTTATTTAGTAGAAAGAGACACACTCCACTCATGTCGTGGTACTCTTCCGAACGATTTTGAAGCGCGTGTAAGCATTCCGGGTAGAATGTAACTTCCTTGCCTATAGGATAAGGAAAATTCGTAAGTACAATAATATACATAAAAATAAATGAAAGGAATATCTTAATATGTATAAATTACGTGTTATTTTGTCCGCTATGTATTCCTAAACTACTGAAACGGTTTCAATTAAATTTTGTAGATATCTGTTTGGTCCTACTTAAATAGGATAGTTTTTATCTCAATTAACACCCCGCCCCTTTCTCAATTACCTCACAGCTCTTAAGGCTCAAATATATTGGTTAAAATAATTTTTGAACAGTTGAATCACTGATCCTGAAACATTAATAAAAAAATCAGAGGCAGTCAAGAGGACAGCCGACAGAAATGAAAACTATTTGGAGTTTTTAAACATATTGATATCTATATATGTAAAAATCAAGTGCTTTTCATTAGTCTCGCTAAAACTCGAGAACGGCTGAACCGATTTGGCTAATTTTAGTTTGGAATTAATTGTTGAAGTCCAGGGAAGGTTTAAAAGGCGAGAAAGTATAGAAAAAAGTAGTTAAAAAGCCAGAACAAATTTTGCCGGGTCAGCTAGTATTATATAAAAATTAAAATTACATAATTTGACACTTAACCTAACCGTGACCCCAAGTTAATCCGGGCTCCTTTAAAGAATAAACCAACTACCGTTCTGCCAGGCAGGCCGTAAAAGGCGACTGATAGTCAATTCGTGTCACTACCATAGTGACTACTAGGTGGTAGAGTCCCGCAAAGTCTCGCCCGCATATGTGGTACCACTGCACCGCCTTACCTAATCTCGCCGGAATAGCATCAACGCCTGTCACTATACTGTTCCAGTTTGGAAAGTGAGATAGCCGGTAGTTTTATGCATGTGGCATTGCGATCCCGCCACACGGATAGCACCGTACCTTTAACATCTTTGGTATCTTTTTCCATCAGGAGATCCAACTACTTGTTTAGTATCTTATAAAATATAAAAAAGCATGTTGCTGACATGAACCCATAATATTATCCTTTACCAAAAATAGTCTAATGCACCTGTAGAAGTTTCCACCTTAAAAATCCATACCATTCCTTTGTTTTATTGTACAAGAACTGAATAGCATGATTTCATGCTATATCTAAAGTTTAAAACAGATAGCATCAGACCGTCGAATCACAAAGGACGACATGTCGATACGAGACACCACAACTTATGTAATGTTACCTGACAACATATCTGACGTGACACTTTTCAGCGAAAACATATATTACTTGGACAAGATGGCAGATAAGGTTTTGTCTTTTATCTGAACTACGTCAAATCAAAATCATTCAAAATGTTTTAGAATCATAGTGAATATAATATTATATGAACATCAACTTTCATAATACATAAAGTCTGTTGTAAAAAAACCTGTGTCTGTAAAAAAATTAAAAATAAAATGATTTTATTTCATAAAAATGTGTTAGTACATTTTTATGGAATAAAATCATTTTATTTTTAATTTTATTTATACATATAAAAGAACAATTTCAAAAAAAATTAGATGAAAATAAGATAAAGCATGTAGGTATACACTGGATTTAAGAACGCAGCCTAAGAAGACCAAAATTAACGTACCGTGACCGTGAAGCAATGAGAGGATGATGCCTAATATCTGCAAAATCGACGCGTTTGTATAAAAATAAGCAGGAAACAGGTAAATCTGTCTATATAATATATTGTAATATATAGCGCTCGGTTTTCCTTGGTTTTCCCGAATAGTTATGGTTCGTGGCGTCACTTGATTTGTTGAATATGCATAAGATTATTATTGTAAATGATGTGTATATATATATATATATATATATATATATATATATATATATATATATATATATATATATATATATGTGTGTGTGTGTGTGTGTGTGTGTGTGTGTGTAAGAGGGGGAGCAACTAATAGTAAGTGATCACCGTCGCCCATGGACATCAATCCTTAGATCAGCAATCCCAAAGGCCATGCAGTTGCGTTGCCAGACTTTTAAGAATGAGTAAGCTCTTTTCTTCCCCCTTGTTGTATCTGTTCGAAAAAAAACGATGTCAGTAATTGATTCCACAGAGGAGTAGTGCGAGGCAGAAAGTGTCGAGAAAAACGCGCGGTTGTGGATTTCCAGACATCGAAGTAGAGAAGATGGAACTTCGAATTAATACTTATATTCAGTAATTATACTCAATAAACAACTATTGTCATTTGAGCGGTATGCGTTATTTCAAAGTTAAACAGTTTTCATAAAATTGAAATATTAAACTTAGATTAAAAAATTAAACAATGCTTACGTCTAATTTATTTATTTATTTTTATTTGGATTGCCAACAGAAAGTACACACTCTAGGCTTTATATAATACATGATGAAATATGGCACTGCCTTCCCAGTTATAGGCAACCACAGCTTATATAGTAAGCTTAAAGTTCGAATTACATATTATTAAATTAAATTAAATTATATAAAATTATATCAAAAGTGAAAATTATAGTGTCAGAAAAAAAAATTTGATTAAATAATGTCTAATAATATCATTATTGACATAATAGTATATGTTAGCACTGTTAGACATATTTCAATATTGAACTCAAATTTAAAAGTCGAAAAGTGCTAAAGTCTAACATTATTATTGAAAAGTTAGATATTTGCACTGTTCGACATATTTCACCAAGTTTGAATGGTGACATCTCAAGGGTGCCGTCAGCAGGGATGTAGAAAACGTTTATTCAATATTAACTGGGAGCGATGGTATCAAGACAGCTGTTTCCGCGCTTGGGAAACAAACTCGACGAACAATGGCGCAGAAATACACTCAGCCCACAATGGCGATTGTCTCGACTTAATAAAAACTTACTCGCTTCTTTAAATAATATGATTTATGGGGTATTGTAAGGTAACAAATTGGCAGTGGTTTTATTCTAATATTCAAAATATTTAATACATATAAGTATTAAAGAACAAGGGTGAGTTCATACCTGGTTTTAAAATGATCGTATTAAGTCAAATCTCCTTCTATAAAAAACCTTGCAATTTTGTAAAATTTCAATCGTATTTATCACTAGCTGTTGCCAGCGACTTCGTCCGCGCGGAGTTCGTTTACTCCCCACTGCCCCTTCCCCGTAGGTGATAGCGTGATAATATGTAGCCTATATGTTGACCCGACCTATTTAAATTTGAAGTAAATCCATGCAGTACTTTTTGAGTTTACCCCGGACATACATACAGACAAACAGACAAACAGACAAACAGACAAAAATTCTAAAAACTATATTTTTGGCTTCGATATCGGTTGCAGATCACGCCCCAAGTATTCTTTAAAAAAATATTCAATGTACAGTTTTGACTTTCCTACGATTTTATTATATGTTTAGATATCTGAGTAAGGCATGTGAAAAAGGATACCCTCGGAAGAAGTAACCAAAGATACCTATTCTCTTTATTTAGATTGTTTAATTTGTTGTCTATGTTTTCTTCAAAGTGTAGTCTCAAAATGTTGCCGTTTTAAATTAGACCAGATAATTAGTAGATTTTCCCCCAACCACTATTCCATTTTACTCTAAATATGTCATCTTTTAATAGAAAATAAATTGATTAATAATAATTAAATAGTATATTTAAAAATGTTAGTTTCCTTGTGCTTAATTATATGTGCGTAACAGACGGACAGACAGACAGACCGACAGAAGGCAGACAGACGGACCAACAGCGGAGTTTTCGTAATAGGGTCCCGTTTTATTATGTTATTAGATTCCAGATTTTTCGAAGATAGAAAAGATGGGCGCCTTGTCAAGCTGTCACAAAAATTCAGCTTTTATGATATGATATAATTGATATGATTGATGAAAATGATATGATATAATTTTATATAATTATGATAGATAGATAGATAGATATATTTTAGATAGATATGATCTGATAATTTAGGTTAGTTTTATTTAATAAAAGCTTTTGAGCCTCAATGCAACAAAAATAAAACCCAGATCTAAGTTCAGAAGTCACACAGATAATAAAAACTATATTCAAATAAGCGGTCAAATAGACGCACCCTGTGGCCAGAATCCTCTGAATTTTCGCAGCTGTTGTCTATTTTAGAGGTCGAATATAAATAATAAAATTGTACGATACAAAATGGCGTCCCACGTAATATAAGTTTGAAATAAATTCCATTTCAAGTTCTCGCAAGACACCTGGACATAGATATATCGGAGTTTAACTTCGTCCTTGCTCCAGATATTTAAGGATTAAATATTAAAGAAATAATCATCACGCTTAAACCTAATGGTCAAGGAGTAAGCATGGGGCACACTAAAAGTTTTGCACTTCTAGCTAATCGGATTTATTTTAATTTTGAATGTTATATTTTTAAAACGTTGCAACCTTCTTAGTAATAAAAAAAACGATTGGCGGGAAATGATTTGTCAATTGTTTTTTATCTCACATCAAAGTTCTACGTATGCAACAAAAATGGAATTAATTCGAAAAGATTTTAGAGCAATGATTTTTTATGATTTTTAAAGTTCTCTTTCTCTGCAAGACTGTGCCGCTCGTCTTCAAAATGCTTTTGGAAGAGAAGCACCTTGTTTGAACACTGTGAGGCGACGGGTCCTATCTGTACAATTCCACTTGAAGATCAAAAGAGTGTTAATGCCGAGTGGTATTCTACTATTTGTTTACCCAGGGTGTTAGAAAAAGTTCGTGAATGACGACCCAAAAGCCGCATTCTCCTACACCATGATAACGCTTCTTCACACACGGCCAACAAAACAAAGTCATTTTTAGCTTCCGAAAAAGTACATCTCGTCTCTCATCCTGCGCATAGCCCCGACCTAGCACCCTGTAATTTCTATATTTTCCCCAAAATCAAAGATTTGATGAGAAGTTTTACTTTTACCAACTCCGAAGAGGCAGTGATAGCGCTCAATCAGCACGTAGAAAACATGCCTTCAGATCTGTGGTCCTTCTGTTTTAAAAAATGGTTCGATAGCATGAAAAAATGTTTAAAATGTAAAGGAGATTATTTTGAAAAGCAATAAACATAATATTTTGGTTATAACATGTTGTTTTTTAAGTTACGCAAAACTTATAGTGTGACCTACGTATATATATAAAGGTGACGGTAGAAAATGAAGTAGATTGTGTGTGTTCTAGGTAATGACTGTCAAATTGTCAGTGACGTTAAATGTCACATATTATCAAATAATAAGGAAACCAAACAAACCAACGTGACGTGTCATTACATCAATAAGAAGTCCGGTAGGATTTTAATTTTAAATAAATTAACCATTTACATACATAATTTACATACATTTTTATTATTTACTGTCGTGTACAATAAAATATTAAATAAATAAAATAAATAAATAATTTGAACAATGTGCATCTGCTCCATAGGTAACGAGCGTTATAAATAATGCCTGGTCGTTTTGACTATTTCTGTAGTTGTTATCTCATTGCCCTTTAATATTTAGCATATTTCAAACTGCTCGGGCAATTTTGACAATATCCTATTAATCCCTTGGTCTGTGACAGATATACCCCTACATGTATTTATATGTATTATTAGCTGACCCGGCAAACGTTGTTTTACCTTACATATTAGGAATCCATAGCGGACAAACAACGTGACACGTAATTTATATAAGACTACGGGATTGTCCTTCCACGCAGCCAAAATGGCATTAAACTTTATATGGTGGTTAAGTATTCTTAAATTTTCTAATTTTCCGCGCAATTTTCTTAATATTTTCTTTTATATATAATAAGGTTCTTAAATATATATATATTTATATATATATATTTAAGAACCTTCTCCTTACAATTACAAACACAACAAAATTACCGAAATTGGTCCAGCTAATCAGGCGTGATGTCGTGGCCAAGGGAAATAGGGATTGATTTTTATATATATATATATATATATATATATATATATATATAGATTATCGTTGGCTAGCACCCCATTATAAACAAAAAAATAATTAATTTTGGGATTAAATCAATTCGTGTAATTTGACAAGCAATATTTATTTATTAGGAAATTTATACAGTGTGGCAAGTGGCATTTTTCTCTATTACTTATAGTGCCTGGTTCGAAATAACCACTACTCGAATTGTTATATATAAATATAATTGTTATATACATAAATTTGAAGAAAATTTGTTAGGCCGCCTTTAGTCCCACACGTAGAAAAAAGAGTCCCGATCTCGGCTAGAACCTTACCTGAAGTTGGGAGTAAGTGATACTGCAATGACACTGCAAATTATACTTTACGGTAATCTCAACGATCGTGTTAATTTACTGTAAGCAACTTGCATATGCTTTCTATTTTCTATTATTATAAATTTTCTTAAACCAAATTTAATGCTACCTGTAGGTGGCGTTATATCAAACTATGAACATGAACTATAAACTCACGAATAGCGTAATACCTAGTCTAAGAAAAACATTTGGTACTTCGTTATAAAAGTTTTATTTGTCATAAATCATACAGCTCGACGGAGGAGCGCGTTAAAGAATCTGCATTCAACAACAATGTATCTCCTGATTGCTTCTGATGTCACATCACGTCAACACATTGTAAAGACGCTGCCAGTTTGTATGTCAATGGGCTTGGAGAGCCTATTATTCTATAACATACTGTATGCAGGTTTTTTTACAAATGTCAGGTGATATTTTTGGCTTACTGTTCTTGACTTAGAGAAAATTCTTAACTTATACTACTCGACTTCGTTCGCGTGACCCAAAATCCTTACTTTCTTATGCTCAATCTGGTTACTAGATAATAGTGTGGCTTTCTAATGGTAAATTAATTTTTAAGATTAATCCAATTGTTTTGAATTTATTCGGTAGAAACAAAGATACCTAAATTCAAATATTTTCTCTTTATAATACTGGTATTATTGATATAAAAACCCAAGATGTACAGTCCCAAACAAAACTGACACTCAAAACTGTCGCTAATTTCACATAAGTACTTATAGATATGGCAAAACATATGTTTTTGCATATCCAACCTTAATCACAAGATTTATAGTGATTTTTATAAACATGTATAGAAAGTAATAAAATTGACAGTGTCGCGACCGACGCGATTCTATTTGAAATGAGCGCACAATTTTAAATTGTTCGTTCATTTTTAGAGGATGGTTTTGAGATATTGAATGTGCATCTTGGATTTTTTATATCAATGGATTGAAAGCTGTAAATTTTAATAGCCTAGAGGTTAATTTACTGTAAGCAACTTGCATATGCTTTCTATTTTCTATTATTATAAATGTTCTTAAACCAAATTTAATGCTACCTGTAGGTGGCGTTATATCAAACTATGAACATGAACTATAAACTCACGAATAGCGTAATACCTAGTCTAAGAAAAACATTTGGTACTTCGTTATAAAAGTTTTATTTGTCATAAATCATACAGCTCGACGGAGGAGCGCGTTAAAGAATCTGCATTCAACAACAATGTATCTCCTGATTGCTTCTGATGTCACATCACGTCAACACATTGTAAAGACGCTGCCAGTTTGTATGTCAATGGGCTTGGAGAGCCTATTATTCTATAACATACTGTATGCAGGTTTTTTTACAAATGTCAGGTGATATTTTTGGCTTACTGTTCTTCACTTAGAGAAAATTCTTAACTTATACTACTCGACTTCGTTCGCGTGACCCAAAATCCTTACTTTCTTATGCTCAATTTGGTTACTAGATAATAGTGTGGCTTTCTAATGGTAAATTAATTTTTAAGATTAATCCAATTGTTTTGAATTTATTCGGTACAAACATAGATATCTAAATTCAAATATTTTCTCTTTATAATACTGGTATTATTGATATAAAAACCCAAGATGTACAGTCCCAAACAAAACTAACACTCAAAACTGTCGCTAATTTCACATAAGTACTTATAGATATGGCAAAACATATGTTTTTGCATATCCAACCTTAATCACAAGATTTATAGTGATTTTTATAAACATGTATAGAAAGTAATAAAATTGACAGTGTCGCGACCGACGCGATTCTATTTGAAATGAGCGCACAATTTTAAATTGTTCGTTCATTTTTAGAGGATGGTTTTGAGATATTGAATGTGCATCTTGGATTTTTTATATCAATGGATTGAAAGCTGTAAATTTTAATAGCCTAGAGGTTTATTCTTTATTTATTTTATACCATAAGATAGCAAACAAGCTAATGGTTCTCCTGATGGAAAGACAAAAGCATGGTCTATAAAAACCTTAGATGTTAATGACGCGTTGCTATCCATGTGGCAGGAATGGAATACCATGTACGTGGGTCTACTACCTTACCCTCCTAACTGGAACACGACAGTGAAGAGCACTGACGCTATTGCGGCAGAAATAGATCCACTATTCAAGCAAGAAGTTGCAGAACTCTTCCACCTAGTTACGAGTAGTTACTATCATCTCACCTCACAATTAACAACTCACGATTAATATGTTTGGTGTCTATAAACTGTGATTATTTCTTACTATCAGAAAAACCATGAACTTGTTATAAAAATATCTCTAATATTTAGTGTAGAGGCTGCGTAGAAATGTCAGTAGCAGTTGGTTCTATCTTGTTCTTATAGAGTTAGGCAAGAACATCTATATATATAAAAATCAATCCCTATTTTCCTTGGTCACGACATTACGCCTGAATGGCTGGACCAATTTCGGTATTTTTTTTTGTTATGTTTGTAATTGTAAGGAGAAAGTTCTTATAAAAGAAAATGTTAAGAAAATTGCGCGGAAAATTAGAAAATTTAAGAATACTTAACCACCATATAAAGTTTAATCCCGTAGACCTATATAAATTGTCACGTTGTTTGTCCGCTATGGATTCCTAATATGTAAGGCAAAACAACGTTTGCCGGGTCAGCTAATATATATAATATAGCTATACATATAATAAAATCGTAGGAAAGTCAAAACTGTACATTGAATATTTTTTTTAAAAAATACTTGGGGCGTGATCTACAATCGATATCGAAGCCAGAAATATAGTTTTTAGAATTTTTGTCTGTTTGTCTGTATGTATGTTCGGGGTAAACTCAAAAAGTACTACATGGATTTACTTCAAATTTTGCACGAATATTACTAACAGGTCGGGTCAACATATAGGCTACATATTATCACGCTATCACCTACGGGGGAGTAGCAGTGCGGAGTACACGAAGTCTGGGCGGACGAAGTTGCGGGCAACAGCTAATAAATAAATAAAATTAATAAAAATCATTAATAATAATAATAATAATAAATTTATTTGCTTGATATAATTTTTAATACAATTTTAAAACTTTCATGAACTATATTTTAACTTTTCTACGTGTTGATCCGGTCACGTTTTGAAAAATAGATTATCTGATATTCTGCCAGGCAGATCGTAAAAGGCAAACGATTGACTACACGAAGAATTATAGCATCGCATTTTATAGATTCAGGCGTTAATTTGCGGAAATCCATTGTTCAGACGAAGAAAACCAGTTATTTTGCAAATTCCAAAAATTATTTTGCAAAAATTTAAAAAAGTTTGCGGAATTTCGCAAAATAACTAGTTTTCTTCGTCTGTACTAGCATCGTGACTACTATTTATTATTATTATTGGCTTCAATATCGATTGTAAATCACGTCCCAAGTATTCTTTAAAAAAAATATTCAATGTACAGTTTTGACTTTCCTACCATTTTATTGTATAGATTACCACCCGACATAATTACAACTTTTAGTGTCTATAGGTGACGTTTGGTCACGTTCCATAAGGAAAGTCATCTGCTTGTTTGTTACCTTATGATCTAAAAGAATGAACTTACCTGTGGTGAATCGCATTTAAAAATATTATAATATTTGGATCAGCTTGAATCTGGGGGTTCAGATAAAGTGAAATCGCTTCGTAGCGATTCTACATTCGTCATCGGCTGTGAATATACCGAAGTCGATGACGATTGACCACGTCATTTAGCGTGACTTTGGTCAACCCTATATAATTTATGTACTCTCCTTAGGTTATAGGTTTTATTAATAATAAAAATTATTATATTTATTTGCTTAAAATGTGTGTACAATAATAGGTGTTAGAAAGTAAAACGTTCTACACATTTAGTCAAAGTATTGACATGCAAATTTTAACCAAAACATTATGGTAGTTATATATAATTGTAACATTATTATATATAACTACCATAATGTTTTGGTTTATAATTGTATTAAAAGCGATTATTAAATAAATATTTATAAGCATTAAAATTATTATTACTAAAACATTATTCTGATTATTGCTGTTATTATTAGTTAATATCTGGTTGACCGAGCTTTTCTTGGACCTGGAACCTTGATAAACCTTGATTCCTTGACCTGAAAAACCCCTAATTTGTGACTTTTAATGAAAATCGTCGGAGCCGATTCCGAGATTCCAATTATATATATATATATATATATATATATATATATATATATATATATATATATATATATATATATATATATATATATATATATATATATATATATATATATATATATATATACAAGAATTCCTCGTTTAAAGGTATTAGATATAAGTGTTTTTATGTAGATACATTTTTATGTAGTTGTATTTTAATGTATGCGAAAAGTCATTTTTTAAAACTTGCTGTAATGGTTACAATAATAAATAAATAATATATTCTATTTATTTTTTGATTTTCCTACGATCTGTCCTGAAGAAACCAGTGTGGTGAATTTACAATAGTTAAAAAGATGTGTGGCGAATTTACAATACAAAATTCACATTGTGGCGAATTTACAACTACCCAAAATAATCAATCTCATACATTTTATTCAATTCTAACGTCATAATATTTTTTATATTGGTACTTTGTCTTAGCCTCCTGAGCTGCTTATAACAGGTCGTTAAATTTAACCGTTTATAAACATAAAATAATCTCGGCAATTTAAAACCTCTTTGTAAATCGCAGTCTTTTGAAACATTTCACACTCGCTTGCTAACATCGCTGCGACTCAAAGAAAATACCCCGTAAAATATTATACAATCTTTGCAAAAGGCGATGCGAGAGTCGTGAATATTGTAGCTAGCCTTTTGTAAGGCTTTACTTCCGTGAAGACTTAAAAATTGATACTATATGTATTGTAATATAACTTCAATTATGCTGGCTATAAATCCCTAGCAACATACTGCTTGATTTTATTGCTGTAGTTCCAACAAATTTTTTTTCGACCGACTTCACAAAAGCAGGAGGTTATCATTGTTATCAATTTGGTTGTAATTTAATGTTTGTTACCTCAAAAATCGGTCATTTATAAGCAAATTTTGATTTTTTTTTAGAAGGTATCCCGTGTGGTTCTATTTTAATTTGGTGAAGATCTGATGCATGGATTCGAAGATACAGAAGATAATTCGAAGATAATTCGCATTTAGCATAAAGCGGTTCTAATCGTTGACGACCAGGCTATTTCGTAACGGATTAACAATTTGGCATTGTGCAGAGATGTAGGTTCACTCTGCGTCTTCTACCGTATTTATCATGGACAGTGTTCTGACGAGTTGTTTGGATAATTCCTGCCGCCGAATCCCATCATCGGATATCCGGTCAAAATATGACGTTCCACCCTCACCATCTCGATTTCTAGAAATCCACAAGTGTGCGATTCTCCCGGCACTTTTTGCCTCGCACTACACTGTTATAGAATCAATTACCGGCAGGGGTGTTTTCAAATGGATACGACTTAGGGACGTACAAGACAAGAGCTTACTCATTCTTAAAAGGCCGGCAAAGCAACTGCAAGACCTCTAGTATTGCAGATGTCCATGGGCGGCGCGGCGGTGATCACTTACCATCAGGTTCACCCCCTGCTCGTTTGCCTCCTCGTCTATAAAAAAATACAGATAATGGGAAGTCGGTCGCTGCAGTTTTACTGCGTTAAAAAATATTTATTTCATAAGATAAAAAAGCACATAGTGGCCACAAGTACACAACAAGGACACTTACTTACTTACTTCCGATTTTGTCCTATATAAATTAGGTACATAGGGCATTTTTACTGCGATTATATTATGAAATGAAGAATTTAAAAGTGGTCCCTCAATTTCAACATTTTCGTTAAATTAAAATTCAAAGCTTTCATTTAGCATTATTTATAAAAGCGAGTAGTGCGATACAAAAGCGTTTGGCTTCCATCTTGGCGAGTTCACGCCGCGCTGGAGTTCCAAACTACATTTCAAACGAACACACAATTTGTCGGCTTTTAATTCCCACTCTAATTAACTCAATGTTCTCATTTAAAATAGCTTTAATTTCTATTTATTTCACTTTTATTATTATTATGTTGAAATATATTTTATGAGGATGGGGTGATTTCAAGAGTTTTCGAAACCGGTGTGTTTGTACTTTCTCCGCAATCATAATGTAGAAGAAGCGAGCCATAAGTGGGGATGTAACTTTTTTCTAGTGTACCCCACAGTGTGGGATATCGTTGGATAGGTTTTTAGAAAATATTGTAGGTTTATGAAAACAATTTTTAATTAAGGGACTTGTTTGTGAAATATTAATCTTTAAAGTGCTTATTCTTGTCAGAGTCAAGTGCACCCCCCCCCCCTCTGCCAGCTAAACTTAGGGGTGGGAAAAAATTGACGGTGGTAGTAAATATAATGAAGTTAAAAAGAAAACTATCACGGACACTTAGAAGGTTTACAAATTTTTGAGTAATCGTCGAGCAACTTATAAAACATACTTGGAGAAGTTTTATAGGCAGTTAACCTGTGGTGCAAATATATCCGTCATTGACGTTAAAGAAAAAATAACAGCCCTCTTCTTTGTCCGTATTATTGTGGTGGGCAATTTCGGAACCCTAAATTGCGCGTTGCCTGACATGCACTTTACCAATTTTATGTATAAAATTGTTTGTAAGAAGTGTATCCAAACTGTTAATTATTCAGTTATTTATCATGTAAGTAAACCAAAAAATAATATATAATTTGTAAGCTGGAAGAACTAAAGGAATTGCGTTTTATAAGTTACTAGCTGCAGCGTGCAGCCCGCTGCATTATAAAATTTTTGGCGAATCCCCCGGGATTACCTAACTTTTCCGGGATAAAACGTAGTCTATGTGCTATTCCAGGTCATCATCTACCCATGTGCCAAATTTCATTCAAATCCGTTCAGTAGTTTTTGCGTGATTGAGTAACAAACATCCATCCAAACATACATCCAAACATCCATCCAAAAATCCAAACTTTCGCATTTATAATATTAATATAGATTCTTACACTTTTATACTAAAATTAAAATTATTTTAAAATTTGCGTTTTACTAAAATAACTACTTAATCGAACACTGGTAACGGCTTAAGATCTCATCATTGGCGAATGGATGAAAAACGTGGTTGAAATACAATTTTAACAATTATATTTACATACAAACGACCTATTCAATACATTTAATCATAGTTTGCGACTGTTGAGTCATACTTTAATGTATTTTATAAGATAGCAAACAAATAGACAGTTCTTTTAATGGCAGGGACAATCCATGCCTACAAGTTACTTAAATGGCATGACCTCCTCGGTCTTGATATCAGTTACCACCTCATCACTTTTTCCTACCGAAATCAATAGTGCAAGAACCGAATCAGTGCTTTTTTATATCATATCGTATATATTGAAGATAGCAAACAAGCAGATGGGTCTCCTGATGGAGAGTCAAAAATCACCTATAGATACAAAAGGTGTTAATGGTGCGTTGGCGAAGTCTAATGCCACATAAATTTACCGGCTACCTTATTCTCCAAACCGGAATACGACAGTGACAAGCACTGACGCTATTGCGGCCGGAATAGGTAAGGCAGTGGTACCAAACCCGGGCGAGACAATGCAGAACTCTACCACCTAGTAGCCACGATGGTACTGACTTAAATAGCCAATCGGTCGCCTTTCACGACCTGCCTGGCAGAACGGCAGTTGGCCTATACTTCAAAGGAGCCTGAAACCAACACGGGGATGGTGTTGTTGGTCTTGTCACTATTGTGTTTTTTGTTTATGACGTCACATTACGATGGAAAAGGGAAGATCTTTCTATCCAGACAAAGTGTACTGCATGGGGATTTAAATCTTTCAGAAAAACTTGAAACGTTGAACCTTATAGCATTCCAAGATAAATAATTGTTATAGCGTGATTTGGAATTTAGAACTGCTGCACTATTATAATACTAATATACTTTAACAGCTTTATTCTTTATGATCCAAAGTCCCCTTCTTATTTGAAAGAAAGATTTACTTTCCGTGACAACCAGCTCATATGAGATCGTCTTATAATCGTCCTCTGATGGTGCCAACGCAAAACACAAAATATTATAGTCGGTCCTTCACCTCTCAACCTGTTATACTTTGGAACTCCCTTCCAGAAGAAATAAGGAAAACCCAGAGCCTGAATTCTTTCGAAATTATGATTAAACGTCATGTTCTATGTACCGAGTAGCTTAGTTTTAGTTTCATTTAATTTTTAAATTAATATAAGAATTATCATTTATTTGTTACCTTCTAATGCTATTTATTTTTATATAATATGATCAATTTGTTTGTATTTAACAGATTCAGGCGTTACTTTGCGGAAATCCATAATTTAAAGGAAAATTTGCAAATTAAATACCATAATTTCTCCTTTAATTTGTTTGTTTTTTCTTGATCATAAGAGTGCATAAAACTGTACATTCATTCGTGGTTAGTTAGTTTGTATATATTGTTATCTTTTAACCACGGGTTGTCTGGAAGAGATCGCTTTTTTAGTGAAAAGACCGCCTTTGTGTATCTAACATGGTACAAAACTGTATTTTTACTTTTATGTTGTCATATATTTTGATGCACAATAAAGAGTATTGTATCAAGGTTTACCCTGATTATATCATATGATAAGGTAAAACAATTTAATATCAGGTAATTGAAACAGAGTTAACCCGAACGCAAACATATCACGGTAGATTTGTAGCTGATACAAATTTTAGACAAAAGCATTCAACCATGATCAATCAAATCTTGCTCCAGTTTCAATTTAAAACGTTTGACGGCACAGCGCCGATTGGTGTGCCCACTCACACTCCAATTCAACAAGACCTAATTCGACTTAACTTGGTTATTCTAAATTACTAATAACACCACACGACTGAAAAGAAAATATTTTTGACGCAATAAACTGCAGCAACCGACATCCCATTTTCTGTAACTCCAGAACCATGCATTAGATATTCACTAAATTAAAATGGGGCTACGCGGGGAGTATATCCTCTCAAATAAGAAAAGGATTTCCAAAATCAGTTCATAAATGACCCAGTTCTGAGGTAATAAACATAACAAAGAATTCACAGCCGAATTTATACTATTTTTTTCCCGTGTTGGTTCCGAGCTCCTTTGAAGAATAGACCAATTGCCGTTCTGCCAGGCAGGTCGTAAAAGGCGACCGATTGGATACGTGAGTAACTTCCATCGTGGCTACCATGTGGTAGAGTTCTGCATTGTCTCGCCCGGTTCTGGTACCACCGCCTTACCTATTCCTGCCCTAATAGCGTTAGTGTTTGTCGCTATCGTGTTTCGGTTTGGAGGGTAAGGTAGCCGGTAAACATATGTATGTGGCATTAGATCTCGCCACAAGATAGCAACGCACCATTAACATCTTTGGTGCCTATAGGCGATGGTTGACTCTTTCCATCAGAAGACTCATCTGCTTGTTTGCTATCATATAATATATAAATAATATATAAAAAAATACTATACTTTTCTTGGGAAATTGGTTAAAAAGGCTTAATTATAACTGAAACTTAAGAAACAGTACCGTCCAATCCAGTGAGCAGTAAACACGCGTGACAAAATACTGATTTTAAATTAGCCAATCGGAACACTGTGTTCTTTTTCCTCGCGCCTCAGATTATTGACAGAATTAATCTAGTGCAAGAAATCAAACATTATTAGTTTTACTGTAGGTTGTCAATGGTTTGTGAACATGAAGTACTATGTTAGTCTACTTGTATAGCTAGCATTCATATAAGCTATCTGAAACATAACTTAAGCATTCTTTCTTACTCTCTGAGGTCTTACCCTCTCTTTCCTCTTAACTACTTAGAAAGAAAGAGCGAGACCTCAAAAGGTATCGCAATACCTTAGGTTTAATTTTAAGTAGTTATTAGAATTGTTAGATTCAACATAGCTTCATGTTTGTGTAGCATCTGACCTCTAAGTTGATACAATCTGATGTCCAATTTTAGTAGCACGCGTGTTCATTGGCCAATTCAAATAATACATGCTCATTGGGCAGTTCAAATAACGCACGTTCATTAGTCAATTCAAATTCCCCGCTTCCCCGTCTTTCTGTTAACCATGTCCGTGGCATTTCACGAAATCATTCTCATATTTAACAAGGAACAGAGAGGAAAGAGATAGCGCATCAATAAACCTTGTTGGATTGACAGCTCTGTTGGTCCCGTAGTCGGTGACACTGACTTCGCAATAAAGAGGTTCGTTCTATTTCCGGCAAGGGAATTAACGTCTGTATTTATTAATTTAGATGTTTCTTATAATAATGAAACAAAGTTTTTTTGAACGCACCCATTTCTGGTCTATCAACTACTTTTACCTCCTCCGGTCAGACGAAAACAATAAACACTCACGCTGTTGTGGCAGGATTAGGTAAGACGGTGGTACCAAACCCGGTCGAAATATTGAAGAACTCTATCAACTTGTTAATATTAACGATGTTAGCCTTCTCTCACCTTTCACAACATGCCTAGTAATAAAGCGGTTAATATTTTCACCGAAAACGACTCTTAAAATGTAAAATTTAGTCTTAAATTCGCTTTAAAATATGGTGAACTTAGCGCGATGCGCAGAAATGGAATAATTTGCATCTCCCGCCGGCAAGCGCTTAAAATTATATCGGGAACAATCCTCGCCGTCTATACGCATGCGTCATCCCGCAGGACTCGTTTGGAATGACAAAAAAACTAGTTCCGAAGCTGGTAAGTATAGATTGTGAGCAAGTCATACCTACTCATTATTTTGTGACGCAATCTAGTCATGATATATCTCTAAAAGTACCATATACACCTACATATCTTCAGGCCATATCTCTTACGGGGTAGGCTGATAGAACCGAGTGCCATACATCACTATCCTTGCAGGCTTGTCTCACTTCTTCCACATTCATTACTCTCTTCATACAAACACGCCGGTTGCGAACACTCCTAACACCAACTTCAGACAGTATTCGACCAATTTGATCATAGTACGTCAGTCCTCGTCTCCCCCGGTACCTACATCCTTCCGCATTCACGTTGTATATCTGTTTTGTTAAAATTTCATCTACCATTCTTTTGACATGTTCGAACCAACAGAGTATGACCTTTCTCATCTTTACACTTACACTTTATTTCAAGCCTAACTTCTCTCACTTCAACATTACAAACGATGTCCGCAAGTGTTACCCCCTATACTTTTCATAGCGACTTCTTCTTGACCGCATTGATTCTACCTATTTGATTTTAAAATACCACTTTTTTGAACGAGCTCTGACATAGGTGAAGTCCATAGACTGCACTTTAGTGGAAGACAAGTGGAGCGACGCATGCCTTGTCTAGTACGTTACTACGTAGAAGTTTTTGCAAATACTAATAGACAGAGTCGGGCGGTGAACATGTACCCGCTCATATCATCAAATGTTTGTAAATGTTAAGCGCTTGTAGATATATAAATAAATAAATATTTGCTATTTTATTGTAAAAGATACTGTCTTTGACTGATTATTTGATAGCTTGGTTCGTATGTCACATCACAGGAGTAATTTTCTTCCTCTGCCTACCTCTTCCGTGATATGGCCTTGAGGTTATTTTTTTAACAGAACATTTTAAGTTTATGATTTGTGCTATATTCGTAACGCGTGCTCCCCACTGCAGATTACAGTGACACGATGGATTGAATAATTGCCCAGATCAACGAGATAATAGCGGCATAATCACGATCTGCTTGGCCATTATATCTAACTCCTAGTTAAACGAACCTTGCGACATTTACGTCTGGCTTCCGAAACGCAAATTAATTTTAGCAAGCAATTAAACTGTATTTAACATATTTTTTACAAACAAATGATCTGTTAAACACAGATTAATTGTTTAAAACCGTAAGCCGTAAAATATTTTTGGTGCTATTAAACCCTTCGTCGTTGATGCAGGTCCCCCTTTGAAGAATAGGTCGTCTGCCATTCTGCCAAAGGAGTTCTTAAAAGGCGAACTATTGAATACGAGTGACTACCGTCGTAACTTTTTTTATATGATCATAAGATGCAGATCAAACAAGCAGATGGGTCTTCTGATGGAAAGAGTCAATCATCGCCTATAGATACCAAAGATGCTAATGGTGCGTTGCTATCTTATGGCGAGGTCTAATGCCACATTCATAAGTTTACCGGCTACTTTACCCTCCAAACCGGAACACGACTGTAACAAGCACTGACGCTATTGTAGCAGGAATAGGTAAGGCGGTGGTACCAGACCCGGGCGAGACAATACAGAACGCTAAATGATAATTTCTGCCACATTTTGCCCGAGTCTGGTACCACCGCCTCACCTATTCTTGCCGCTATAGCGAGCGTTAATTCTTATCATTGTCGTGTTTCGGTTTAGATGGTAAAGGAGCCGGTAGACGTATGCATGTGGCATTAACACTCCGTCACACGGATAGAAACGCACCATTAACATCTTTGGTGTCTAAAGGCGATGGTTGTCTCTTTCCATCAGGACCCATCTCCTTGTGTAGATTAGTCATCAGATTATTTAATGGAAGAAAAGTAGGCAGGTCTAGCAGAAAATTAGTCCGTTAGTAGATAAAATATAAAAATGTTTTTTTTTAATTTTTTAAGGTTATAAACTCACTTTTTGTTCCTATATCTATATTCACTGCAAACTAAATACGACAACCTCCTGAAACTACAGATACTACCTATAAAACTCATGATGTGTTTCAATCAAGGAAGTTAAGAAACAGGAAAGAATTGAGCCCTACATAAAAGCATTTATATCGAAGACTCTAGAAGCGTAACTTAGTTTGGGAATTTGTTATATGCGTTGCTGTGAGTTCCAGTTGGCCGAAAACCAAGCTCGATTCAAAGTTACCCGTTTATAGGTACGTTAAACTTTCTACGAAATCACTGTGTGCCTTTCAGAGAACGCATTTTAGCTTTATTGCTGTTTGGAAGTTGCTGCCAATTCACATTCAATCGGTTCTTACATAAAATATAAATAAGTGAAGAGGTGACCAAGTTACGTCACTATTATGGAGGTTGATGACGTCATACAAGGATAGGAAAGGGAATATTTTCTAAGCCAGACAATTCACCTTGAATTGTCTAGGGGCCAAAGCGTTTCGAAAGTTACAAGAGAGTAAATTTCTTAATTTAATCAGATTTATAATAATATTGTATACATGTTAGTAGTGTTACTTTTATTTATGTTTTGATATTAAATTTCCACAAATTGTACAGTGGACACAACCAGTAGTTCTACCCTACTTGAACTTTATGTATTGTAGCGCTGAAAATTGCTTGTCGTGTGCTTGAGTGTCATTATGCTCAAAACATGCATTGCTACTGCGATAGGAATATGCAAAGCACGTTTATTTTTATTTCATTAAATAACAAACAAGCAGACAGCTCTTCTGATGGAAATAGAAACCATTGCCTAAAGACACCAAAGATGTTAACAGTGCGTTGCTATCCGCGAGGTGGAATAATAATGCCACATGGATAAGTCTACCGGCTATCTTATCCTCCGAGCCGGAACACGACAGTGACAAGCAAATACGTGGCAGGAATAAGTAACGATGCTTAATGAAACGCGGTGTAGTGGATTATCTAAAAACTACAGTCAATTCTGCCCTATCTAGGGGGGGTCTGGAGCCGTCCTCTAAGCTTTAAAGATTTTGATGATTACTTAAATAAAGGCTACCCTAAGCTGAAATAAGTCCCCCAAACAAAAATCGACGAAACAAGCCCAAATTAAACAATTCTGGATCTTTTTCTGATTATAGGTACATATTCTGCAAAATAACTTTATATCTGCACTACAGTATTTAATTTATTCGTAAAATCTATTTTTAATGGTCTGCATTTCAAAACTTATTTTTTCCATTAAGCTTTATGTTGTTGACAGTGCAATTTCAGTCGCTAAAAAGTATGCACTCCATTTTGCAATGCTCTTTACAAGTGCGAGGACAAGATGGCGGACGATATTCTAGACGAAAATGAGTAACACCATTGTATTTAAATTTTTATGTACGAAATAAGAAAACATTCCATAAACGACAGAAATAGGCCATTAAATTACGCAATATTTGAACGCTAAGCGTGTCAATGAGTTTAATTTTTACATAAGGTCATGGCAATCACTGAGACGTGCGTGAGACATAGCCATTTAACTCAGACCTCTGGCTTGTCATACAAATAACGTTTAAAAGTGTGTTAAGTAACCAAAACAGGGGACGAGGTGTCTCAAGCATGACTGGTGAATTCGCGTGAGTCACGTTGACTCAGTGTCGCCTGACGGACTTTCCTGTTTGAATTTTTGTGTTATTTTGGTATTGTATGTTTCGGTGCTAACAGCTGTTAAGTGGTTTTTTGTTAGAAATTTTACTTAAAAGAAAGTTAAAGGTTTTATGCTGTAATTCAAAGATGTCATATTACAAAAGCCAAATTACGCGTAATTCTTAACTGATTTAAAAAAGGCATAAGTTCTCAATTTAACTGTATGTTTTTTGCATTTATTACGCGATTAGGTTCTCCACCCATTACGACCTGATTTCGATGATCGTTTTTTGTTTTGAAAGATTTTTTAAGATAAGTCCATTTGTTTTTGAGTTTATTCGTTACAAACATACAAAAGAGCAAATGTATTCGATTTGTAATATTAGTATAGGTGATAATTATGGTTTTCATAAGCTATGAACACGCCATTTTGAATTAAATGGGCTATTATAATAGAATTAAGCATATATTAAAGTAAATAAAGTATCTTTACGCCCACATCTCCGTAGTGGTAGACAGAAAGAATTACAACCAGTGCACCCACGATTAGTCGAAGATACCTACCTACTTATTCTCACAATGTGGTAGGTGGCAAGCCTATCCCCATCCGGGCACTTATTCAATCCCGAGCAACGTTGCTTTTGTTACAAAAAGCCCATTTAATTTCTTTTATATCACAAGATAGCAAACAAGCAGATGGATCTCCTGATGGAAAGAGTCAACCATCGCCTATAGACATCAAAGGTGTTAATGGTGCGTTGCTCTTGGTGTGTCTTATGCCAAATGCATAAGTTTACCGGCTACCTTACCCTCCAAACCGGAACACGACAGTAGCAAGCAGCAGCAGGTCTATTGCGGCAGCAGTAGGTAAGGCGGTGGTTCCAGATCCGGACGAGACAATGCAGAACTCTACCACCTAGTAGCCACGGCGTTAGTGACTCGTATAGCCAATCGGTCGCCTTTTACGACTTGTCTGATAGAACGGCAATTAACCTATTCTTCAAAGGAGCCCGGGACCAACTTCTGTAAACTAGAATCAATAGCGGCAACCTAATGATACACACTGAGTTGCGAACTTAAGGTACCTTCGATAAAAAATAAGCTGTCTTGGAACCCTCAGCAAAATGAATCAGAGATATATGGGAAATGTAGGAAATACAAGCAGTTTCATTGTCTTTTCATCGCCTACTACGAAATAAAATAATTAGTAAATACAAAAATAACGCTCAATACAATAAATAAATATAAGTTTGTTTGGGTCTATATTTAGTAGCATAACAATATTTGTACTATTTTAAGTAGGCATCACATTTTTACAACTAATGATAATTTACCATAACAACTAAACGCATAACTGTTTTCGCATAATTTTTACAGCATAACCCTATGTAGCATAAAGATAACATAGCATAATGTTTAAAGGCACACATTGAGGAAGGCATAACAATACATAAACATAATGATCAACGGCATACACTTAAAAGTCCTAATTAAAATGCAAGAAATAGGTGGATAGCAGACTGTAGCAGCATTGCATAAATAGCAAGACCAAATAGCAGACTGTATTGTAGCAGCATACTATTCCCGTAACAAGTGGGGTTGGACCAAGTCGACGTAGAACCTAACTAACCTACTTCAACTGTAGCATTGGATAGCTTTGTTTCTTTGTGGCAGGGGGCTTATGCCATGTGTTTTTATGGTAAGATAACATTAGGAAAAATAAAAATATGTCTAAATACTACTATGCGTATCATCAATAGTCGAATTAAATGTAGTACAATAGATTGTTATGCTTAAAACACATTTCGCAAAAAAAAGATTATGCTTCAATTATATAATGACACTACATATTATGCTATATTCATTATGACAAAGTAAATTAGGAAAAAAAAATTATGCGTTTTAAACGTATCCCAGTTTGTTTCTACATCGTTAAACTCGTTTAAGAATTGAGGAAAAATTGTGCCAGAAAAATGATAGGTCCCGTGGGGTTCGCAGACGACAGATCACGTAACGGGATACGAGGCACAACGAGCTGCCCCAGGATAATGTATAGTTCTCGTGATAGTTGCAAAAAATACTTTGATCGCCCAGCAAATTGCGTACTGAAGCTATCAATAAAAAACCGACTCGCGCACGAAGGGTTCCGTACCATCCCTATTCAAGTTTCTACCTGTTTATTAAGATCGAGTGAAAGATTGCTAAAAAATTACGTTTGTTGTGTAGGAATACCTCTTTAATATTTACTTTATTTTTATTTCATTACTAGCTGACCCGCGCAGCTTCGCCCGCGAGTATATTAGTAAGTCATCCAAATAGCTTTTAATAAAAATTTCATCCCCTATTTCAGCCCTCTAGGGACTGATTTTTGAAAAAAATATTAGCCTATGTTTGACTTCGGATCTTCAACTATATCCATGTCAAATTTCATGAAAATCGGTCCAACGGTTTAGCCGTAAAAGCGTATCAGACAGACAGACAGACTTTCGCATTTATAATATTAGTATGGATTTATTTTGAAAGGTAATATACAACTAAATATTCTGTGAAAATTTTAAGCGTCTACCTGTTACTGTTATTAATATTGAGCAAAAAAATACGAAAACACACGTTTATTGTATGGTTAAGGGGATCCTTAATATTTTAATTTTTTTTATTTTTAGTATTTGTTGTTATAGCGGCAAAGATAATGCATAATTTGTGAAAATTTCAACTTTGTAGCTATCACGCTTAATGAGATACAGCCTGGTGACAGACAGACAGACGGACAGCGGAAGCTTAGTAATAGGGTCCCGTTTTTACCTTTTAAGTACGGACCCCTTAAAACTGTCTAGTAATTCTGTGTTAAAAACTGTTAAATCATGTTATATGTTACCCAATCTCCTAGTAACTTGCAGCGGTCATGTGCTAAAGTTACCCTTAAAGGAGCATAAGACCCGCGCAGCTTTTCCCGTGAGAACGTTAACATGTTGTCTGTCTGTCTGTCAATGTAAGAAATTTTTCGGAATATCCTTTCTCGTTTCTATTTTTTTTTTATTTCATAAGATAGCAAACAAGCAGATGGGTCTCCTGATGGAAATAGTCAACCATTGCCTATAGACACCAAAGATGTTAATGGTGCGTTGCTATCTTGTGGCGAGGTCTAATGCCACTTGCATAAGTTTACCGGCTACCTTACCCTCCAAACCGGAACATGACAGTGACAAGCACTGACGCTATTGCGGCAGGAATAGGTAAGGCGGTGGTACCAGACCCGGGAGAGACAATGCGGAACTCTACCACCTTGTAGCCACGATGTTAGTGACTCGAATAGCCAATCGGTCGCCTTTTACCATCTGCCTGGCAGAACGGCAGTTGGCCTATTCTTCAAAGGAGCCCGAGACCAACACGGGGAAAATACATCAAAACACATCACCATACATTTTCTCATCTAAATACATCATAAACTCAACCTCAAACTCAAAAAATGCTTTATTGAAATAAATATTTACAGGCACTTTTGAGGAGTCGACATTTTTATCTCGGATCGGAACGCGGCCACTGAGAAGAGAGACACTGAGAAAATCCGGCGGAAGAAACTCAGCGGGCTTTTTTTTCTATTTTCCATTAATTAATTACAATATTACAATTACAAAAATATATATATATATATATATAAGATTGGTATGAGGAACAATTAATCTCAGGGTTTTTTGTCTTCTAAATAATCTGAGATTTTAGGTATAATACGTTTTTTACAGTTTTGTGTTATCATATTTTGTAATTTGTTTACTGGTAGATATCTTACAGTTTCGGTAAGATTATTTGTAAAAGCGTGTACATTGCCCCATTAAAGAGTTACTTACTCTGTGGAGATGAGATGCATGCACGACAAGATTATTTTTGTTCCTTGTATTTAGTGAATGTACGTCACGTCTTTTTTAAACAAGCTAATTTTGTTACAAACAACCTCTGTGAAAAATATCAGCCTTCGTCGTCATGCGTATACGTTGTTGGTGAGTCAGGACTTTTTACATAGTTATACATATTACCACTATGTCGAAAACTAGACTTGGTCCGGGCTTCGCTTGAAGCCTGCCATTCAGCCAGGCAAGCTATAAGAGGATAACAATAACGGCTATGCGGGTCACTACCATCGTGGCTATTAGGTGATAGAGTTCTGCATTGTTTCGACGGGGTCTGATACCACTGCCTTAGCTATTCCTGCCGCAATAACGTCAGTTCTTGTCTTTTTCGTATTCCGGTTTAAAGGATAAGGTAGCTGGTAAACTTATGCACGTAGCATTAAGATCTCGCTATCATCTTTGGTGTATAGGTGATGGTTATCTCTTTTTTTATAGTAGAGGGGGCAAACGAGCAGGTGGTGCACCTGATGGTAAGTGATCACCGCCGCCCATGAACATTTTCAATACCGGGGGTCTTGCAGATGCGTTGCCGGCCTTTTAAGAATGAATAAACTCGTTTCTTGAAGGTCCCCAAGTTGTATCACTTTCCATTAGGAGTGTCATTGTTTGCTATCTTATAATATAAGATGATACCCACAACGTAAAATTACATAAGGCTACGTCCGTACTGAGAGGCGGCTTGCTTAGCGTCTAGTGCCTGGCGCTTCGTGACAAAAACCAACACATTTGTTTACTTCGATAGATCGGTAAGCAATTAGCTAGGTGCCAAGCGTTCAGTGGGGGCCGTACACAAATATCCTAGAACGTTCCTTTTACTAATCTTTTTGCCAGGTGGTTCGCTAGGTTCAAGGCGCTAAGCAAACCGCCTGTTTCTGCGGACGTAGCCTTAGGCGCGTCTCATATATAATTATATAGCTTATATAACAAGACGCGTCTTAAGATTCGGCCGGTCGTTAAATTCGCCGAGTAGAACTTGTTTCAGTGGCCTTGGCCCAGCAACAATGTTTGTTTTTTTACATTGAATAAATGCAGTCCGCACACTACGGTCAACGACAATCGTGCTGACTTCAATCTAATTATCTTGTACCTAATTGTAAAACACAGTCCTTCAATGTGCGTCTGTCAATTTAAATATATAATATTAATATTATAAATGCGAAAGTTTGGATGTTTGGATGAATTGATGTTTCATACTCAATCACGCAAAAACTACTGAAAGGATTCGAATAAAATTTGGCACACAGATAGGTGATGACCTGGAAGAGCACATAAGTTACTTTTTATCCCGGAAAAATTAGGTGACCTCGCGAGATTCACCAAAAATTTTATAATTCAACGAGCTCCACGCTGTAGCTAGTCCATACTTCCATACTAATATTATAAATGCGAAAGTCTGTCTGTCTGTCTGTCTGTTACGCTTTCACGGCTAAACCGCACGACTGATTTTCATGAAATTTGGCATGGAAGTAGTTGAAGAGCCGGGATCAAACATAGGCTATTTTTTTTAAAAAAAATCAACCCTTAAAGGGTTGAAATAGGGGATGAAATTTATATGAAAAGCTATCTTGACGACATGTTAATCTACTCGCGGGCGAAGCTGCGCGAGTCAGCTAGTATTTTATATTTGTAACAATAATACCTACTTGTCAAAGCTAGGAAGTCCATGAACTAATAAAAGATGACTCAATGTAAGCAATTGACTTGGAAAATATTGAATAGATTGTCTATAAACACTGAAGGTACTAATTTATACCAGTTTTTGTATCAGAATTGATTCACTTATAATAACAAGATAAACAGTTATCTATCATAATGAAGTAATTAAAACTACAAATACAATGTAGGTACTACTAGGTCAGAGAATAATTCACTTATAGTCAGCAAACAGGCGATTAAACTTTGCTCGATATTTTTGAATCACTTCAAAAATATCAAGCTTCCGATCAACTTCTTTAAAACTTGAACTTCTTTAAAATCGTTTTGACTTTAAGCGTAATGAAACGGAATTGCGTCTCGATAGAGAACATATAAATAAATTTTAAATAGAAACAGTACACGAGCTTAAAAACAGAATTCATCACACCGATTCGCTTGCAGGGTCTATAGACTTTCCAGTTCACCACAATTCACCGGTTTATCTGTTGAGGAGATGAGCTGTGATCCCCGACGTTGCATTTTACTGACACGATAACGATCGTCACCTATTTCTAGCGATAACCGGGACCTATAGCTTTACGTGCTTATCCGAGGCACGGAAGCGGAAACACACCACAAACTCCAAGCTGCTACTGAGACTGCATTTTTGTGAAAAGCTGCGAAAAATCAAATTCAAAAATACACTGGTATCTACGTGTCTTACATTGGTGGCAACGAAAATTTAACACACTTGGTTTTGTTACTATTTTATAAAAAAAAATGTTCGTACTGAACCAGTGCACAACCTTAGAAATTGCACTGGTCACTTCGCCATACTTATTAACTCGTCTTTTCACTTTGAAAAAAGTTGTCATCCGCAAACAGTACGATGTCATGCTTATCCTCTACATAGTAAGGCTTGGCTTGTTTCTCATATACATTTATGTATATGAGAAACAACAATGGACCAAGAATGGAGCCCTGCGGGATGCCTATGGTTAAAGAGGCACTTTTCTCTTTAATATCAATCTTCTAAATTCTTCCATTTAGGTAAGGAATCCGAAGATTAAAGCGCCTTGTTACAAACTCCATAAAGCTGTAACTTCCTGATTAAGATGTTATGATTGATACGGTCAAATGCCTTAGACAAGTCACATAACCCTCCAAATGCATCCTGTGAATCTGTAAATGTTTTCGAATTGTTCAACACCAGCATCTATGGTTGAGCGACCATTCATAAAACCAAATTGAATCTATCCTAACAACTCTTTTGCACGACCCGGGGATTGACCACGGGACCTCATCTGACCTAAACCCAATAGCTTACTTCTAGACCATAAAAAATCAGTATGACAGTTTTACTAAAACCTTGTTCGCATTATGTTAGTAATTTAGTCAAGTGGAGAGTACTTTAGTAGGCAAAACATTCTCTACTTGTGAAAAAAGGATTCGTAATTTGATTAAGTGCAGTTCACAATTGAGTTGTGTTTCGTAAATTGAACATTCTACAATAGAACAAGCACGCGTAAAACACAGCGTACTAGCTACTTCAACTAATAAATTTGACTAAAATGAGAGGTTCACCCTTGTTTAGTCGGTGAGCCAGTAAGCGAGAAGTGTGGTGGGCGGGGAGGCTATTCGCCTGAGAAAATAAAACTAAATGGATCGGCTTGACTAAATTACGAACTAATCTACTCGTGGGCATACCCAGGTTCTGGGCCAGACGGGGCTAATCAGAAAATAAATACTGACTGACCGAAACTGGATTTTCAGCTGAAACCGAAACTTTAGCTTCTGTTCCAATTCCAGCCAAAATCTATTCAGAACGAGGCTTAAATTCTAACGTTGAAAAATATAAATTATACATAAACATAATATGAACAGATCTACAAATAAGATTGTATAACAACTAACCCCTTTGTTCAAAGTTTGTCATACCACAAGCTTTTTGGCATCATTCCTAAATAAAGGTCACAGTTGTAAAGAGATATCATAAAATTTGTTGAATGTAATAAGGACATCCGCAGTGAACTAGGGGTGGTTCTCGGAGGGAGGGGTTGGACATAGAGATAACAAGCATGGCGCCGTCTGTCTGGGCACACAGATCGATTGAACAGAACCAGCGGATGCGTAGACCTAACAAAACTTAGGCATTACATATGTGTACATACGTACTCGTAAAAAGAAACCTTAAATTGTACTTTTATTGTAATTTATTCTTTCTTTTATAGTTTAAAAACTAACAAGTTTTGCTCAAGTTTTGACGAATAAGTATCTTCGGCTAATCGTAGGTGCACTGGGCGTACCTCTGCCTACTTCTCTAGAGATACGGGCTTACAGATACTTTTTCTCAGTTTCACATATTAAAGAATCATTATGGCCTACATTTTATATATAACTAGCTGACACAAGCAACTTCGTCCGAGATTGGATTAGCAGATTATCAATGTAAGAGGAGATTGACGAGATCGACCTCATAGTGCTACAAGAATAATATGGCGTCAGCCGAAATAATCAATTTAATTTAATGTACAATAAGTCCATATTCGAATTCAATGGACGTTTTTTAATAACAAGTACTTACATTAAAAAAAAACCGCAATCAAATCGGATCATCCGCCAGGGCGCTACGATGCCACGGCCATACACACAGATACACACGTACACAGATACACAGATACGCACCTAAAACTTATAACACCCCTTGTTTTGTGTCGGGGGTTAAAAAGGAACATACTTGGAAAGTCATGAAAATAATTCCTAAATAAAGTATTGTATAAAATGCAACAAAAATTTATTTAGGTACTATACCCGAAATTTATAACACTGAAGATCTGCATATACAAGAAAATCTTCATATCTTCTTTAAAAAAATAATTGTCATATAGTTAATCTGTAATCGAGTGAAAACCATTTTGTTACTACCTTACATCATTATCTTTTAAGTGGTTAAAATCAAATATCAAATAACCTTCATGACGAGAGTAACAACAAGTTATTATATCTATGTTGTCAATATATTGCTTGTTTTTCGTGTTTTTTGCAGTTTTTCGTGAATTGTAGCATTAAAAAAGAATCCATAGCAAAATTTACATTTTAGAAGAATTTATTAATGTATTAAAATACGATAAGCGTCTATTAACATATTACTCTTTTTTATTTTCTTTCTTTCTTTGTCAGTCGGTTTACATATTACAAGATATTTTTTTCATGTAAACTTTGTCATCAGAACATATTTGAACACAACTATAAACGAATAACATCATTTGGTAAATTTATTCCGAAGTTATGAGCGTACAAACATTTTGGTGATTCATTTTATTTATATAAATTTAAAATAACTGTACACGTACAAAGTCAATAACCGAAACACAAGAATAGAAGGTAGACAAATAGAAATCAAGAAATCAAATGTTCTTTATTCAATAAACTTTATATAAATAGTTTTGACAAGCCAACAATATTACAAAACTCAGGTATTAGATATACGTACATATACGTACGTGTATGTACCTAAGGTATGTACGTACATCCCTTAGGTACATACACGTATACAGGATACTTAAATTGGACTTTATTTAATTGTAATTTATAATTTCCATCGTTGGCATTTAAAAACTGAAAAACATTGATTTTTTTAGAATATACTCCTGTACCTATTGTTTCAAGATAACCATTTTTTGTTTATATCATAAGATAACAAACAAGCAAATGGCTCTCCTGATGGAAAGAGATAATCATCACCTATAGATACCCTATATTATATTTATGGAAGGTTCACAAAATGTTAATGTTACTTGCATAAGTTTATCGGCTAGGTACGAGTACCATATTATCCTCCAAATCGGAACACGACATAGACAAGTATTGACACTGTTGTGGCTAGAATAGGTAAGGCGGTGGTACCATACACACGACCGAGATGTCCCAGAACTCTACCACCTAGTAGCCACGATGATAGTGACATGTTTAACTAATCGTTCGCTTCTTATGAATTTCATAGCAGAATAGCAGATAGCTTATTGTTTAAAAGACGCTCTAAACAACACGGGGTAACGCCATTTATATTTGTTTTAAACCGATTTCACTTATTAAAGCATCGTCAGGGCTTTTAGTTTGTTTTAAGTATATAATATAATTAAACACAGCTGCGTATACAAACACACAAAGACAATTACTAAAATACGATAATATCACAAGAATTTTTTTTTGGCAAGTACTGTCACAAATAAATATTACCTAATAATATAAAAGGGATTTTTTCCCCTAGCATATGGGGTAAAATAGTTTTAATTTTGACAATCAATGTAATTATTAACATACGTATCCTTTATTAAGACGCCTTAAATTGGACCTTAAGTGTCTGATATTTAATCAAATAAACATATTTTTAATAAATTAACCATCTCGGGTACTTTTGAAAAGAGAAAATTATAAAGGAAAAAAGATTAATAATTATCTTTAATTTTTTTATAAAATTAGCTGTAGCGTGCAGCGTGCTGAATTATAAAATTTTTTGGCGAATCCCGGAGATTACCTAATTTATCCGGAATAAAATATAGGCTATGTGCTATTCCAGATCATCATCTACCTGTGTACTAAATTTCCTACAAATCCGTTCAGTAGTTTTTGCGTGATTGAATAACAAACACCCGTCCATCCATCCATACATCCAAACATTTAAACATTCGCATTTATAATATTAATATAGATTATATAGCAAACAAGCAGATGACTCACCAAAAATGTTAATGGTGCGTTGCTATTCGTGTAACAAGATGGCAATCTCACATGCATAAGTCTACTAGCTATGCTATCCTCGAAATCGACACGTGGCAATGAAAAGCATTAACGCCATTAAGACGGTAGGGAACTCTACCGCCTAGTAGCCATGATGATGATGTCACGTATACTGATATAACTACTTGGCAGAATAGTAGATATTCTATTGTTCAAAGGGTCTCTGACCAACATTTAATATTTTATTAACAACAGAGTTTTACTGAAAACAATTAAAAGGAATGTAGAAGATAATAAATAGAAACATTAAAATTAATAGAAAATTCTTGGTAAAGTGATTATACTGTAATAATACACTCCAAAGGTGATTTCATAAAATAGCCCGAGTTTCATGTTCAAATATCATCTCAGATAATGTCTTATTAACACAAAACCAACATTAAACGTGGTTTGTAAACCTCATACTGCCTCCAAGAGCCTCATAAATAATACAAGATGGCTTATTTGGGTCGTATGAGCCTATAAAACAACGATTATAGCGTCCATCACGGCATACCCTAAGTCTTTAAACATTGGAACGTGGCAATAATCAATAATGACCCATTTTTGTGTTACTGCTGGCATTAACACGAAAACACAACATGTCATTGTGAAATTAAACATATATTAATTAACTCAGATTGATGTAATTTTAATATAAAATTTGATTTTAATTTCACGAAATTACATACCTATAGGATGTCAATAAGAGTAAATTTCAATTATGATGGAAAGAGTCAACCATCGCCTATAGACATTAAAGATATTAATGGTGCGTTGCTATCTAGTGGAGAGGTCTAATGCCACATGCATAAGTTTACCGGCTACCTTACCCTCCATACTGGAACACAGCAGCGACAAGCACTGACGCTATTGCGGTAGGAATAGATAAAGCGGTGGTATGAGACCCGGGCGAGACAATGTAGCACTAACACCTAGTAGCCACGATGACTCTTAAGAATATGTCACTTAGTTGAGACTACATCGACATTTCTCAAAAAAACATCATTTTACACGAAAGACATTACTGTCGCAAATCACCAAAATAAAAAATACAATTCTATAATGGCATTACTATGAAATTATCGTCACTATTTTTTTCTACAAGAATGTATCATTAACTCAAAAATCGACAAATTTGAGATATGTTGATCTTGTAGCAAAGGAGCGATGTGATATAATGATAGGTATATAATAATGATTTGCATATAATATTATATTATACATAATACATAATTATGTCTTTCATATGACAGGACAGCCAAGTACCAGATGGATGTCCTAATGAAAGAGGAGAAATAACCTTCGCACAATAATAGTGCAATAACACTCCGACCCAATCCGACCCTTGAGGGGTCTGTAGATATGTCGATGATATTGTCAAAAAAAACAATGGATTGATTTTTTTATAAAAGTAATAATTGTTGTGATATTTTAAAATTACCATATTTAAGTTTCAATTTCCCTTAAATTTAGCAAACATTTTAAATTGAACAACACCACGTCAAGTTAACGGCCGTGATGTCTTTTATGCAACAGCCGCCCGCCGTCTACTGACCTATTTTGGCTGACATTTTTTTCAATTAATATTAATGTCACTAGACAAAATATACGAATTGATTTAAATCTATATACATATAATAAAATCGTAAGAAAGTCAATGTATGTCCGGGGTAAACTCAAAAAGTACTGCATGGATTTATTTACTTCAAATTTTGCATGAATTTTACTAACAGGTCGGGTCAACATATAGGCTACATATTATCATGCTATCAGCTATGGGGGAGGAGCTGTACGGAGTAAACGAAGTCCGCGCGAACGAAGTCGCGGGCAACAGCTAGTAATAAATAATTAAATACACAAATATATTTATTAAACGCCCAAACCCAGAAAAACAAACAAATATAATCGTCACACGAATGTTTATTCCTGACGAGAATTTAACTCCCATTGATGCGTAGTCAAGTTCGCTAACCACTCAACCAACGCGACGGGGTGGTCAAACATTTTTTGTTCCTGTAGTCTTAATTGAAATATCATTTCCAAGATTATTTTGCTACATTTAGAATGAGAATCAATGATTGCGCAAACAATAGTCTATAAAATGTTTTTTGGTATACAAAAAAATTTTTTGTGTTAAACGAATTTATTTATACCGGGCTTCTATAATAAATGATCAGTCATTTGTACAAGCAACCAATTTCATAATAATGAGGCGTTTTGTAAATGTTTTGGTCTTGCAGTTGGTTCTGTAGTTTTAGCTTACGTAGAAAATATTACCACTCGTAACTAAAACGAAACGTTTTACAGATAATCGAAAAATACACACATCAAAAAATATCCTGATAATTTAACGAATTATCGAAAAGTTAAATATAATCTACACTTTTTATCGTCGGTACTTGGTGAAACTCCATTTTAACACAATATTTGCTAGCTGATAACACTTGTACTGTTTCACAATAAGATAATTATATTTAATTTACAACCGGTTTCGCTTACACAAGCATCCTCAGGGTATTGACAAGAAATGAATAATTATTGTAAATACCCTGAGGATGCTTGTGTGAACGAAACCGGTCGGAAATTAAATATCTTATTGTGAAACAGTACAAGTGTTATCAGTTAGCAAATAATGTCTTAAAATAGAGTTAAATATAAAATTTCTCTCTCAAACTCTAAATTCCTGCAAAAGGTTCCTGTTAAGGCATTAGATCATATTAAAGATAACATGTGGGCGAGTGTGGATCTTCACGTAAATTGACATAAAACAAAGGTTGAAATCCGCCACCAACCCAAAGATTTATTCAGGATTTAGCTTAATCCCAATTCAAATTTAATCCTATATGTGTAACGGATTTTGCGGTTTATGGTATTTGAGCGATACATTTTTATATACATTTTAATGCTAAGTCCCTTAAGAATTAATTAAGTAAATACCGTCAATCCTATATCCCCAAAGAGATAGGCAGAGGTGTAATTAGATAATTCTTGATTAGCCAACGCTATGTGACAGGTGATCAAGCTTTCGGCAAATCGAGCATAGATCTAATTTTAGGCAAAGTTATGTTTCCAAAAAGTCTGAAAACCTAGACATTATAACATAGTTTATAGCGTAATAGCGCTCGGTCGTCGTTTCCTGTATGACATTGAGATGAGTCACGCGCTATCTCGGCCGGCTCGTGCGATCAGTGTCCCAGTTACACGTTACAATATAGTCTATAACGTAGCGCGCTAGAAAAATATAGTTTATAGTCTATAACGCGCTATCATAAAATAGTTTATTTGAAAAATACTACTAAAAAGTACCCAATGTCACTCAATGATATTGTGACTTTGTATCTTGATAGCTACAGTAGGTATCACTGTATGACTTAGGCTAATTATCACTCAACTGAGTAAAAGAAAGTAATGTATTTGCGTCATGCAAAAGTAGTTGCGGGGAAGAGCTAGTATTTAACATTTATCTCTGTCGAGAATCGAATCCAAGGCCTATTGGTTGCGTATTCAGAGAGTAAGCAAAATTGAAATCAAACACATATTTACAACTGACTATTACATCACTCTCATGAAAATTCTGATTTCAGTTCTAAAACTGCCATTTTAAAACACTGCAAAAACAAACGCTTGCGTCATTTATGACCTAGACTGGATCAGACATGTGTTATAGAACAAGTGATAAACGCTTTGCGAAACGAATTAGTTTTAAATGCCTTTTTGCTTAGTTTGTTTCAGATCCATTGATTCCTTCACGGCCGGGCCTCTGTAGTTAGCTTATTTGGCTATAAAAAAGGTCCTAGATTCAATACCCGATCAGAAAATTATTGTCCTGTTGAAATAGCATCATGTTTGCTTAGAGCAACTGATAAACTTGATGTATGTGATTTGGCTCGGATAGCAACGCATCATTAACAGCTTTGATATCTATAGGTGAAGGTCCTAAATGTCTTTTCCTTCATGTAGGGATTTGCCAGCCCACAAACTGGTGATTTTTGGTGAAACGAAACTAGAATTGGTGTTCAATTTACGAATTCTACTCAAAAAAGCAACTGCGATGATCGTTTTTGATCATTATGCTATTCTATTTTTCTATATTACTTCGGACAACAAAATCTATATTTTGTTAATATCATAGACTATATAAACACTAATAGACACGCCATTGGGAAGGAAACGTGTCAACGCGCATATGACCAAACGCTCCTGTTACTGTCAAAAATGTCATACATTTGTAGGTTTTTTATATCATTAGATAGCAAACAAGCAGATGGGAATCCTGATGGAAAGAGTCAACCATTGCCTGTAGACACCAAAGTTGTTAATGGTGCGTTGTTATCTTGTGGCGAGGTAATGCCACATACATAAGTTTATCGGCTAACTTACCCTCTAAAACGGAACCTGACAGTCACAAGCATTGACGCTATTGCAGCACGTGGATATAGGTAAATGGTACCAAGTCCAAGTGAGACAGACTACTACTATCTATCTATCTACTATCTAGTATCTACTACCTAGTAAAATTACTCCGCATAACTGAAAGGCCGCCATTACATTCCAAAACGTCTCGCCCGCGTCGTTAGGGCGTAATTGAGCCACAAATATCCGAACAGCTTCGTAAAATTTCGTAATTGTAATGAGAAGATGCATTATGTGATTGAACAACCATATTTAGTTCGATTAAAATGTAACAAATAATGATGATAACAAATAACAAATGTAACAACCTGATGACCCTTTCCATCAGGAGACCCACCTGCTTCTTTGCTATCTTATGATATAAATAAAAAATATTGGTGCGCTCTGTCCTCATCTAAAATTAGCACGCCATTATCTGACAAAGTAGGTATAATTTCAAAATTTGTAGTTCACGAATATATTATAACCTTATTTTATACTAACAAATGATTTGATTTGATAGACAGCAAAGATGTTAATGGTGCAATGCTGACCGCATGGCAGGGGTTTATATTCATTTATATTATATTATTCATCATCATGTATGGTATTATGTTTCAGTATACCGGCTACTTTACTCTTATAATGGAACACGACAGCAACAACCACCTATATTGTTGCGGCAGGAATAGGTAAGACTGTTATACCAAACCCGGGCAAAGGACTAGAGATTTCTACCACTTAATAGGTAATCACGTCAGATTTCTATCACGTAATAGGTAATCACGTAATATTTCTACCACTTAATAGGTAATCTGTCAGATTTCTACCACTTAATAGGTAACCACGTGAGATTTCTACCATTTAATAGGTAGCCACATCAGATTTCTACCACTTAATACGTAATCACGACAGTTCAACCGACTGAAAAGCGAAAAAGAATTTGGTTTAAGGCGAGGCATCGCGACAAACGGGAAAAAACTGGTTTGTTTAATCACGTTTTTTATTGTATTGATTGTTAAAAAACAATTTTACAAAAATTACACGATATACCTGAAGATATTATCTAAAGAATGTGCTAACTCATTACATGATAGAATTTACTTTACTCGATCATATAAAATTCCGAAAACAGACTAAAAAATCTCTCAAACAAAAAATTTGTTAATAATATTTTTAATCTTCCACATGATTTTTATATGGTGATATTTAGTTATAAATACAAAAAAGAATGTGGTAAATTTTAGTTTTCAGCTGATATCCTATATTTATTTATCCGATAATTAACACGTTTCCCAGCGGTTTCAGAACATACCGCGCCACCCATTTTCTATAGAATTGGCGCGCGTCGAAATACCTCGCCTTAAAGAAATTAGAAGTGCATTTTATAATGTTTACTGAATACACACATAATCAGTGCTGATGATGAATGGGGTATTCGAAAAACTTAGGCGTAATCTCGATAGATATGCCTGTCAGGTGAATAATAAACATGTTTGTTATTTCAAGTATGCACTTAGCTTCTTCTGAAACTTTTATTGTAAATACCAAAACCACAATATTGCATACTATTGAAAATAATAAATAAACAAATCATTGATGGAGTTATTTTTTTACGTTTTTGAGTTTCTCAAGATCAAAAATCTATCTATTAATAATTAATTAAAGTAAAACATAATCCATACTTACTAATATTATTAATGCGAAAGTCTGTCAGTCTGTTTGTTACCGTAAACCGATTTTTATTGAAATTTGGCATAAAAATAGTTGAAGATCGGGGGTCAAATAAAACCTCTTTTCAAAAATCAACGAATACCAACGAAAATAAGAGGCTGAAATAGGAATGAAAGTTTGTACAAAAACTGTATGGATGACATGTTAATCTAGCATGTTATCCATATAGCGGACACTCTCGCGGACGAATCAGCACTGGACAGCTAGTATTCTAAAATTCAGCCAATATTTCTTGAACAGATTGAATTATTTTAATGGGAGTTGTTGTAAATGGCTCAATTTTAGAACTTCTTAAAAATAATTTTATACAATATTAGCTGACCCGCGCAGCTTAGCCCGCGAGTATATTAATAAGTCGTCCAAATAGCTTTTAATAAAAATTTCATCCCCTATTTCAGCCCTCCAGGAGCTGATTTTTGATAAAATTTATTTTATCAAAAATCAGTTTTATTTTTATTTTATCAAATTTTAAAATTAGCCTATGTTTGACCCCGGACCTTCAACTATATCCATGCCAAATTTCATGAAAATCGGTCTAGCGGTTTAGCCGTGAAAGCGTAGGTAACAGACAGACAGACAGAGAGACAGACTTTCGCATTTATAATATTAGTATGGATATTGAACTAACAACAAATTTGGAAGCTATTTTGCAAGAAAAAAACGCATTTTAAGATTTTTTAACGCGATATTACATACTATCACCCAAATAATCGGTAGCAATTTTTCCTAGAAAACTATGAGATTTGACGGAAACTCGATTTTCAAAAATAGAAGTAAAATCTTTCCGATTTTTTAAAAATATCGATTTTCATTGAGCATTTTAAAAATGAGTCTATTTTATTCTGCTAATGAACATAAAAATCATAGTAAGTAAGTAAGTAAGTGATATATTTATAAATACGAAAAAAATTTATAAATATATCACTTACGTCAACTAGCTCCACAAAATGTTTACCGAGTTGTGGAGTATTTAATTACGCGTTAGTCTGACAAATTAGGTTAAAACCATATTAATGCTTCGGGGATTAGCTTCTAGTCACGTCTAAATATTATATGATCTATTTAGTTTACTTTCATGGCTATCCCCTGACTTTATTATTATCTATACATATAATAAAATCGTAGAAAAGTCAAAACTGTACATTGAATACTTTTTTAAAAGAATACTTGGGACGTAATCTACAATCGATACCGAAGCCAAAAATATAGTTTTTAGATTTTTTTCTGTTTGTCTGTTTGTCTGTCTGTATGTCCGGGGTAAACTAAAAAAGTACTGCATGGATTTACTTCAAATTTTGCATGAATATTACTAACAGGTCGGGTCGACATATAGGCTACATATTATCACGCTATTACCTACGGGGGAGCAGCTGCGCGGAGTGAACTAAGTCCGCGTGGACGAAGTCGCTGGCAACAGCTAGTAATATATAAACTTGTAAGAATAAACCACCATGCAATTCTCCCAGGCAGTTCGAAATAGTGAACTATTAGTTATACGCGTCACTATTATCGTGACTATTAAGTGGCAGAGTTCCGCAATGTCTTGCCCGAGTTTGTACCACCACTTTACCTAATCTTGGCGTAATAGCATCAATGTTTGTCACTGTTGAGTTCCGGATTGAATAATAAAGTAGTCGGTAAACTTGCATGCATGTGACATAACCACCTCACAACAGAGATAGCAACACATTAACATCTTTGTTGTCTATATGCGATAATTGTTTATTTCCTTCAGGATCAGGAGAGTCATCTACTAGTTGTTATCTTAGGTTATAAAAAACTTTAACTATTGGTAAAGTTAAAAAATGATTCGGTGACCAACACTCAAGGATAAGTTTATACCTAATTACGAGATGGTAAGAAACACGAAATCATGGAAGCGGAAAGCGATGCAGCTAATAACAGCAAAAACTACAATGTAATCAATACAAAGTCAGATATTGAATAAAAATATATTTAAAAAATTATATATATTAAGACAGGTGAGAAAATGCGAGTAGCGGCAATGTATCACTGTAGTCGTTTTCCGGTATGCAGAGTAAGGTAGCCATCCTATCATCGTATTATTACGCCAAAGATGTCAATGGTGCGCCAAAGATGTCAAAACCCGGGACTGAATACATGCTGATTCGAAGTACTAGAGTGCTTACATATAACCTGTTTCTGAGCTGGTATTAAGATTTGTATTTTCGTGAAAAGTATCATCACGCCCGGTTCCCTGGCAAGGTAGACAGAGTAAGTGGAATGTCTATAGTAGACTTTCCGATTCATCACGATTTACCGGTTTGTCGGTTGACTAGATAAGTGGTGATCCTCATCGCTATATTTTACCGACACGTTAACGATCATCGACTATTTCTAGCGATAATTGAGACCGACAGTTTTACGTGCTCATTCGAGGGACGGGAGTAGTAATACCACCACTCTGCCAGATTCCAAGCTGCTGCTAAGATTTTCGAGAAAAACTTCGAAAAAACACTTTTGTTCGACCCCGGGGATCAAACCTGGAACCTAATAATCTGAGCCGAACAGTCTAAGCCTTAGATCACGAGGCAGTCGTTACATCGTCGAAAAATAATTTTGAACAGCATTTTTTTCAATATCATAAAATCATAACAAAATCATAAAAAGGCAAACAAGCCGATGGGTCTCCTGATGGAAAGAGTCAACCATCGCCTATAGACATCAAAGATATTAATGGTGCGTTGCTATCTTGTAGCGAGCTCTAATGCCACATAAATGAGTTTACCGGCTACCTTACCCCCCAAACCGGACTACTATAGTGACATGCACTGACGCTAATACGCCAGGAAAAAGTAAGGCGGTGGTACCAGACCCGGGCGAGACAATTCAGAATTCTACCACCTAGTAGCCACGTTAATAGTGACCCGTATAGCCAATCGGTCACCTTTCACAACCTGCCTGGCGGGACGACATTTGGCCTATTCAAAGAAGCCCGGGACTAAACGGAGAATTCTGATTTCTGTTTTAATACTGTTCGCTAGTAAGTCTAGTCTCATAAAAGGGGCAAGGGCGCGAAAATTAAATCAACAACATCCTATTTTAAAAACAACATATAAATTACATTGAGCACATAAAAAATATTATGCATCAGATATTTTAGTTGTGAGGTGTCGGTGAGCTCACTGTTTGGATAGCCTGAAGGTCGTTGCAACGAGAGATAATTTTTATGAGCAAAATATTCCTAGCGTCCGCGAAATCATTGCGAATGTTTAACTTATTGCTGATGAATCTTGCGATATATTTTGTATTTTATAAAGAAGCAAACAGATTGGCTCACTGATGGGAAGATCACTGCATATAGACAACTAAACTACCAAAAATCTTGCAGTTTCTTTAATAAATAAACTCTTTTCATGAAGGTTAAATTAGGTCCTTTCAGTCCTTTCAGTCCTAGTGCGTGGCAAGAAGTGTTTTGAGAATCGCATAGTTGTGGATTTTCAGATCGAGATGGCGCGAATGAAACTCACAGTTCAGTGATAAAAATTCGCGGTAGGGATTAATCCAAATAGTTTCTGGGAACATGATAGATATTACAAATGATCCCCATGATAGATATTACAAAATGAAATAAAAAATATTTTATAAATATCCTCACGCCCGTATCTCGAAGAGGTAGGCAGATGCACAACCAGTGCACCCACCATTAGACGAAGATACTTAGTCCCATAATATGATAAGTGTCAAGCCTATCGCCAACTGGCACTTGTTGAATCCCGAACAATATTGTTTGTTTTAGAAAACCGAAAAAATACATTCTTTAAATTGTATTCCTTACCCGGAAATTAAACCTGGGAAAAATGTTGTTGTAAATACCGATATCGGAATACTAGACCACAAAGGCGATAAAATATTTATTCGTACAAGTAATCTAAACCAAACTAAAGATAGCAGCATATTCTACCACGACATTGTGCATATTTTAAAAATATCTTAAATTAAGTATATGTAGTTCAAGAATTTATATAAGTAGATACTATTTATTAACACATTTCTACATAATATTAACATTAATTATATTAATTTGAATTTTTTACATATTGTTGTTATTCACATTTAAATATTAAGATACATTTTATTAACCAATCCAAAAAATATTTTATTCTTTCTGTGCACTTTTGACGACGTTTTCTTATGATCTTCATCGTAGAAGATTCAGAGCTAGCCTATATCTTTTGAGCGACGCCAAAGAATCAAGCCGATTAGAAATGGTTCCCCGAGTGGATTCAGAAGAATAGATCAACTACCTTACTCCCAGGTATCTTAGGTAAAGTGTGTCACCAACATCGCGACTACTAAGTGGTAGAGTTCTGCAAGACTAGGTTTAAGAACACCGCCACCCATTCCTACCACAATAGTGACGGTGGCTCAAAGCACCGGCCATTGTCGTATTATCTATACATATAATAAAATCGTAGGAAAGTCAAAACTGTACATTGAATATTTTTTTAAAAGAGTACTTGGGGCGTGATCTACAATCGATATCGAAGCCAAAAATATAGGTTTTAGAATTTTTGTCTGTTTGTCTGTTTATCTGTATTTATATCCGGGGTAAATTCAAAAAGTACTGCATGGATTTACTTCAAATTTTGCAGGAATATTACCAATAGGTCGGATCAACACATAGGCTACAACACATATTATCACGCTATCACCCACGGGGGAGGTGCTGTGCGGAGTAAACGAAGGCCGCGCGGACGAAGTCGTGGGCAACAGCTAGGTTTCGATAAAACACGAACTGATAACCGCGCACACGTCCCGGAACCGTTCCGGCGGCCCGCTGCATAAAAAGTAATTTATGAGTTTTTTTGGATTGAATCCTATACCGTGGCGTAAAGCGTATATTTTTGAGGAGGTCTTCAATACTGCAATGCATTGTTGTAAGAATTGTTTAACTTAAGTGGTTTGAACAGCAACATAAATCAGGTTTAACATATACTTTGAAAAAAACTTGTTAGTCGAGGATTTTTAATTCAAAAGTAAACTTATTATTTTTATATATTTTTATCTAATTGGTAAACATATATGATTTAGAGGGTAGGTAGCCGGTAAACTTACGTTTGTGGTAATCCATCACTATCACACAGATAAAAATTAACATTTTTGGCATTTATGGATAATTGTTATCTTTTTTCAACAAATAAACTATATGCTTATCTCCTGTGATATAAAAAAATAATTAAAATCTGAACTTATCATAATTTTTAACGCAGTCAAACTGCAGCGACCGACATCCTATTCCCTGGATTTCCGGAACCCTGCATCAGATCATCATTAAATTAAAATGGGTTCACACAAAATCAGTTCATATATATCGCCGAATTGGTAACCTCCGTCTTTTGAGAAAATGGTTGAAAAAACTCACAAGAATCAAAAGTCAACGACAATTTTCCGTTAACAACAGCTTTCGAAGGTTTATTTTTCTGTTAGGGTAGCGAAAATAAAAACTTTCGACGGCTTGCGAGAAATCGTAATGCCAGTAAAACAAATATTACCTGTATATTTTACAAAAAAGCACACGAACAATCCACACGAATAGCCATTTTAACGGTTACAGCCATTAAGCGGCCGTTTCGTTAAATATGCATAATTGAAACGCTGAAGGGAAACGACTGGCAATAACTCAACCGGCATTAGCGTCCCCTGAAAACTAGGGCGTATATTTAGGGGTTGGTTTACCTTAATTCTTTTAGACATAAAACATACTGGCTGGAATTTACTGTATCCAAAATATTGAAGTAAAATTTTGTAATAACTAGAGAGGAAATTGTGTGCGTTTAATCTTTACGCGCGAACAAAGTAATACTTTTTCTTTTAAATATAGTTCTAAATACGTTATAGGCTAGCTAACAAAATTCGAAGAACTATGTAAGACTTTACTTTATTATGTATATTAACCAAAAACCTATTTTTTTAATATCGTACGTTCTAACAAAAATTTCGCGTTTAAAAATTTAAATTTTCCGGGTGAATGCTTTATTCTGTCATGGCGTCTTTTAATATCGTCATTTTAATGACATTTTTTTACACAAATTAACGTCGCTACATATTATTTATATATAAATAAACACACATACCTACACACATGCGCACACACATATTCACAGGCAAATACACAATTGCTCACTGACATAGTGTGTAGCACAGGATTTCCACTGGCAAATCTCTAAACCACCTCCATCAAGGTGACTACGGGTGGTGAAGAAAAAGAAGAACACGACAAGAAATACAGTCCACTGATTTCCGCCGGCTGTAGTACACATATAGTATACATTTTTTCCTAAAACCTTACGTTAAAATTGTATTTGTTAAAGGCGTGTATGTATAAATAAATTCTAGATCAGAGAATATTACAAAAACTAAACTATTCTGTGTTATTTTCTGGTTTTTCCTATGGTTAGCTGGTACCTTATACATTTTGTATGTTGTTCAATAAAAATAAATAAATTAAAAAATAAATCTATATTAAGTACATATCACATACAGTCTATTCTATTTTTGAATACCGGAAACTACGTCTAGCGTTATTTCCGTCCGAATAAAAATCTAAGTAACGTTGGCCTAAATAAGTTTTACTTAAAAAATCTTATTATCCATTAGTTGCATCATTGTTGTTATTGTCACTTTTCATAAAAGAAACATTCACTCCTGTTTACATTGTTGGCTGTTTACATATTTATTTATAGTCATTTTCAATGCAATAATTTTTCTTCTTCTGTTTTCTATAAAAACCCAACCAATGTATTATCGATTCTATTACGATACAATCGATTTAACGGGTTTTGCGATTGACCTATTCCCTCCCCTTATAAGGAAGCGCTTCCGCTGTCAATGAATGACGCGCGTCTACACAGTGACCAACCATGATATATGCTTTATATTTAGCAGAATATTATGAGTTTATAAATCTTTAGGATTTCAAAGAATTACATAATGGGATTTTGACGAAATTGTTTCAGTTTTGCACGCAACAACGAACGAAACAACTTTCTGAAAAAAATATGACTATTTTGTTTGTATTGCATTTTGGAATAATAAAAATATACGCACCTATGGCAAGAAAAATGTTTCTTTTAATGTATTTGCTATTTTTAAAGACATTCAATGTAAAAACCTTATTTTAAAAAAACCGAGCCTTTTTTTATATCATAAGATAACAAACAAGCAGAAAAAACCATCGCCTATAGGTACCAAATATGTTAATGGTGTGTTGCTATCCGTTTGGCGGGATAGCAATGCTACATGCATAAGTCTACCGGCTACATTACCCTCCAAGCCGAAACACGACAGTGACAAGCATTGACGCTATAGGTAAGGTGGTAGTACCAAATACGTAGGCGAGACATTGTGAACTCTACCACCTAGTAGTCACGATGGTAGTGACACGTATAGGCAATCGGTTTAGTTGTACGACCTACCTGGCAGAACGACAGTTGGTCTATTCTTCAAAGGGGGTATTATAAAAATGAATATTTAATAGTTACCGCATCTATACAAATCTATACATCTATAAATAAAATTTGAGTGCCAGTTTGTAATATTAAAATAACAACTTTTTATTTAATGCACATGGATGTATACATGGTACATGTACCAAAATAACGTGTTTTACAATTTTTGTATGTCTGTCTGTCTGTTTGCTCCGGCTAATCTCTGAAACGGCTGGATCGATTTTGACGGGACTTTCACTGGCAGATAACTGATGTAATAAGGAGTAACTTAGGCTATTTTTTTTAAACGAACGCGGATGGAGTCGCGGGCACAGCTAGTTTAAAATATTTTTTTTTTCGTAATATGGATCATACTTTATTTATTTCTATGTTACCGTATATAAACTATGATGATACGGACGTTTATTTATTATTCATTTTAAAGTTACCGTATTTTCAATTATTTGTCTTGATTTTATTTATTTCAAATATATCGAATTTAAAATTATTTGTAACGATTAAATTTGTCTAATCTAACCTTACGACATTTTAAGCTATTTGCCGTGATATAGACGTTATTTTATTTATTTATTTCAATTTTATCGAATCTTAAATTTATTGCAGTGATATAGGCAAGATGAGACACTAATGTCATCGCTTTTCATCTAAATAAATTTATTCAGAACTAGCCATTTCCTGCACTATATCCCGGATAGGTCTCGATCCCGCGAGATAAATGGTATAAAATGTTTTCAGTAAGAAATAACGAAGCTTCCTAATAGTAAAAGAATTTGAAAAATCGATTTTAGATAACTTGCGTAATCCCGGTACCACGGAAAATTTGAAATGGGTATAGGTATTATAGTTACTATAGGTACTCAGGAATATTGTAAATTTTTACTGGTAAAAGAAAATTCAAAATTAGGTCAGTAGTCCTAGAGTCCCACAAACAAACTCACAAACTTACAAACTTTACCTCTACATAATATAATTACGGACATACATAGATGCAAATCACCATAATATAATCGACATCTCAGTAATCTGCATTTTTATTCCTCGGTTAAACAACGGAGCATTTCCATTATACTCTGCAATCCGTTATACAGTAACCTTGACCTTATTCTTTTAACCTTTTTTATCTTTATTAACCTTTTGTTATAATCTTTGGCGTTTGTGAGAAAAGATTTATTACAAAAGGAAACAATTAAAATCTAGATTTTAGTCGAACTCAGAGCACAAGCACTACTAATACCTTTTTTGTAGCAAGGCAACCTTGGATTTTACCTATGGTAATCATATTATGGCTATATTTTATTACTTTAATTATTTATAGATTTTAATGTCACTAGCCGTGTGCCCGATTTTTTCTTCTAATTATTTTCTATTTTACCTTACACGTAATTAATTTTCTAAAATCTTACTTTACCATATTAACTGTTTTATCATTGCTCAATATAAACGTTTTTTCATAAGTTTTAGATATTACAGGATTTTAAAAGGAGCAGAGAGAATTTGAATGCGTTTAGAAAATCTCGTTACTCGTTATAATGTCATACGAGCAATTGAAGGAGATCCTAGAATTATCATATTCATGTTATTCTAAAATCCATAAAGTTGCATCTGAATTATTCAATTAAAGCAGAATCCATAAAAAATCCAATTTATTTCATTCGAATTTCGTATTTTCTATACGTGTTTGCTAAGTTATACAGCGACTTCTATTTCGCTGAAGTTACATGGTATATTTGTAAGTAAATAAGTGTTGCCTTAGTAAAAAAACATTTAAATAGTTTCAAGTTAATATGTGCTTTTTATAGCAAACAAGCAGATGATACTGCTGATGGAAAAAGACGACTGTCGCCTATGGACACCAAAGTTGTAAATAGTATATTGCTATCCGTTTGGCTAGGTGTTAATGCCACTTGCATAAGTTTAACGGCTACCGTATTATCCAAACAGAAACACGACAGTGATAAGAACTGATGTTATTGCGGCAGAAATATAAAAGTGGTGGTACCAAGTACCGGAGCGAGACCATACAGAACTCTACCACCTAATAGCCACGATAGCCAATGGCATGCCTCTTACGAACTGCCCGACAGACCAGCAGATGGTCTATTATTTAAAGAAGCCCGAATCAACACGAAAGAAAATGTAAACGTGTATGAGCTAAGAACAAAAAACTCCGTGTCTTCGTTATTTCTCCTCGTCATTCATACTTCTTATTAGCTTTACGTGACTACCGAAATATTCCTTATTGAAGAAATATCTGGTTCCTTATTAGAAATGTAAAAGATTGCCCAAATTTGACACCATCATCTAGTAAAGCTACTAGGTCTGGCACTACCGACTTACCTTTTCCTGACTATATAGTGTCAGAGCTTGTCACCGTCGTATTTTGCATTAGAAGGTGAGGTAGACGGGAAACTTATACTTATCAAAATCGATCTGCAAACCACCACCAACATATAAGAAATAGTAAATGTACAATTTTTAAAAATTATTTTTTTTATACAATCCTATCGCCGGTACTAAGTGAAATTAGATTATATTGATTATTTTAAATTTAGACACTTGTACTGTTTCACAATTCACACATATACATATTCATTACAATATATTTGTAATGAATTTAAAAGTCAACCGGTTTCTGATTTTACTGCATTATAGGGGCTAGTACTTAAATGTCCTGTTGATACAGCAAAATTTGAAATCGGTTGGTTTTTAAATTAGTTACAAATATATAGTATATGAGAGCTAGATAAATGCCGTGACGATGCAATAAAATATTAAACCGGTTGGATTTTTCATTAATCCATATTAAACGCTGGACCACTAGACCTCTGTGGTCTAGTGGTCCAGCGTTGGCGCTGACCACGTGAGGGCCCGGGTTCGATTCCCGTGTCGGGCACATAAAAAAGGTGTTTTTTCAATTTTCTGAGAAACAGAAAGTTGCCCGGGATTGGAAAGTGCCCGGTTGGCAATAGGCTTGCCACGTATCACATTTGTGGGACCAAGTATCTTCGGCTAATCGTGGGTGCACTTGTTGTACCTCTGCCTACCCCTTCGGGGGTACGTGCGTGAAGATACTTTCTTTCCATATTTTATTATAAATGCGAAAGTCTATCTATCTGTTACATTTTCACCAGTTAACCATTAAACCGTTTCTAATGAAATTTGGGATGAAGATAATTCAAGATCCAGGGACATATATAGGCTAATTTCTTTTCCAAAATAAAGCCCTAAGGAGCTAAAGTAAGGGATGAAATTTTGTGTGACGACTAAATATAAACTATACTAGCCTTGCCCGCGACTTCGTTCGCGTGGAAAAAATTCTAAAATAAAAACCCGCATAGTTCCCGTTCCCGTGGGATTTCCGGGATAAAAACTATCCTATGTCCTTTCTTGGGTCTCAAACTATATTTGTACCAAATTTTATCCAAATCGGTTCAGCGGTTTAGCCGTGAAAGCGTAACAGACAGACAGACAGAGTTACTTTCGCATTTATAATATTATAGTATAGTAGTATATAGTATATAGTATGGAGTATGGATAGATGACATGTTAAACTAGCACGTTGACCGTATAGCAAGCTCTCTCAAGTTTAAGGATTTTGTTTTTTTCCGCCCTAATTCAAAATGTAATATCGTGATAAAATGGAAACGTGTACCGATCATTGAGATAGCATCGCTATGTGGCTCTGTTAATTGGCACCTTATACTTTCTTTCGCGATCCACAACTCGCGGGGGATATTGGAAGTGCATTCGATCATTCCGTTCTTATTATTTTCTATAGCATAGACAAACCTGTGTTGGCCGGATCGACGGATTCTTTGAGCCCACTTGGCTTACTTCATAAGGTCTCTGGTTCGATTCTGGATAGGATAAAACGTTTTACCATCTCTCTCATCTACATTAACTTTTCAAATTATGACTGTAGAAATAGCTGAGGAGATACCACACAATTTTCTGTTATAATTGCTTCACTTAGGAAAAACAAGTTATTTTAACATATAAATATATTTTTGATAATTATTGTATTACTCATTATAATCAATAATAGGTAAAATATTTGAAATAAATGCCATTACTTGAATTTATTTTGAGTAAGGAAAAATAAAACAAACGTTGACAGACGCTTCGATTCACCACGGTCCATCAGTATGACGCTTGGTGATATAATTAATAAGTGGTGAATTTTACCGATTTGTAACAACTGTCGGTTGTTTCTTGAGGTATTCTGCTGCCAAATTAATTTTAAAATCTTCGGTTAATCGTCAGTGCACTTATTGTACGTCTAACTACCTCTTCAGGAATAATGGAAGATAATTTAATTTTGTGTTTCTACGCTCGTTCGATTTTTCGCCCCTGGTAACCTATAATTTGCAAATTTAATTGAAATACTTAGAGCCGTTTTCGAACGTGATTACAAATAAATATACAAATATTGCCCATTTTGTAGTATAGCATAACTTATGCATCAAATCTAGAGTCTAATGACAATTGAATATGCATTGTCGGTCAAGACAATATCACAGGATTCTCGAACGTTTCCCAAGTGATAAACCCTAATTCAAATGAAATTAACGATCCCATCTCTCTGCCTCGAAACTATTATATAAATTTCAATAAAAGAATTTACAATGAATTATAATTATACTTGTATGGTTATTATATTAAACTTCCTGACATCTGTGTTAGTATATAAAACGCAGACGAAGCTATGGATATCAATTATTAGAAAATAATACATAATTTTATTTTAATAATCTATAATTCAATCCAGAATACATAATCTAAACTAGAACTAAGAACAACTCTAACTAAACCAATATAGCGACGACGTATGTGATTTACAAACTTTTTTAATCAAAATCTGAAGCAAAAGTTAAATTTACATTCTGCCAATATAATGGGAGAAGTCTCAATAATGTGAATCGATGTTGGATTAAAATCGGTTAGGTTAGATCGGTTTTACTTAGGACATAATCCACTGTCAGTAGCTTATGGTTTCTATAATAAAGTTTAGTGTACACGTAATACGAGTAATATAGATTTCAAAAGACGGTACAAATAGAAAAGGTAGTTTTAATTATAAGGGAATAATAATTTTGCTACTTGCTTGACAAAGAACCAGACTTTCTTTCTCTTAACAATGAAAGTCTCAATGTAATATCCTTGATTTATGTAACATCGGGAACGTAGTGGGCTTCGATCAATAATTTCAGCTTGGCTCGGGGTTAATTCTTGGGAAATGTTCTAGACGCTGCGTAATATTATCTCTACGAACAATACACATTCCATATAAACTAGGTCATAGTCAAACTTAATACTAATATTATAAGATTTTTATAGCACTCTATGACCTAAGCACGCACTTTATTCACGTAATAAATAAGCAAATGACTCTCACAAAAAGAGAAACTATCGCCTATATACAATAAAGATTTTAATGGCCGACGGTATTCTTCATAATTGTCTCAGACCAATCCAAGCCGGACCAAAGCGGACCAACACGGGGTAAAATCACGGAGGAAGAGGGTGCCATTGCTTGTCATTGTCGTGTTCCGGTTTGGAGGGTAAGGTTGCATGTGACATAAGTTTACCGGCTACCTTACGACACCCACATAAAATATCAACTACCTTTAACATCCTTAATGTCAACAGGAGATGGTTGTCTCCTTCAATCAGGAGTGCCATCTGCTTGTTTGCTATCTCATAATATAAAAAAAAAAACACGGCAAGGATAGATTCAATAAACATTTCTTCAAATTTAATTTCTTTCGTTCCCATTCTACTTTAGAAAACAAACAAAGCCGTGACGGCGCCATAGCGAGCAGTTTAGCCTCCAGCCAAGTGTACGGGGCGATGAGGCGTAGACGTGTTTTTATAGAGCCATGTGAGCGCGCGCGTGCCGCGGACCTAATCTAACATCGATGTTACAATATATCAGACGTTTTATATTACGACTGATAGACTGGACGTATCATTAATGCGGAAAATCTACTGTCTGTTTACTATTAATATTGATCCCGTTTTCGAAAACTGAGCAACTGCCTAGCTTCTACGCATCTCGTAAAAAATGAGAGAGGGCTAATCGTCTTAGTTAGACAACTGAGATAAGAATGTATAGGCAGAACGATAAATATTAATACCATTCAACTGATGACTTAATTTTGTCTTTGCTTAAGTGATCGCGAGAAAGTACTCAAAAAAAATATTCAAACCACGACTACATTTTAATTTTACAAGCATCAATATGCGCATGCCCAGTCTATAACGCCAAAATGTCTTCGGAATAAATAATAAATATTCACGGAACAGAAAATGAAAAAAACTTTATGCATATTTCATGAAGAAGCTCTCGGATATAATTAAATTATGTAGATTTATGTACAGAGTGGTGTAATTTTGGATGAAATGCCTACTTGTTGCCAAGGCCTATCACGTGAATCTTGTTCAATTGTAATCGACTTCAAATAAATAATTTCTCAATTTTTCAGAATGTTTTTTCTGTAATAAGGGAAGAAGATATTAAAGGTAAAGTAGTGTTTTTCAAAATCTTACAAGGAGTCTTTCCTTGCAATTTTTGAAAAAAAAACTACTTTTTTTGGAAGGGTATACTTCAAACTGGGCCAATCCATGACTTTTTTTTGGCCCATCGCTTTCAACTTTATAAGGCTCAAATTCGGCCCCACATGGAGTACTGTTCTCATCTCTGGGCCGGAGCTCCTCAGTACCAGCTCCTTACTCTTGATCGCATTCAACGTAGAGCGGTTCGAATCGTTGACGACCTCGCTATTTCGAAACGGCTCGACTCTTTGGCATTGCGCAGAGATGTTGGTTCACTCTGTGTCTTCTATCATATCTTTCATGGGGAGTGTTCCGACGAGTTATTTGGATTAATTCCTGCCGCCGAATTCCATCATCGGACATCGCGTCTAAATTTGAAATTCTATCCTCACCATCTCGATGTCTGGAAATCCACAACTGTGCGTTTCTCTCGGCACTTTTTACCTCGCACTACTTTGTTGCGGAACCAATTACCGGCAGGGGTGTTTCCAAACGGATACGACTTGGGGGCCTTCAAGAAAAGAGCTTACTCATTCTTAAAAGGCCGGCAACGCAACTGCAAGACCTCTGGTATTGTGGATGTCCATGGGCGGCGGTGATCACTTACCATCAGGTGCACCTCCTGCTCGTTCGCCCCCTCTTCTATATAAAAAAAGACTTGCACTATGAATGCACAGATGTATTTGGTATTCCATCCCTGCCACATAGATAGCAACATACTATTATCATCCGTGGTGTCCCTAGGCGATGTTTCTTTGCATAGGTAGAGTCACTACCTTCTTTACTATTCTATGATATATAAAAAGGTAAATTTATAGTGTGACATATCACCCCCGTATTGATTCGAGCTCCTCCGAAAAATAGACTAACTGCCGTTCTGCCAGGCAGATCGTCAAAGGCGACCGATAGGCTTTAAGTGCATATACCATCGTTACAACTATGTGGTACAGTTCTACAACGGCTCGCGAATAGTACCACCGTCTTACCTATTGCTGTCGCAATAGCGTCAACGCTTGTTATTGTCGTGTTCCGGTTTGGAGGGTAAGGTAGCCGGTAGATTTATACATGTGGCATTGCCATCCCATTACACGGAGAGGAACGCACCATTCTTTCATATTTGGTGTCTATAGGAGATAGTTTCTCTTTCAATAAGGAGAGCCATCTGCACGTTTGCTATCTTATGATATAAAAAAAATTAAAAAATGTGACTCATCAGATAGCAACATACCATTATCATCTTTGATGTCTATAGGTAACTGTTATCTCTATCCTATGTAACTGTTATATCTATCCATCGGGAGAACCATCTTCTTGCTTGCTATCTTAGGAAAAAATATTTAAAAACTACAATATAAAAATCAAGGCTAATTAATTGTTTGCTCGATATGCATTCCTTAACACTTATCTCATTACCACGTAACTCTGATTAAATGATATTACAGTAGACACACACACACGCAGACACAACCAAATAAAAATTGTAAATACCTAAGTGTATGACACTACTTTGAAGTGAAAATTTCATATGGATGATACAAGTTATTAAAATTAACCACAGTATCAACATATTCCATCATGATGTGGTGTGCAAATGTTTAAAAGTTATCTACTCGTATTATATAATCTTATCCTATGTTTTTACTTTTGAGGAGACGATTTCGTTAGAATTACTACAGGATAGAAACGCGGTCACATACTGAGTGGATGCGGCGGAAGAAACTCAGCGGGCTTGTCTTTTTAGGGTTCCAAAGTAAATCCTTATAGTTTCAGAATGTCCGTCTGTCCATCCTTTCGCACGATAGCTGAGATGACCGCCCTGTTGGTCGAGTGGTTAGCGATCCTGACTACGCAATCAACGGGGCTCGGGTTCGATCCCCGACGGGGACAAGCATTTGTGTGATGAGCATAAATGTTTGTATTTCCGGGTTTGGGTGTTTATTAAATATATTCTGGTATTTATATATGTATTTCTATGTATTAGTATCGTTGACTAACACCCATAACACAAGCAAATAATTTGCTTACTTTGGGGTTAGATCAGTAAGTGTAATTTGTCCCCTAAAAAAAACTGTCCAGTAAAAGAAAACTGTAATTTCTCATGAATATACATATTAGTCACGGCAACAATGTGGTAATATAAAATCTTAATAAATATTTTTTTAACATAGCTCCTGTATATGTAATGTTATTTTTTTATTTTATTTTTTATTTTTTTCTCATGTTTTCCATAGTGTGGGGTATCGTTGGATAGGCTTTTAAAAGTATTGTAGATTCGTGTAAACAAGTTTTCGATTAAATGACTCGTTTCTGAAATATAAAGCTTTAAAGTGTTAATTTTTGTTAGAATCAAGTGTCCCCTTCTACCCCCCCCCCCCCCTCCACTGCCAGCTAAACATCTGGTTTTGGTGGTGAAATAAAAATTATGGTATAGTGAATACAATGAAATTAAAAGGAAAACTATCACGGCTCTGAAGACTTAACAAGTTTTTCAGTAATAGTCGACCAACTTACAAAATGTACTTAGAGAAGTTTTTATAGGCTATGCACCTGTGGTGTGGACTTCCGCCATTGACGTTAATTAGGTTAAATACTTATTGTATGCAACAATAAAAGCCCTCATTTTGTCTGCAGAACCTTACATAAAGCCGCGTTTTCACAGATGATCTTTGTCATCGATGTAGTCACTTATTTTGTAGTATGCTCTTTGAATGAGCTTTGATTTTATTAATTTGTAGAACTTCCTATCCGGGAGATTAATTATTTCCGTAGGATTGTATCATTGTATCAATTCTTTCAAAATCTCAACATCACACAAAATAATTCCGTGCCCAAAACTGTAGGTATTTAGTGAGTATTATGTGTCAACCAACGATATTAAAGCTCTTGCAGATTTTATTAAAACAAATTTTAATTACGTGAATTTCAACAAACTATACCTACATAAAGAGATGTTGAATTTCCGCATCACGGATTGACATTTTATATCAACGCGTATGAATATTAATTCAATTATTATTTCCTCTATAGCAGCTTTAAAGTAAAGCAAATAACGTTCGATTTTATAAACTAGACTTTTTATACAAAAAGTATCATCATGCTTGTTTCCGTGTGGTGTAAGTAGAGTAAGCCGAAAGTGGACGTTTCAGTTAACCACGACTCATCGGTTTGTTGCTGAGAAGATGAGTGGTGATCCCCATCGCCTTATGCTAACTCGATACTGGATATCACTTTTTTCCCCATCGCCTTATGCTAACTCGATAGTGGATATCACTTTTTTATTTTATGATTGGGACCGATAGCCTTGAATGTTTATGCATCCACTACTGACACCACAGATGTGTATGGTGCGTAATCATCCATGTGGCAAGATGTTACTCATAAATAAGTTTACCGGCTATCTTAACCTCCAAACCAGAACACGACAGTGACAAACACTGACGCTATTTCGACAGGAGTAGTATGGCGGTTATACCAAAACCGGTTGAGATGTTGTAGAACTCTACCAACTAGTAGCCACAATGGTAGTGACATGTTAGGGTAACTTTTCGCCTTTTAAGAACTGCATTGAAATATTAGACCTCCCTGATAAGATATCATAAAAATTGTAAAAATAAAGCTTATTCAAAAATCATAAAATAAATAACCACATCAATGACAAAAATGTTTGGAAATAATCTTATGTTTATTGAGACTGCGACCAAATCTTATATTTAAGTGAATTCTTTAATTAATAATTCTTTATATAATAGTAATTATAAAAAGAATAATTAATTGCAGCTGACCTGACAAACGTTGTTTTGCCATTGAAATTACTTGGTACTTGAGAAGGGGGTGGAAGGTTAATTGAGATAAAAACTACCCTATCCTCTAAGTTGGATCAAACAGTATATATCTACAAAATTTCATTGAAATCGGTTAACAGTTACGGAGTCCATCGCTGACAAAAAACGTGACACGTAATTTATATATAATATTAATTAGGTAATATTACTAGTAATTTTTCTGACAAATTTTAATTATATAATTATTTTTATTGTAACTACTTTCTTTTTTTGACATTTACATTTTGCTATTGCACCTACTATATCTACTTAAAATATATTATCTACTTTATACATATAATAGAATCGTAGGAAAGTCAAAACTGTACATTAAATACTTTTTAAAAGAATACTTGGGGCGTGATCTACATTTGATATCGAAGCTAAAAATATAGTTTTTAGAATTTTTGTCTGTTTGTCTGTTTGTCTGTATGTCCGGGGTAAACTCAAAAAATACTGCATGGATTTACTTCAAATTTTGCATGAATATTAGTAACATGTCGGGTCAACATATAGGCTACATATTATCACGCTATCACCTACGGGAAAGGAGCATTGCGGAGTAAACGAAGTCCGCGCGAACGAAGTCGCGGGCAACAGCTACTTTACAATAATTACCTTCACCGCGTTGACGTGCAATCAGTAATACTATTATTTTATTCTCTTTTAAATAAAAATGATTAATTATTAACCATTGACCTGCCTGCCCATTTTCTTTCCTCGATGATGAATCCTTGACTTACTTAATCTAAGATGAATAAAAACAATGCATGTTGTCACATCGTTTTCATTGCAAAATAGTCAATTCATCACCATTCCCCATATGGTCAGCTTTCAATCACTAAGATTCCCAAAATCCTTCGCCAAACATTACTAGCTGCACCGCTGCATAATAAAAGTTTTAAGTGAATCCCGCGGGAACAACTGATATTTCCAGGATAAAAAGTTCAGTTAGACGAACGTATAATTAAGGTTTTTCAAGTTTTTTTTTCAAACATCTAATATATCAATAATAGTTCGGAGTCTGTTTTTTTTAATATTTTTAAATAGCAAACAAACCACAAAACAAACAGATTGCCCCCTTGACGAAAAGAGAAAGTATCGCCTACAGACATCAAAGATGGTGTATTGCTATCCGTGTGGCAAGATGGTAACGGCATATACATTACTGTAAGACACAATTAACTTGTACTTTAATTTCACTTCATTCCGTTTACCGTCTACCTTACTCTCTAAACCGGAGCACAACAGTGGCAAGCACTGATGCTATTGCGGCAGGAATAGGTAAGGAGCTGGTATGGACTTCGTTTACTCCGCACAGCACCTCCCCCGTAGGTGATAGCGTGATAATATGTAGCCGATATGTTGACCCGACCTGTTAGTAATATTCATGCAAAATTTGAAGTAAATCCATGCAGTACTTTTTGAGTTTACCCCGGACATACATACAGACAAACAGACAAAAATTCTAAAACTATATTTTTGGCTTCGATATCGATTGTAGATCATGCCCCAAGTATTCTTTTAAAAATATATTCAATGTACAGTTTTGACTTTCCTACGATTTTATTATATGTATAGATAACGTGACTTTCTTACAAAATGTCGCTAAACACGAAATAAGCCACAAAATATTACAATTATTACTTTCACTTGAGTTACATTTCGCTAGAACTCCATTAGGAAATTCATACGTCAAAATATATTTACCAATACTTCGGATGTAATTACTCGTGTTGAAATTTTAATATAACGTGCGCTAGCAGGGTTATTGAAATTATATGTTTACTTATCTATACATATAATAAAATCGTAGGAAAGTCAAAACTGTACATTAAATATTTAAAAAAAAAATAACTTGGGGCGTGATCTACAATCGATATCGAAGCCAAAAATATAGTTTTAGAATTTTTGTCTGTTTGTCTGTATGTATGTCCGGGGTAAACTCAAAAAGTACTGCATGGATTTACTTCAAATTTTACATGAATATTACTAACAGGTCGGGTCAACATATAGGTTACATATTATCACGCTATCACCTACGGGGGAGGTGCTGTGTGGAGTAAACGAAGTCCGCGCGGACGAAGTCGCTGGCAACAGCTAGTATAATATACAATACTAGATGGTGGTAAAGTTATGAATTGTCTCACCCTGGTCTGGTACCACCGCATTAGTTATTCCTGCCGCAATAGCGTCAGTGCTTGTCACTGTCATGTTCTGGTTTGGAGGATAAGGTAGCCGGTAAACTTATGCAAGTGGCATTAGACCTCGCCACAAGATAGCAACGCACCACTGACATTATTGATGTCTATAGGCGATGGTTGATTCTTTTCATCAGGAGACCCATCTGCTTGTTTGCTATCTTATGATATAAAAAAAAACTTATTCAATACATATAAAATTAGTGTCATCACGCCCAGTTCCCCTGAGGGAGAGGCAGGGTAAACCGAACGTTTTTAGACTTTCCAGTTCATAAAAGCCTGAATTCGTAGTAACAGTCATTGGAATAACTGATGTTTTGACTGTTCATTCCGAAAAAAAATTACAAGTTTTGCCGATTGTCGAGATGTGTGATGATTCCCCATCGCCGCATTTTACCGACCTCATAACGATTATCGATTATGTCTAGCGATAGCCGGGACCGACGGCTTTACGTGCTCATCTGAGCTTTGGAAGTGGTTATACAACATCTCCGCTGCTATTGAGATTATGGATTTTCGAGAAAAACCTGGGAAAAACCTCAATTATACTTTTGCCCCACCCGGGGATCGAATCCGGGATCTCTCGATCTAAGCCAATAGGTTATCCATCCCTAGAGTACGAAACGGTATCAATAATAAAAAATATCACGCCAGTTTCCTTGCAGAGAGGGCAGAGTTACTACAATTCACTAATCAGTTAGCTAGTGAAACGGAAGGTCAACGCATCTGCCGCATTCGCCATCTGTTACCAACATGGCTTCTTATTTGCAATAGCCGGAATCGACACCTTTGCATTCTTAACTAAGCTATATGGAAGTTAAAACACCGCCAAGTTTCAGGTTGTTACTATTTTTAATATCATAAGATAGCAAACATGCATATGGCTCTTCTGATGGAAAGAGAAACCATCACCTATAGTCACCAAAGATGCTAATGATGCATTGCGTGTACGTGGGGCGGGATGACATAAGTTTTCCGGCTACCTTACCCTCTAAACCAGAATGTGGCAATGACAAGCATTAACACTATTTCGGCAGGAATAGGTAGGGCGGTGGTACTACCCAAGCGAAATTTTGCGGAACTCTACCACCTAGTAATCACGAAGGTTGTGACACATATAACCAATTAGTCGCTTTTTTGCCAAAAAGACCAACGGCAGTTGGTCTATTCTTCGAAGGAGCCCAGAAAAACATGGGGAAAACTGATACAAGAACTTACTAAATTTGTCTGGTTCATGTGTTAAGTCTCCCGGTTATTCCACTGAGTTCATTTAGCATTGTGTCAGGCTATTAGCAAAGCGCTATCAATTGGTCAAACGTATCACTACAATCATGACTACTACGTGATAGAGTTCCGCAACGATTTTATATATTCCTGCAGCGATAGCGCTGGTGCTAATTACAGTCTTGTTCCAGTTTGGAGGGTAAGGTAGCCGGTAAATTTAAATAAGTGGCATTATTATCCTGCCACATGGATAACAACGCGCCATTAACATGGTCATTAGGGCGCGTCAACACTTGTTGCTGTAGTGTTCAAACTTGAAGATAATTTTGTAGACACCAAAGATGTCAATATATAAGTTCTCATCCGTATGACGGAGATATGATTCCTCATGCATAAGTTTACCGGTTACCTTACTCTTCAAATTGGTACATGATTTTATTAAGCGCTGACACTATTACTGAAGGAATAATGAAGGCGGTGGTAACAAAACCCGAGCAAAGTTGAGTAAAAGTTTATCGCCACCTTCCAAACATCTTCAAAAGCTATATTATTAGATATTGTTAATGAAATAATGTAAATGTTTTTAGCTGCTTTGATCACGTTTTTAGAATCAGAGCATAAATTTAAATATCCTGAAAGATTCCTCCACAAATGACCTATTAAAGGAGAAAGATCATAACAGTATGAACTACAGTACAAGTTTGCGTCAATATCAAAATTGTTGTAGGAGGTTAATAAATGTCTAATAAACCACCCCAAATATTTTTTTCCGAATCTAAACTCCGGGTTTTGTAATGATTACGAAAAATGTAATATTCCCTCAAAATAAATAAAACATTATTTTATATTAACGTTTTTAAACTAACTTAGATATTTAGCTAAGTTTAAGTAGGTTGAAGTAATTCTAAAATAGTCAAAGATTACAAATCATTTTAACCGCCTTCCCTTACTTTATAAGGATAAAGTTAATCCTTATAAGGATAAGGTTAAGATTTTGTCGGGTAATTTTTTGTCAATGTTTGCCGATTATTTGAAGACGCCTGGACCGATTTGGATTTTTTTTCTTTCTAATTGTACTTCTTCTAGATGGTCCCGATTGAATCTGATAAAGATCTCGTGCAGAATTTTGGATACAGGAAATGGGACGTCGGTTGCTTGCAGTTTACTGCGCGTTACTTCGCTATGCTGTATATACGCTTTTACGATAAACTTCCCGAAACTATAAGAGATCTACCAGACAATAAATTTAAAAAATGTGTTAAAACAAAACTGTGTAAAAAAGGATATTATAAAATCTCAAATTATTTAGAAGACATAAAAGCCTGGAAACAATTACTCCTCATATCGATCTCACATACCTATATTTTTTGTACTATTGTGATATTGTAAAAAAACAGGTGATTTGAAAAAAGACAAGCCCGCTGAGTTTCTTCCGCCGGATCTTCTCAGTGTGTGGCCGCGTTTCCAATCCGGTAGTAGTTTCAAAAAATATGTGGACGTGTCAAAATCACTTGAAAAGTTTTATTGAATAAAGTACTTCTGATTTCTGATTTCTGTGGTAGAGTTCTGCATTGTTTTTCCCGGATCTGGTACCACCCGTACCGTTTTACCTATAATAGCGTCAGTGCTAGTCACTGTTGCGTTCCGGTTTGGAGGGTAAGGTAGCCGGTAAACTTATGCCTGTGGCATTAGACTTCGCCACAAGATAGCAACGCACAGTTAACATCTTTGGTGTCTATAAGGCGATACTTGAGTCTGTCCATCAGGAGACCCATCTTCTTGTTTGCTATCTTATGATTAAAAAAATATACAGAAGAATGTCCTAGCTTTGCTTGTCACTATCATGTTCTGGTTTAGGGGGTAAGGTCGGTTAGCTAATACATCTTTGATGACTATAGTTATCTATAAATATACCAATATTTTCTCAAAAGTCACTGGTAACAATAACAACCAAAAATAATAGTTCTTTCTATAAAATTCGGTGTATGACTAAACTATTAACAGTAATTATAACTAATTTACTGTATCCTGTGTATGATTCCATTTACTCGTAAGGTTTTTGACCCGTCGGACAAGTGAATATTTCGAAAAAGTTGTGTTGTGAGCAAAAATACTTATATTTTTTGGTTCGGGTGTTTATTGCATATATTTTAATATTTATATATGTATTCCCAAATGTATCATTGACTAGCGCCCATATTATCGTAAGCAAATAATTTGCTTTCTTTGAGGTTAAATCAATTCGTTTAATTTGTACTGCGAGTTTAATTTATTATTACTTTTATTATGAGGTTTTAATTAATGTGATTTAACTTTAAAAAATCGACATATACATTTAAAGATTTTAAGGGAATTTTTAAAAATAACTGATAGCTTTAAATGGTAAAATATACAAGGTAAGTCTACCTGGAGCGCGATGTTTTGCTCTCAGCCCTATAAGGTGTTTTTCCTGAAAATATGTATAAATACCTACATGTATCTCTTTTTGGTCCATTTCTTCGAAGTATCTTATGTTTAATAAAATAATTAAAGCATCCACAAACCGTTAAATGAGTAAAATGGCAGCTTGATTATAAAACATTAGCACTTTTTGCTAAATTTACAAGGACATATTATCATGCATTTACATCTCGTTGCAGAAATCTAAGTTTTAATGAACTCCACATAAACATATAACGGCATGTAGACGATTAGAAATAAGTGCATAGACAGGTGAGAATAGCGACTGTTAAATGGCTGCATGCTTTTCCGTCTTGCTGTAGACTGTAGTGTAATGGTATGACATAATTTGACATTAGTATAATTTATAAGGACTTTTACAATGCCGTCGGATAGTTATTTATTTCAAGCGACAGAAAATTAGGCTAATTATTGTAGTAATTTTATTAAATACTAGACGATACTCTTAACAGTCTTACTACGATTCTCTATGCAATGCAGACTTCTGTCATTTTGTTTAAATAAATTAAGATTTTTACATAGTTTTTCTTGTCCGATTTTTCCAAAGTTTCCGAAACCTTTTTAATTTTTTTTTTCTAAGGCAAAAATTAGTATTTTTTTTTTCTCAAACTAAACGCTGTAAAAATATACAAGGCAAATCGGTCGAATCGTTCTCAAGTAGCGCTCTTGCCAACCAATAGAGCATTTCGTTTTTATAAAAATTTTGTACAGAATTAATTTGTATGTATTTAATAAATGTATTTAATAAATGTCAATATTACATATCTTTTGATACTCAGCTCTTAAAGAAACATTTTACACCTTTAACTGATCAATACTTGGATATTTAAGTACTTAGGAAAATGGTAGCTTCTAACTAGTCCTTAAAAATGTTAATTAACACATTTTCTCGCATTTTCCCGTGATTATGTTCGGGAGATTATCTAATACTTTTCAAACTAACCGCGATGAAAAAGTCTTTTATAAAACGTAATAACACTTTTGGGAAAATTACGTCAGCTACAAAGTGTAGGTATAAATAAATGTCATTATACACAGAAACAAAATTGTCTGTTAATTTTTAAATATATTATCTACAATAAATCTTTTATTTTATAATGACTGCGTAATTAAATATAATAAATACGGGAGAAAACGCATATAAAAGATAAAGTTATTTATTTAATCTAAGTTATTTAACTTAAATAATTAATGGAATACGGTAACTTAAAAATCAAGAATACATAATCCATTATTTCACTACTTTCTTGTAAACAATTTTTACGGTTAAATTAAAACGTTAATATCTTTTTGCCGGTAACTCTACTTGAAGATATTAATTGGTTCAATTATCCAAGTGAGAAAAACGCGTCGGGGACGACACGGATGACGTAACAAGAAAAACATGGTCGCCGGCAAAAAAACTAACCACAGAGATACACAAACAAAAACTAATTACATGATAAAAGAAAGTTATCTGTCAAATTGACATAGACTTACCTTTGACAAGGCGCTGAAGAATTATCTCTTTATGTTCGGCAGTGTGCGGTTCTCCCACGACCGCTAGCAAATAACATCCTGTCAGGGGGCTCGGCGGAGGTACGGACGCGGATACCTCCGTCCCCAGGGATAGGGATCTATCCTCGTCGTGGTCCATAGCCGACGGCGGCGCCGGCTAGACTGCCGACGGTTCGCCCAGTATTAGCGCTACGACGACCGCTTTGGACGAATACTCCGACCGGAATGCCAGTTCGTCGGATGGCGCGCGCAATGGTCTGAAATCGACCGGCTCAGCTGCGCGAAATGCAGACGCGCCGGCGTCTGACAACCCCAACTTTCTCTCTCACGTCTGACGGCACTTTCTCGTGGTACCTGAAAGAGATGGTAGATCCATGGGCGTATACCATGGTCTAGTCGGAGGAGCGCACACGTGATCTGCATTGCGTCTAAACAACCCGGCGGTCTGCCTCGTGCTGCTCAGCTGTTCTGCTGCCTATAATAATCAATAAGTATGATTGTAACTGCTATCCTGGATGTCAAAATACCGGTCATAGGTCCATTTATGTAAACAAGAGTTCATTACCGTATGACACATTAAATGACACTTCATTTAATGTGTCATTAAATGACACATTAAATGACACGTCATTTATGACTATGGATTTTTTAACTGACTTCACAATTAGACATTTTATTGCTTTAGCAACGTAGACATATTAAGTCTTGGGTTTGAATTCTCGGTTACCTAGACAATTTGTTTTGAGTATTTTATTTCCAGGAGTCCAGACTAAATATGTGCCCAATTTGACGACAGCTTTACCACTAGACACATCATGAGATAACTCTATGTACATATTATACTGTGAATAAATACCTACATAATGCTTTACCAGGATTATAGGGTAACTCAATCCTATTAAGACTTTGAAATTCATAGATTGTTTATACAATCTAAGCGCTTTTTTCAATCAGCTGCTATTTCAATCACTTAAAATGTCTTTATTATACCTATAAATATTTACTGTTAGTGGATTTGTACGAAAAGGATTGATACTGGATTAAAATAAAGCTAAGGTATGTACCCTACATACCATTTTTATTTCATTTTTTAGTGAGACGGTACCAGCGCCTACCAGTCTTATGTAATAAAACGTTTATCAATTATATTCTAAGGGCGGCTTGCACCAAAACGCTTAAATCATTTTAAGTCACTAAATATGTTTAAAGTGACAGCTTTTAAGGCGTTTTGACATTTGCTAAACATGTTTAAGGGCTAAATGCATTTAAGCATTTTGGTGCAAGCCGCCCTAAATAGCATAGGATCCCTCTACAAAACGACTTCCACTCCAAAATATTTTATATCCGATTAAATATGTCAATAAATATATTACAAATGAGTTGATTAAAAAATGTCAGTCCAGAATATGATTTAATTTTTTTAAACATTTCGCTGGTTTGGTTAATAGACAAATTCTATACCAATCGCAATTTTTTTTATATCATAAGATAGCAAACAAGCAGATGGGTCTCCTGATGGAAAGACTCAACCATCGCCTATAGACACCAAAGATGTTAATGGTGCGTTACTATCTTGTGGCGAGGTCTAATGCCACATGCATAAGTTTACCGGCTACCTTACCCTCCAAACCGGAACACGACAGGGACCATATTTCAGCCTATAGAGTTAGATTGACTATTTTTTCCCGTCAAAACAGTTTGGAAGTTAGGTATAAACAGGTAAATCGATACTAGTAAACCAGACCAGACCGAAAAATTTTTGCAAAGCCTTAAAAATTATCGCTTTAAATAGTTGTTTCTGGCTGATTATTAGAACAACAATTTGGTAACAAGTGAAATGTTTAAAAAAATGTTAACGAATCGTAATATTCTGGATTGAAATTATTTAGTCAACCCATTTGCAATATATTTATTGATATATTTCACCGGATATAAAATACTTATCATGCATTAATCATCTTAGTGAAGGTCATTCTATAGATGCGATCTTAAATTATAAATCAATTGAATTTGACCGCCCCGTTGGTCGAGTGGTTAGCGAAACTAACTACGAATCGATGGGGTTCGGGTTCGATTACCGACGGGGACAATCATTTATGTGAAACGCATAGATGTTTGTATTTCTGAGTCTGGGTGTGTCTTATGTATGTAACAGTATTTATATATGTCTTTCTATGTATTAGCATCATTGACACCCATAACAATTAACAGATAGAAAATAATAAACAGAAAGAAAATTATTTACTTACTTTGGGGTTAGATCGATTTGTGTAATATGTCCAACGATATTTCTTTATTTCCATAATTTTCCTACTATCATTACAGGCACAGACCCAATGCGATAATAGGACGACAAAACAATCTATTACTACACATGAAAATACAACACTCAATAGCTATATATACTTAAAACAAGTGATATGACGTAACATACACAACAAAACACAACTGTACGACTAGTAATAACACAAAACACACAGCAAGACTTTCACAAATTCACTCAATTTGGATGAAAATATATCTAACCTGACATGAACTTCGTTAAGTGTAACGATAGCCCGATATTAATTATATAACCATATTCTAGATAATTCAATACTCTATTAGTATATAATTTTAATAATTAAATGTTTAATTTGGTGATATATAAATAAAATACAATATAAATAATATTTTCAATCGACTTTCCAAAAGAAGACGCTTTCAACACGATTGCATTTTTTTTATATCTTTACGCTCGTATCACGTAATTACAATAAGTGCTTCCACGATTAACCGAAGATACTAGATGGTAGAGTTCTGCATTTTCTCGCCCGAGTCTGATACTACCGCCTTACCTATTCCTGCCGCAATAGCGTCAATGCTTGTCACTGTCGTGTTCCGGTTTGGAGGGCTAGGTAGCCGGTAAACTTATGCATGTGGCATCAGACCTCGCCATAAGATAGCAACGCACCATTAACACCTTTGGTGTCTATAGGCGATGGTTGACCATTTCCATCAGGAGACCCATCTGCTTGTTTGCTATTATTGCTTTATTTACCGATTTGGAAAATTCTTTTTTGTTTGGGGGGGTATATCTCCCGTATGGTCCCATATAAATTTCATACCGCTTCCAGAGATAAAATATACGTATTGATAACAGTAAATTGGAAGTCGGTAGTTGCAATTTTACTGAGTTTAAATTACGTGAAAATTGCAATTTAAATTACGTGACAGTTACAATTTTATTGCGTTTAAATTCCGTGATAAAGTGAACAGTGAATTTAACCTGTTTAATTTTTTTTTGTGGTGCATTTATTGTTGCTCATATGATTACTTCGTGCTGGTCCGGGGCTCCTTTGATCTTATTTTATCTTAATAGTCTGTATTACTTTAATGGAGAACTATGGAATCCTACATTGTGCGCTGTCCGACACGTACATGGCCATTTTTTTTGCCTTTAACCTATGCATAGTTAGCACCCCATCTAACCATTTTTAAAATGATAATGACCGTAATCAATAGGTCCCTATTAGGTCCATTAATGTTCCTTTTTTGTTGCGTTAGATTCCATTTTGTTTTCTTTTTCATATTTTTTAACACGTTTCTTTAAACAAATTTTAAAGGTAGCACCCCACCCAAGGATGTTTACAACGTTTGTGACCGTTATCGACAGGTCTCATTTAAGTCTGTTAAAGTCCCATTACTCTTTCGTTAGGTCCGTTAGCACCTCATCTAACATTTTTCAGAATTGTCAAAAAATCAATTACGAACATAACCATTTTAAAAATCGTAAATGATGAGGTGATGACTGGTATGTTTTTATTAAAAAAATATTGAAAAAACGAAAACAGACCTTACGAAAAAATATGGAACCTAACCAGACCTAATAATGACCTATCGATTATGGCCATTATTACTATAAAAACAGTTATAACAAACTTGTGCTAAGTTATATGGGGTACTAACCACCCCATATAACTTAGCATAAGTTTGTTTTTCAATGGCAGAGTCACACGTGAAATACTCAAAAGGTTGCAAATTGAATTACTTACTTCTTTCATAGACAGTATATTCTTTATAAAAAGACAAGTTCACGTTTCTCAGATATTAAGCGGTCTCTATTTAAAGCCTCGGTATAGAGGTAATGTACCGTTATATCGAGCACATGTTAAACCATGCGGCAAAGTAAGGATTCTTCGGCTTAGGTAATAATATTATCGACTTTGCAACAGTTGCAGGTGGTAATAAACAGTTCCGTTTCTGTTTCCATGTGATATATTTAGGTTACAATTACATATCGTAACGCCATATCATTTACGGGGTAGACAGTGACGTACTGGGCAGATTTTTTTAATCATAGAATAATAAAAAAGTAGTCTGTTCTATTGGAAAAAGATAACCATTGCCTACAAACACCAAATATCTTAATGATTTTTTTTATATTATCTGCAGGCATACGAGCAAGTAGATTTGATGAAAAGTGGTCATGGACATTGGCAACATAAAAGGTTAGTTACCAATTCGATGCCAGCTTCTAAGAATGTTATTGGCCCTTTTTTATGGAATAGAGGACAAACGGGCAAGAGATTCACCTGATGGTAAGTGATCACCGCCGCAAATGAACAGCTGCAACGCCGGAGGTCCTGAAGATGCGTTGTCGGTCTTTTAGGAATGAATAAGCTCTTTTCTTGAAGGCCCTTAAGTCGTAGCGGGCCACATCCGCTGGTAATTGGTTCCATAGAGCAGTCGTGCGAGGCAAAAATGCTTTGAAAATCGTACTGTAATACTGTTGTAGAGCTCCAAATTGTAAGGGTTGAATTTCAAATTATGGCGTGATGTCCGATGATGGAATTCAGTGGGTGGTATTAAAAAACTCATAGGAACACCCCCCGTGGTAAAAGCGATAGAAGATGCAGAGAACCAACATCTCTCCTCAACGCTAAATAATCAAGCCACCAGAAAGAGCCCTCTACGCTACGCTAAATTAATGAGTTTCAAAGTACATCTATATTAATATTATAAATGCGAAAGTTTGGATGTTTCGATGGATGGATGGTTGGATGGACGTTTTTACTCATTCACGCAAAAAAGATAACGGATTGAATGAAAATTGGCACACAGGTAGATAATGGCCTGGAATAGCACATAGGCTATTTTTTATACGGGGAAAATTAGGTGGTCCCGCGGGATTTGCCAAAAGCTTCTTTAATCCAGCGGGCTGCGCGCGGCAGCTAATATTATACAAGAATATCGGGTTTCTGCAATCCTTTGTAATGTGAACTTTAACTTTGCCAAATTTCACACTTCGTTTTCCTGTTTCGTTTTTCCTCGTTTTGGTCCGACTCTTCTTTGAAGAATAGTCCATCTTCTGTACTGTCAGGCAGTTTGTACAAGGCGAACGAACTAAACGAGACAATAACATCATTGTTACTAGGTAGTAGAGTTCTGTATTGTCTCATCTGGGTCTAGTACCACCGCCTTACCTATTCCTGCTAAAATAACGTCAGTGCTTGTCACTATCGTGTTATAGTTTGGAGGGTAAGGTAGCCGGTAAACTTATACATGTGATATTAAGACCCCGCCACGAAAAAAGCACCGCACCATTAACATCATTGGTTTCCATAGGCGATGGTTTTCTCTTTCCACCAGGAATACCATCTGCTTGTTTTTTATGCTTTGATGTAAAAAAAACCTCTTCTGACTGTGTAATTGTCATGAAAAGTTAAAGTTTCGAATGCAGGTGAAATGATATTTTTTGATTGTTTGAATGCGCTCATCTTTGCATGAATCGGTCCGATTTGAAACATGATTCTACTAGCAGACCTGGCATACGTCTTTTTGCCATACAAATTACTTGTATTAAATATTTTGGTGGAGTACTTGCGAGGGGGGGGGGGGGGGATAATTGAGGCAAAAACTATCCTATCTTTTAAGGGTCAAGTTATCGTCGGCCTTTCGCATTTTGCCGATTGAAAGTAGCACACTAGTACGCATCATGCCGATCCTCCGCTTACGGAGGTGTTCGCATCCGTACGCAACAGAGTGCTTGCTAAGTGTGAGTTTTTCTTTTCGCATTCGATCGTGAGCGCGTTTCGAGTTTACTAGGAATTTGTATGTGATTTGTACAGCGCCACCTAATGGTAAACTGGTTTCTCACGTTTACCACTAGGTGGCGCTGTACAAATCACATACAAATTCCTAGTAAACTCCAAACGCGCTCACGATCGAATGCGAAAAGAAAAACTCACAGCACTCTGTAATGCATATCCATTCGTACACCAATCGATAACCGAAAACTACTGGGGCGAGCCGCGGCCTCTAATTTAATATAATATAATATAAGTACAAGACTCTAATTTAATATAAGGAATACACAATTTTTATTTAAAAACTTAATTAAAATGAGTCTAAATTTGTGGAGTATTATTATACTGATAAATAATTATTAAGAATACTTTTGTCACCGTTTTATTTGCTTACTAGCTGACCCGGCAAACGATGTTTTGCATTTTTAACTACTCTTATATTATTTTTCTATATTTTCTCACCTTTCAAGGTTTCCCTGGACCTCAACAATTAATTCAAAACGAAAATTAATCAAAACGGTTCAGCCGTTCTCGAGTTTTAGCGAGACTAACGAACAGCAATTGATTTTTATATATATATAGATGATGTGATTTACTGTACTTTGTACATTACGATGACCGTCGATCACCGTCGACGACTGATCGCATTCTGCCGCCGCGCCGTGCCGCGCCGCGCCGCGCCGCGTTGCTCCGGCCGTTGCGCTTTGCCGCATCGATGTGAAACACGCGTACGCTTTTCCATATTTTACGGTCTTTTTACCCGATTACGGCGAAGCAAAAAGGAGGGTTATGATTTTGACCTGTATGTATATATGTATAAATGTATGTATATATGTATGTATGTATGTATGTGGATATGGGTGTTCATCTGTTCCCTCATAACTTCTAAACTAGTAATCATAATAAAACAAATGAAGTATCGTTAGGAGCTTTTTGATTGTCCGCTGGATAATGGATAGGCTACATGACGTCGCGTTAAATTGACTACAGTGCCCTCTAGGGGAAATAAAGTAAAGGACTATAAAAAATAATTCTTAACGTTGTCGTGTATACCCCACAAATGAAAGATCTTTCTTAGCACATTTCAAAAATATAAACATTATTAGCTGTTGCCCACGGCTTTGCTTGCAATCACCTGATAATTGCAAGAATTTATAAAATCACTTCTAAATTAGTTAGGTATAATTGGGCAAATGAGGAATCGTTAGAAGTCTCTTGATCGTTAGCTGGTTACCGACTACGTGAAGTTACGTTAAATTGACTACAGCGCCCTCTAGGGGACTTAAATTAGTGAACTAAAAAAATTGATGATGTTGTGTGGAGTATCAAATTAAAGAATTTTGTTAGCACATTTCAAATATATAAACATTAATAGCTGTTGCTCACAGCTTTGCCCACAATCACCTGATAATTGCAAGAATTTATAAAATTACACATAAAGTGAATTCTCTGAATTACGACCAGAAACAATTATTCGCTAAAGCCAGTGAAAAATTAACAACTAATTCTAACAGTGAACATCAAAATCCTCTTTTAATGTTCATTACTAGTAGGGCCGGACGCGAAAAAGTTTCACTCTTTTTTCACTATTATATATATTCTAGTATTTATATATGTATTTCTATGTATTAGTATCGTTGACTAACACCCATAACACAAGCAAATAATTTGCTTACTTTGGAGTTAGATCAGTATGTGTAATTTGTCCCGTGAATTATTATTATTATTATTACTCTAAAACTTTTGGATGAACCAATTCGAAGGTTGTCAACAAATAGAACCTGTGTTGCAATTACAACCCCTACTGGTGTCGCCGCGTGATTAGTCAAAGGATGCACTTTGCATAGCACTTTTATGTTACCTATTGAAAAAGGTCAGCCAGTAACTTTAAGACCTTTAACGCGAGATCGTCTGCAAAGAGAACGAACAAAATGGAGAACTATTGAGGGGGTTATAATAGACGAGATTTCCGTGGTTCGGTATTGCACTCTAAGGAATATTCATTTGAGGCTTCACGAGCTGAAAAACAGAACACCCTTATCTTCGAAGGTATTAACATATCAGTGTTTGGTATTTGATGCAGCTACCACCTGTGTCAACCAGCGTATTGCTGTAAACAACCAGACACTCTCATTGCTGAACCACATTTATGGAGAATACTTTGAGCACTGAATATCGTCGGCACTTGGTAAAACTCTATGTTAACTTATATTTATTTCGTCTTAAAAGCACTTATACTGTTTTACTTGACTTTTTATTTATTAAAACCAACCGGTTTCGCGTTTTAACGCATCATCAGGGCAAAAGTTATTATTGTTTTTTCTAAACAAACAATAATATAATAATAATAAAAAAACAATAATAACTATTGTTTTTTTATTATAAAAATATATTTTATTATAAAATATATAACTGATGATTCGTTAAAACGCGAAACCGGTTGGTTTTAATAAATAAAAAGTCAAGTAAACCAGTACAAGTGCTTTTAATGCGATATAAATATAAGTTTATGGAGAATGTTCAGTTTTTGTGAATTGAGCCAAAATATGCGTCAAGCTAATGACAACAGATTTGTCGATTTATTAAACAGCTTGAGAGTGAGAAAGTTAACAATGTAACAACTTGCAATATTAAATACCAGTAGAATTACGAATGATAGTATGATGAAATAGTTCATATATTTCCTACTTTGAAACAGATAGATGAATATAACACAAAAATGTCGGAAAATCTAGCATTGCGAACTAAGATGTATACTACAAAAGCAATAGATACGTCAACTGAATCTAAAACATACGGTCAAGTTCCGAAACAAGAACATATACCTAGTGATCCCAATCGTTCTGGAGGTATAATGTATCGATGTCGGTATCGGCTCCCGTGTAATGTTGTGCAGGAATTTATACATTAATAGAGGCTTAGTGCGTGGTGTGATGGGAGTGGCGAGGAAATTTAATACAATTTGATGACTCCACTGTAAATACCGATGAAGATGGACTTATCAGAACAGAACCGTGTTTGACAAAATTTGACGACTTAAGAGAATCGGGAAAAATTCTGCGTAAAATGTTACCAATAATTCTCTCTTGGGCAGTTACTGTGCACAAGTTGCAAGGACGCACGCTCGACATAGCAGTAATTTATTTAGGAAAGTCACTGTTTGGTGAAGGACAGACTTATGTGGCCGTGAGCAGACTCGGATCGACAGATGGACTATTTATTTGTTCGCTGGAACCTAAATTTTTTGCTAAAAAATTCTCATGACTTCGATCACTTGAGGAATTGGAAAGACAAAGAAATCTTTAAAACCAAGCCTAAACTTATGTATGGAAGTTTAACTACCTATTTCAATACAATATGAAACAATAAAACCTTAACTGCTATATTAGGTATGCTCTGCATAATAATTATAGCTAACACGAATTCAGATAACTCCAAAATAAGTTAAATAAAAAAACACGCTCTTAAAAGTACGAAACAAGAAAATAGTCTCAGTCTGAAATTATTATGCACAAACTATTAAAATTTTATCGACTATTAAATTTTAAAGTATATTTATACGTCATACTGATACAGATATGTTTAAAGGATGGCCGTGGTCAAACTTAGGGTAAGTTTGACCAAACAGCAGACATCTACAAAACAACATTAGATACATCATGAGGAAGACTAAAGACTAATTGGACGTAGTTAAACGAAAAGGATCCAATCCACAATATGGTTAAAAATGAGTAAAAAAAAATCTAAGCAAAAATCGCTCTCTATTACTTTATTCGACGTCAGAACTAGTCTCCATGTATGGCACGTTAAAAAATAAAAAAATATCCAACTTCAAACTTCAATAGTTCTAAAGTGATTTTGTGTGGATTGGATCTTTTTGTGTAACTACGTCCAATTTTTATCCTATTAACAAAACAGAAGTAATATGCGTACACACTATTAATATCTTTGCGTCACGCAAAGATGTAGGTTCCCACAAGATAAACGCCGAAACTTTTATCTTCTATGCGCAATAATCTTAAAAATGTATACGATATACTTGTATGCTTTCCAAGTCGTAATTCAAACGGTCGTCTTATTATAAATTCCTCTTGTGCTGAGGGTGGCATTACGTTTCGGCGCCTCTGACGCCACTCAAGCTTAGGAACGGGAGCTTGGCGAGGTGCTCCGCACTGTACACCCTCAAGCTTTGCGGTTTTCTAATATATCCCTGCTATTTCATATTTGAGGCACAATTAAACCAATTAATTTAAACTAGTATGCTATTATAACATTTTTATTTGTGTTTTTGTTCGCAGCAGATAAACACTAATAGATGGTGGTCCTAGGAACAAACTTTTTTTTGATTAATAACAAGCTGAATTTTTGTGGCCAGCTTCGTTTTGACAAGATACCTATCTTTTCTATCTTAGAAAAATCTTGAATGAAGATAGAAAAAACAGAAAACTTTAGAGCATTGGACTAAGAAAAGTTTCCACTTTACGTGTAATCCAAACAAGGTGTTTTGAAAAAATAGGGTTGTTTTTAAATTAATATCAATTTAAAAATCCCATAATTCCGAATCTTTAGAGTGAAGAACTCGTCAGCAAAACCATCGAATGTGCCAGGCAAAAGTTTTTTCGTATTTTTCATACAATAATCAAGCGATTAAAGTAAAAACATAATTTTTGTAATTAATCAATGTTTTTCCTACATGGAATTAAAATGTTCGAAGACCTCTAACTTTATTAGTTACCCGATTCAAGATTTATCGAAAATAAAAAAAATGGATGTTTCGTCAAAACGAAACTTGTTCACAAAAATTCAGCTTGATATTAATAAAAAAAGTTTTGTTCCTGGGCTCACGGTCTACAATATTGCTATTTCCCCGTATTGGTCCGGGCCCATCTAGCATTCTACCAGGCAGTTTGTAAAAGGCGGACGATTGGCTATACATATCACTACCATCGTGACTACTAGGTGATAGAGTTCCGCCACGTCTCACCCGGGTATTTTGTACCACTGCCTTAACTATTCCTGCCGCCATAACGTCAAATCTTGTTATTGTCCTATTCCGGTATGGTGGATAATGTAACCGCTAAATTTCTATAATTTTCATTAAGAATGCGCAACAAGGTTAGCAACGCACCATGAATATCTTTGGTGTCTATAAGCGATGGTTTGTCTCTTTCCATCAAGAGATCCTCTGTTTGTTTGCTATTTCATTCTCTAAAAAAATTAACTTAACAACTTTTTTATATCATAAGATAACAAACAAGCAGATGACTCTCCTGATGAAAAAAGCAACCATCGCCTATAGACGTCAAAGATGTTAATAGTGCGTTACTTTTCTATAGTTTTATTGTGTAGTATTAAGACTCTGATGCCACGCCAATAAGTTTACCGGCTACCTTACCCTCCAAACCGTAATAGTTTATTGATATAAGATAGCAAGAAGATGGTTCTTTCATTTGAAAGAGATAACCGACACATATGGACACCAAGGATGTTTATAGCGCGTACTATCCCTGTGACAAGGTTAGATACCTGTATGTATAAGTTTATCTTACCTTATCCTCAAAACCAGGACACGACAGTGACAAGCACTGATGCTATTGCGACAGGAATAGGTAAGGCGGTGGTACCAGACCGAGGCAGGACAATGCAGAACTCTACCACCTAGTAGCCACGATAATGACTCTTAATTGTTCACCATGTGTACAAAATGGTGCATGGTATATTTACACCCGATCACTAATCCATACCAACACGAAGGAATTGAAACGGCGCCATGTATTTCAGCTGGCTATAGTGTCATCTGCGCTGAATATAATATTGGTTATTGGTTCGAATCCAGCCAGGCCAAATATTTTTACCAAAATGAAATAAGTTTTCAAAATGTCCAGCAGTACATGTGTCACTGACAAAATGGCTTCTTTAAGGGTAGGGGTGTCTATATGGGGTGAAGCTGGTGACGTCACATCCGCTTTATGGCTTGATTGAAAAGGGATACATTTAATTGCAAGTTTCTCGGAAAGTGACTCATAGGTGGTAACACAATGAGATTTCATAAATACGACTTTATTTTCGGGAGTCTATACATATAAATAAAATTGTAGTGTGTCTGTGATTTCAGAATAACCAGGCTTTATTGAAGTGTGTTATTTTTACGATACTAATACTACAACCATTTTTTTTTAAATTTCTCTCTGTCTGTCATTCCGTTTGTACGGGGTAATCTCTAGAACGGCTGGACCGATTCTAATGGAATTTTACGAAAAAAAGAGGAGTTTGTAAGGCAGGATATAGGCTAATTTTTATTCGAGGTAGCAAAAGGAAGTAATGATTTGGATCACGCGAAAGAAGTCGCGAGTTATAGCTAATTGTACTTAAGCTAGCAGTTACTTGCAACAAAGGCCATAAATCATTACTTCCTTTTGCATAGTCAAGTAAAAAAGTAGCCTATATCCTAGATAGCGTAGCTTTCCAAAGTTGAAAAAAATCGCTCGAGTAGTTTTTGAGTTAAATCGTAACAAACAAAGAAACAAAAAATAAAATCTTTCCTCTTATACTATTAAAGATAAATATTATAGTTAGTGTGTACCCCTTACTAGGTAATAATTTATTTAATTTGTATTTAATTTTAAATGACATGAGATAATTTTCTGCGAACACGTCAGATTTTCTCTCTACTTATGGGGAGGACATCACCCATAGTGCGGACAACCCTACATTGCTATTGCTATTTTTTTTTTATGGAAGAGGGGGCAAACGAGCAGGAGGTGCACCTGATGTTGAGTGATCACCGCCGCCCATGGACATCTGCAATACCAGAGGCCTTGCAGTTGCGTTGCCGCCCTTTTAAAAATGAGTACGCTCTTTTCTTGAAGGTCCCCATGTCGTATCTGTTCGGAAAAACCCCCGCCGGTAATTGATTCCACAAAAGAGTAGTGCGAGGCAAAAAGTGCTATGCTATAAATATTTATTTATTTATTGAAGGTAAGATGTAGATACATTAGCCTTCAAATTGGTTATTTTGTGACATTTCGATTTCGTTGCTAGTTAGTAACTGTAAATACCCTGAGGATACTTGTGTAAGCGAAACAGCACAAGTTTTATCTATACATATAATAAAATCGTAGGAAAGTCAAAACTGTACATCATCACGCCCCAAGTATTCTTTTAAAAAAATGAATATTTTTTTAAAAGAATACTTGGGGCGTGATCTACAATCGATACCGAAGCCAAAAATATAGTTTTTAGAATTTTTGTCTGTTTGTCTGTTTATCTGTTTGCCTGTTTGTCTGTATGTATGTCCGGGGTAAACTAAAAAAGTACTGCATAGATTTACTTCAAATTTTGCATGAATATTACTAACAGGTCGGGTCAACATATAGGCTACTATCAACATATAGGATATTATCACGCTATCACCTAGCGGGGAGGTGCTGTGTAGAGTAAACGAAGTCCGCGCGGACAAAGTCGCTGGCAACAGCTAGTTAATTAATAAATATTGTAAGAAGTATTGATAAAATGACAAACCCTAAACAGTCATTTCTAATATTCTGCTATTAACTACGGCTTTCGTAAAATATTCAATTTTCACGAAGCAGAAACTTTAACAAAGAGCTTACAATTCCCTTGTTAGTGTCTTTACCTTCAGCGGGGTACAACGAATTGAAAAACTTTGAATGTGAAACTTAAGTGAATGTTTTAGAGTTCTACGTTTAAATTAATGTGCCTAAGGTGCCCCATAGACATACAATAATATTAAGCAATACTTTTATTGTGCAATAATATTGAATACCCCCTTGATTCCAAACGTTCATAAATTCACTCAATATAATTGACAATCCAGTCTCATCAATATTTTCGTGCGAGCAACATGGCTGACAACGAAGTTTTGGCGGCAACGCTGGTGATTTTGTGAAATAAATCTGTATATAATTCTAAATATTCAAGTAAAAACTCCCGTTCTCTATCTTTTATAGCCATTTTGCTTAAATTTACGACACGACCATATATAAACACGGTAACTGACCAAACGCGACCGCTCCAAACTCTGAAGTGAAAAATATTGTGCAATATTAAACCTACACAATGCAAGAATAAAATATTGCGCAATAAAAATTAAACCCGCTCAAACATTCGTTCAATCATTGACAATCTCCAATATTAACCCTAAACGGTCAATAATATTGCACAATACGTAATATTGCGCAATATTATTGTACATCTATGGGGCGCCTAAGCAATCTTCATCTCTTTCTTTGCGCAATATTATACAGTTTGTAAAGAAAATCTTGTCCGATCCGAAAGAGGCATATAGGTTGGTTAAAGGCATTACTGAAAAAAATATTCAAATGACTTTATTTCTGAAAATAAAAAAAGATATCGTTTTTAATATTCGTATTTTTACTTATATTTCCCTAGAGTTAAGCAAATATTTAAAAAATGACAACACCTTGTCGCTGTTTGTTTCATTGTTTCGCTTTGGCGGCTTTCGCGCAAACACCGCGTGGCGCGCTATATGTTTTTCGGCTTTTTACAAAAGAACTTTAAACGCGCCTCACACGCGGCATTCTTTGATAATAGAGTTTACTTATTTGTAGGTATTGTCATATTTAATGTATGAAAATACCATTTAAGATTACTTTTTTATTGGGAAAACTAATTAATTAATATCCATAAAATTATTACACACATGTAACCGTAGTACGGTACCAAATAACACTTTTAATTATCTGACAAGGTTTTCTTTACACACTGTATACTAGCGATCGCCCGCCGCCGGCCGAAAATCGACCGTAAGTTTGATCATATTTATTTGACTATATTTAAATTTCTTCTAAGTTTGACAAGATGAGATGTATGAATATTATGAGGTGTGTAGTAGTAGACGTATAAAAGTCCAAAAATAGAAGGAAAATTGAAGCATGAGCTTGAATGACGAAGTATATTTAGCATATACACGATCTTAGGTGTTGAAGCACGTGTTGTTTTGAATTTTAAAAAAATCCCCGGTTTTTTTCATCATGAAGAAGCTTTATAGGGGGCGTTGCCAAAAAATTTAATTTTTAACGACCACCCTAATAGATTCCAAAGATTAAAATCCAAAGGTTAATAATTCATTGATATATGTGTGGCGGGATGATAATCTTTCGTCTTTAACATAGTACCTGGCAAAATGGAAGATGGTCTATTCTGTGTAGGGGCCCGGACCAAACTGTATAAATGTAGTGATGTGGGTGTTAATCAATAATACTAATACATAGAAATACTGTAATTAATACTGGAACACAGTTAATAAATACCCAAACTCAAATATATTAATATGCTATGCTCATAACAAAAATTATTCTTCCTGTCGGGAATCGAATTTGAATCTCATCGAATGCGTAACCAGGGACACTAGCGTCTCGACAAGTAAACAAATTTAATGTTTAGGTAATGGATAATTTATATTATTAAAAAGAAATAATTTTTAGCTTCCCGCTACCTATGTAAATAAGGAGATTACCTTCTGATTTTGCCGCAACTTTCGAAAATCGAGTTTTCACCAGATCTCCACGTTTTGAGATCCTAGGAACCTTTTCAGACTGTTTTCACGATGACTTCCAATTTATTTTTAGTTACAATAATAAAGGCGCAGTAAAAGTGCAGCAACCGGCTTCCAATCTACTGCATTTTTTATTTATATACTCGACATTCTTCATTCGAACCGCAAGGGACTGGAACATGCTTCCTGAGTCTGTGTTCCCCGACGAGTACAATCTGGGGATCTTCAAGAGAAGAGTGAACAGGTACGTTCTAGGGAAGCGCGTTCCATCTTAGGCCACACCTTAGCTTACCATCAGGCGAGATCGTGGTCAAGCGCTTTCCTATTGATAATTAAAAAAAACTGGAATCCCAGTTTAGATCTATATGGGATCACAAGGAGGGTACACTCTTCCAATTTTTCTTTGTAACATAAGATAGCAAACAAACAGATGGTTTTCCTGATGGAATGAGGCAACCATCGCCTATAGACACCAAAGATGTTAATGGAGCGTTGCTATCCCTATGGCGAGGTCTTAATGCCACATGCATAAGTTACCAGCTACCTATCCCTCTAAACCGGAATACTACAATGACTAGCATTTATACTATTACAGCAGATATAGATAAGATGGTGCAGTGGTACCAGACCCGGGCGATACAAGCAGAACTCTACCACTTAGTAACCATGATGGTAGTGACTCGCGTAGCGTCTATAGTCCAGATGGAGCCCGGATCCAACTCTAAACAAGGTTAATAAATAATCGAGTTCTACAGAAACAAACAAAAACTGCCAAATTAAAATCCCCTCCTTTTCTGAAAATTGGTTTAATAATACTTATAAAATTTTTGCGTGACTTGTGACCAAATAACCCAAAGCTGAACTAACAAACCGACTAACAACTAGACATTTATAAATCTAAATATAGCAACACATGGAGAACGGCGTATTTTGTATTCAAGAACTAGAACCTACTTCCGGTACCCGAGCCATTGAACAATATTTATTTGCATCACTTTGATTTATAGCAATTCATATATAAAATACGGTACACCGCAACGCGACGAATATATGAGAGCTTTTCTTCATACATCATGAAGAATGGCTGTGGAGACGGGATCATACAAGACCCACATCACATATTGTTGCCCTTATTGTTCGTTTATAACATCGGGGTAGACAAAATGAACGTGTTTAGTTGAACTATGATATCAGTAATCTAAGTTAGTTACACAGAATTTGAAACAACAACAGAATTTAAAAATTGAATTTGATGGGGAAATTATATAGATCGCCTGTGGCTGAAATTCAACCATAGACTATATAATAAAATCTCTTAAGTTTGATAGCTGACTTTAGCCGTAAAGAAAATAGTAAGCATACCATGTGTAGATAAACCATGTATATCACATGAATGTAATGTGTGTTATATTTACTTTTGAAATTTAATATATTTCTAATGCATTTTATTTAAAAATATTAAGTTTCTACAGTCCTCCCCAATGTAAACTTTAATTGTGCCAAATTTCGTTCTCCACCGTTAACCGACACTTAAAACATTTTCAGTACCACTATTTTACTACGTATATTTGAAATTTGAATCAATGTACAAAAAAGTATAATGTCAAATAATATTTTTATAACATTTTTGAATCTAATTTTATACGTATAAAATTATTTTTATTAAATTTTTGACATTAAATGGCCACAAATGGTACAGTGACCACAACCGGTCCACTTTATGTCCATTGGTTCATCTATAGGTTCATTTATAGGTTTTGTCACTTTTAAGTACCTAACAAAAACCTAAATTGTATTTGGACCGAAAGAGACCTAAACTCAGATGATTGGAACTAATTTTTATTTACTTTATCTTAGATTACTATAATTTTAGTTCAGCCGAACACGTGAAATCTCCTTTTTATACCTTAACTAGCTGACCCGGCAAACGTTGTTATATATTAGTCATATAAATTACTAGCTGCAGAGTGCAGACCGCTGCATTATAAAAGTTTTTGGCATACAACAAACGTGATTTTTGCCTTTTTTTATAGATGATACGAAACCCTTTTTGTGTAGTTCCGACTCGCACTTGGCCATTTTTTCCATATTTTTATAGGGTAGTATCCGTTTCTTCGATGCCCAATACTAATGCCATGTACCCTAAACTTATTCCTGCCGCAATAAGGTCGGTACTTCAAATCTATTTAAACAACATAAATTCCATCTGCCACGCTGAACTCATTTTACTAGTATGTACAGAGATTTGCATATCAAGCGATCAGTACAGTCGAGGGAATCAAAACATTGCTTGGCCTGTAGGTAAAATTGACTGATTAAATTCCAGTCATTTCAATGAATTTGTTTCTTGAAAAATAGATTTTTCCCTAGTATGTATTAGTACTAAAACACGTCATATATAACAAATATGTTAAAAATATGTTCATCTTCGGTAATAATATATTATGTAGATGTCGCAGGTATATTGTAAAACTCGTGATATTACAATTGCACTAGTGATATTATAATTAAACGACAGATTGTCAATCGACTTCATTTGTTACAATATAACATAATCTACATGTAATAAACAAATTGTTAACCAAACCTAAACAAATTATAAACTAGCTAGTTAACCAAATCAGGGACTGGACTCAAGAGTCGGTATATTCTCTCGGGATATAAATATAAACATAATGGAAACTTTAGGAATGTACAATAGCAGAGCTGCAACAGAGATCAAAGCAAGAGAAATATCGGATCAAACTATACATATTATCTTTGATGGTGCATCGGTCCTTGCAGTTCTAAAAACCAACTGCTTCAACTCTAGCATAGTGTTTGAATGCCACAAATCATTAGGAGCGGCATCAGAAACCAACCAAATAATCCTGCAATGGATAAAAGGACACTGCAACTCTCAGGGCAATGACACAGATGATACACTGGCAAGATACGGAGCAAATAAAAAACTATCAGGTACAGAACCGATAGTGGTCTTGCCATACAGCCAACTTATGACATGGCTAACTGAGAGAACGTATCAACAACAAGAAGCGTTGTGGCTAGCCACAAATGACTGTAAGTAAACAAAGTAAATTGTGCCAACCCTTTCGAAACACCTAGCACAACGGATAATAAAACTCAAAAGAGATGACTTATAAAAGTTGTGAGCAAAATAACAGGACATTGCCATTTAAACCGATACCTATTTAATATAGGTGTAACAGACAGCCCTTTATGCCGCAGCTGCATGGAGGAACAGGAAACCACGTTCTCCTTGAGTGCAGGAGCATGACCGAGCAACAGGCAGGTATCCTAGATAACCCAAAAACTCCTAAGGAAGCATATGAAAACAAAAGCCGTCTTATAAACTTCTGGAAGGAGTTAGGATAGCTGGAATAGGCATAGCCAGCTACATACAAAGGCTCAAATGGCTAGGTGTGGAAAATATAATGGCAAAAAAAACTACTACCCTACCTACCTTACCTTGTAAACAAACGGTTTTTACAATTTTACGTTGATATAAAATGAATTCGTAGAAAAAATTATCTCGATATGTTAAGTTTATACAGACGTACGGACAAACCCCGTGTCTATCTTTAATTCATTTTTTTTACACTAAATAAAATAATTGACTTTTAAAATTACAAATGCATATAAAATCGCAAACTGTTTTATGGCTACTCAATTTAAAAATCGATCTAGAGACCTCAGTATATATCAAGCAAGCTTATCATTTAACCAGCAAAGCATCATATATATTCCAACAAATTTCAATACAAACACCAAGTCCTTAATGTTACAGCGAAAGTTTTGTGAAAATTACGTGAATTATACGGTGCGCCCTCATTAATCCCCCATGTAGGTAGCTTTGACTTTTTGAAATTATAAACTTTGCCTTCAACATTGAAATGTTTAACACAAGTAAATACAAAGTTTCAAGCTTTTGCATTAGTAAAAATTATAAGTATACAGTGTTATGTGTCTATAAAAACCTTTTCCAATTCGAAAAGAGCGCGTGTGTCGATGACATTAAATAAAATAAAATTAATAAAAAAAAAAAGCCTTTATTTCCTTATCCTAGATTCCATTTCAAATGTTGGTTTGTTAGTGTTTTGTTAGCTATTAATTTTGCTTATTGTCTAAATGTTAGTAAAAGTTAGTTTTTGCTGTTGGATATGGACCCCTCTTCGGGTGAAGGCCTCCTCCAGTCTTTTCCACTCATCTCTGTCTTTGCCGATAGTTTGCCAGTCCTGTCCTATTAATTCGGTTATATCGTCAGCCCATCGTCTTTTCGGTCTCCCTACCCTTCTTTTGCCGATTGGCCCTTTCCACTTTGTAGTATTGAGAGTCCACCTGTTATCTGCATATCTCGATACGTGACCTGCCCACTGCCATTTCAATTTTAGAGCTTGTGTTACGGCATCAGTTATCTTTGTTTTCTGTCTGATTTCTTTGCTCCTGATTTTTTGTATTTTTCTTATGTTTAGGATACTTCTCTCCATAGCTCTTTGTGCTGTTATGATCTTTTGTTTTGCTTTTGTTGTGTAAATCCAAGTTTGGCAGCCATACAGTATACAAGGCAGTATACAGGTGTCTAATATCATTTTCTTAAGGTTTATAGAGTAGTCTCCTTTCAGAATTTCTTTGAGTGACCAGAATTTCTTCCAGGCTATGTTTGTTCTTCTTTCAATTTCATCTTCATTGTGTGTTTTTGAAAATGATATTTGTTTGCCTAGGTAGATGTAATTGGGGACATATTCTATAGACTTTTCTCTCACGTTGATGGGCCGTTCTCTGCTGTTTGTCATGATTTTGGTTTTTGTAGCATTCATCTCTAATCCTACCTCAGAGCTTGCTTGCGCAAGAGAGCGGAGCATATCTTGTAATTCTTTTGCTGTTTCAGACAATATAACTATGTCGTCCGCGAATCTGAGATGACTAAGATAACTGTTGTTTATTTTTATGCCTTTAGTTTTCCAGTCTGTGCTTCGAAACACATCTTCTAAAACAGCAATAAACAGTTTAGGTGACAGGGGGTCCCCTTGTCTGACTCCTCTTTCGATTTTAATAGCATCGCCTCTAGACTCCAACCTTACGTTGCTTACACTGTTGTTGTATATGTATTTTAAAATCTTTATATATTTCGAATTTATGTTTAAATTTTTTAGTGCTTTCCATATAGAGTTGTGACTTATGCTGTCAAATGCTTTGCTGTAGTCTATAAAACCCAGATAAAGTGGCTTATTACGCTCTTCGTACTTTTCTATAACTTGTTCCAGTGCATGTATATGATCTAGTGTGCTAAACCCGGAGCGAAAGCCAGCTTGTTCTATTGGTTGTGCATTTTCAATCTGTTGTGTTATGCGTTTAAGAATTATAGATGAGAAGATTTTGTATATGTTTGCCAGTAAGCTGATAGGTCTATAGTTGTTGATATCGAGTGGATTGCCTTTTTTATATATTAGTATGATGTCTGACTTACACCATTGAGTTGGTACCATTTCAGTTTCTAGTATGAGGTTAAATAGTTTTGTGAGAGGTCTAAGTAAAACTGGGGCACCTATTTTTAAGGCTTCGTTTGTGATTCCATCGGGACCAGGACTCTTATCTGATTTTAGTTGTATTAGCTGGTTGTATATCTCTTTTTCATCTATCGATCTTATTTTTTCCATGTTATAACCAAAGTGTGATTCGTTGGCTTCGTCGCCGGTTTTATTTTTGTTTTTGTATAGTTCTTGGTAGAAATTTGTTGCCTGCTGTATGATTTCTTGTCTTGTTTTAGTTTCTATATGTTGATCTTCTAATTTTTGTATCCACGTTTTTCTTAAGTTTAATTCTTTAAATGCTTTCTTTGCGCTTCTGAATTTGTTTAGATTTTCTGTTATTATCCTTTGTCTGTGCTTACTGTAGTCTTTTTTTATCGCTTTGCTAGTTTCCTTATATAATTTGCTTAGTTCTTTCTTTGTATTTGCATCTTTATTCTTTCTTATTGTTAATTCACTGCGCTTGCTAATTAAGGCTATTGTTTCTTTGCTAAATATATTGTGTCTTTTTTCTTTTTTAGGAGTGGCTTGGTTAGTCAAACTTTTTGTTATAATTGTTTCTAGCGCGTCATAGTAAGATTGTACATTTCTGGTATCCAATAAATTATTTTCGATGTTTAATTCAAGTTTTTCTATGTATTGTCTTATTTCTTCTTCAGTTTTCAGAAGTTTTGGTGATTGTTTAAAGCGTTTTCTGCTTCTTTTCGATTGGTTTAATAAGAATGTTGCTCTAAGTAATCTATGATCTGTTCGGAACTTTACGTTATTGAGAACTTCATAATTTTGTACTATGTTTGGGACATTTGTCATGATGTAGTCGATTTCGTTTTTAACACTTTCGTCTGGTGACTTCCAAGTCCATCTTCTGCTGGGTCTTTTTTTGTAATAAGTGTTGATTATTGCTAGTTTATATTCAAATGCATATTCTATTAGTCGTTCACCTCTTTCGTTTCTTTGGCCTAGCCCATACTGTCCCATGACGAGTTTTTCTTCCTTTTTTGGTTGCCCTATTTTGGCATTGAAGTCACCTAGTACTATGATTTTTTCATCGGCTAGAGTGTGAGCTTTTTCTAGATCATTGTAGAATTTCTTTATTTCCGTATCATCTGATCTTTCCGTGGGTGCATATGCCTGAATTATGGATATGTTTAGTTTGCCAAATTTCATATGTAATAACGCTACACGCTCCGAGATGCCAGTAAAGTTAGTTATATTATTTCTCCATTCCTTTTTTATTAGAAATCCGACTCCATACAATCCCTTTGTTTCTCCTATATAGCAAAAAACATAGTCTGAGTACTCTTCTATGTGGCAACCCATTTTCCTTGTTTCTGAGAGTCCTAATATATCACAGTTTATATCTTTCAGTGCATTATTGAGTTCTAAGTATCGGTGTATTGATGACAGAGATCTAACATTATAAGTTCCAATTTTTATACAGTACTTAGAGTCATTGTCTGGTCTAGTGGTTTTTTGTTTTTTCCCTGGAGGGTTGTGGTCGTTATCTTCCACGGGGACCAGCCGGCTTGGAAGATGTGTGTTATATGTTGACGTAGCTTTCTCTGATTGCTTGTCGTTTTCTGGGAGAGGCTGGCCGGTTCGTTTCTAAATATTTGTGGTGTTGGCTTGTGTGTTTGTTTTGTTATTATTATTTTTGCTCGTAAGATAGTTTAGTATGCTCGGTTTAACTACGTTTTCGGTAAAACTTGAAGACCTTTGTACTGTATGAGTGCTCAGGGTTTTGTTTTTTTTGTTTGCTTGAGGTATCTGCTCGGCATTGTTATTTGCATTATTCTCTGGAGATTTTGATAGGTTTCTTTTATTGTTTTTCTGTTCTTTGAATGAATTATTTAATATAATGAGCTTGTCATATTTAATTATGGCTGTATTACCTTTTTCTCTTTCAGCTTTCACTTGTTCCTGTAGTTCTCTTCTTTTTTGTAATACTAATTGGGGGTAATCTTCTTTTATATAATACGGCGTCTCTTTAAGAGCTCCTTTGCCTTTCATGATATCAATCTTCTTACCAAGAGTTGTGAACGTAATAACTATCGGTCGAGGCTTTTCAGTCTTCTTCCCTATTCTTCTGATTGCTTGTAAGTCTCTATGATCTACTTGTATTGAGAAGTATTTATATACAAAGTCTACAATAATCTTTTCTAAATTTGAGTAGGATTTTTCATGTTCCTCTAGGCCAAAGAAGACTAGATTGCGTTGTCTTGCTTGTCTCTTCATAAAATGTAATCTTAGCTCTTGATTTTCTACCCTAAACTTAAGGTTTTCATGTTTTTCTTCTAAACTTTTTAATTTTTCTTCTAATATTTTATTTATATTCAAAGTCGATGACATTAATAAAAAATAATAAAATGATTCTATTTACAACGTAAAATTTGTATTTTTAACATCAAAGAGTCAATCAACAATTCTGTTTCGTAACACTTTTGAGTAGTTTTTTTTTTTCAAAATTTATGTGAGACAACCCTTAGGGTAAGTTAAACCGCAAAGGTTGTCTCATAAAAATCTATCCAATAAAAGAAGAATTATCAAAATCGGATCATTATTAAAATCAGTTAGTGAACAATCAATCATCCCTTATTTACGGACTTTTATAGTTGTAATTTAAAACAAAACATAAATGGGATCACCCTTCGGGGTATATCGATTTCAATAAAAAAAGAATTATTAAACCCGGAGTACTGTAAAATGTAATGCGTGATCTGACATAAAAAAAATATGTTTAGGATCGAAAATCTCGTTTTTCGTCGATTAAAATTAAAAATATATGGATTTCACATTTATCTTCAAATTTCGTTAAAATTAAAAGAATATTTTAAGCAGAATAATACGACGTCAAGTTAGCAGCCGCGCGCTGGCGCCAACAACATCAAAGAGCTATTTGACCCACTCGATTCTCTCTGACACCCTGTAAGAGTAAAGTCGTAAAGGTATAAGAAAAATCTAACTCAGCACAAAATCTTGAAACTATCTGACATATGAAGATAAAATTTAGGAAGGCGATGATAGATTGTAAATAAAATACGTCAGTTAAGAAAGGATTTTTGAGATAAAATTTAGGAAGGCGGTAGATTGTGAATAAAATTCGTCAGTTAAGAAAGGATTTTTGAGATAAAATTTAGGAAGGCGGTAGATTGTGAATAAAATATGTCAGTTACTAGGTGGTAGAGTTCTGCATTGTCTCGCCCGGGTCAGGTATCACCGCCTTACCTATTCCTGCCGCAATAGCGTCAGTGCTTGTCACTGTCGTGTTCCGGTTTGGAGGGTAAGGTAGCCGGTAAACTTATGCATGTGGCATTAGACCTCGCCACAAGATAGCAACGCACCATTAACATCTTTGGTGTCTATAGGCGATGGTTGACTCTTTCCATCAGGAGACCCATCTGCTTGTTTGCTATCTTATGACATGTTAAGAAAAGATTTTTGAGATAAAATTTAGAAAGGCGGTAGATAGTGAGTTAAATACGTCAGTTAAGAAAGGATTTTTGAGATAAAATTTAGGAAGGCGATAGATTGTGAATAAAATACGTCAGTTAAGAAAGGATTTTTGAGATAAAATTTAGGAAGGCGATAGATTGTGAATAAAATACGTCAGTTAAGAAAGGAATGAGCGAATTTTGTATAACGATAGGTACTTGGTTCTTTTAGTATTCAGTCAGTCAGTAATATACAAACGTTCACATATCATAAATGTAAAAGTTTGTATGCTAGGGTGCTTGGTCCTTTTTAATCAATTACGAAAAAACCGCTTGACTGATTTGGATGAAATTTTGCACACAGCTAGATGATGGCTTGCACAGTGGATTGAATTGGACTTTTTGGGTGGAATTAAATATTTTATCCCGGAAAAGTAAGTTGTTCCCGTGGGTTTCACCAAAAATTAATGCAGACTGCTGGTTCTTTTTTATATTATAATATAGCAAACAAGCAGATGGGTCTCCTGATGGAAAGAGTCAACCATCGCCTATAGTTGCCAAAGATGTTAATGGTGCGTTGCTATCTTGTGGCGAGGTCTAATGCCACATGCATAAGTTTACCAGCTACCTTACTCTCTAAACAGTAACACGATAGTGACAAGCACTGACGCTATTGCGGCAGGAATAGGTAATGTGGTGGTGCCAGACGGGCGGGCCGGGCGAGACAATGCAGAACTCTACCACCTAGTAGCCACAATGGTAGTGACTGGCATAGCCAATCGGTCGCCTTTTACGACCTGGCAGTTGGCCTATTCTTCAAAGGAGCCCGGGACCAACAAGGGAAAAATGGTAACCCAATAATTATAAATGCGAATTGTTTTTTTGTTACGATTTTGCAGCTCAATCGATTTTATTGTATTGTTGAAGATCCGAGGTGAAAAATAGGCTACATTTTTTTCAAAAATCAACCCCTAAGGAGCTAAAATAGAGGATGGAAAATTGTATGAAAAACTACATGGACTACATGTTAATCAACTAGCAGGGAAAGCTGCGTTAGTCATTTAGTCCATGCTAATATCATAAATGGGAAAGTGTGTGTGTTTGTATTCCGTCTTTTAACGGCAAAACGGAGCGACGAAGTGACGTGATTTTTTAAGTGGAGATAGTTGAAGGGATGGAGAATGATATAGCATAGGCTACTTTTTGTCTTTTTCTAATCTCCCCACTTCCCTAAAATGAATTTAATGCGAGCGAAGCCGCGGGCAAAAGCTAGTATATTATAAATGTGAAAATTTGTACGTTTGGATGTTTGTTAATAATGCAAAAATGACGGGACCAATTCGGATGAAGTTTGGCTCATGGTTAGATGATGACCTGCAGGACATAGGATATTTTTTATTACGGAAAACGCATTGTTTGGTGGGATTTATTAGAACTTTTACAACGCAGCAGATAATACGATGTGAATAAATGATTTTTTATTTTTTTTAAATTACACTGCATAAATACACACACACATATCTTTACGCCAGATCCCTCACGGGGTAAGTAGAGAGAGCCGAGTGCCATACATCACAATCCTTGCAGGCTTGACTCGCTTCCTCCACATAAATAAATAAATGATATTTTACTAAATGCGCATTATTTTTTATTGACACAATTTCGACTTTTCAGTGGTCCCATTTAATTAAAAAATGCAACAAAAAGGCTACGAAACCAAGGGATATAACATTTCGTGGTCTCTTTTTTATTAAAAACATATAAAATAACCATTTTTCATAATTTTGCGTTAAAATATTTTTTGAATTGTTTAACTAGTAAACATCTAATAGTAGTAACAACAGGTAGGTAATTGTAGAAGAGGAAAATTGTTGGAAAGTGAATAAAATCTCGAAATTGACAATAATGGAAACGCTATAGTACACGCCAGGCTGCAAGAACTTCAATTTGTTGAACTGAACTTGATTACTTTCTGCTCTACGACCTGCAAATACTCTTATGGACAAGATTGTTACTTATTCCGATTTTAAATCTGTAATAAAATGTAGTGCAATGTTGTAGTATTATTTTGTTTCAAGCCATTAGTGATAAATGCTCTGATGATGTTTAAATGTAATAAGACCAGTAGTCCTTTAATATTAAAAAGACGAAAATTTGGATGTATGAATGTTTGATACTAAATCACGCGCAAATTACTGAACGAATTTGGATGAAATTTGCCACACATGTAGATGATGATCTGAAATAGCACATAGGCTACATTTTAACCCGGAAAAGTTGCGAAATTTACCAAAAACTTTTATAATGCAGTGGGCTGCACGGTGCAGCTAGTAGTCACGTAGTACTGACAGATGTGGCCTTGCGGTAAAACACAGGGTAAAAGGCTTTTCTAAATTTAACCCCTAAGGGCTTGAAATATAGTATAAAAGTTTATATGAAATCTATATCGACGACAGAATAAATTACTAGCGGGCGAAGCTGCGTGTGTCAGCTAGTTTATAATAATATCACTTCGTTTGCTGAGAGGTTAGCGACTTTAACTGCGCAATCGATGGGGTCCGGTTTCGATATATATATATATATATATATATATATATATATATATATATATATATACCAAACAATTATTATATATAATTACGTATTTTATATATATTATATTACTAAATGCACATGGACGTATTACACAGCACATAATATTATACCTACAAAAAATATCATTTTTACTATTTTTTTTATCTGTCTGTTGACTCTGTTTAATCCGGCTAATCTCTGAAACGACTGGACTTTCACTGGCAGGTAGCTGATGCAATAAGGAGTAACGCTTTCTCACGCAGACGAAGTCGCGGGCACAGAATATATATATATATATATATATATATATGCCAGATTGTCTTGCTTCCTCCACATTAATTACTCTCTTTATGCTCTCTTCTTTTATATTAAATTAAAGCACTTCAACACAACACGATATTTTTAGAAAGAAAAAGAAATTATTTATTTGCCAGAATATGGGAGTAACAAGTTATTAAAATTTGATTAAGTTACCAACATATTCTACCATGATATAGAGAAAATATTTAAATTATCTTTGATGATATGGTGTGCAAATATTTAAAAATTATAATTATTTATTATTAAACTAAAAATGTTGTGAGTCGATTTTTTTACAATTACTACGGGATCGGAACGCGGCCACACATTAAGAAGATCCGACGGAAGAAACTCAGCGGGCTTGTGTTTTTTTTTTTCAATTATAGTTACATTTTACAAATTACAAACATTATTTCACATCACAACACTTATTTCTATAATTTACAAAATTCATTTTTTGTTTAATTAAAATATTGACATTTTACAAAGTTTAAAGACAGAAGAAAGGTAATTAGAAGAATAGATAATTTGTAACAATTTAGTTAAGTTGTACAATTTAATGTATATTTATCAACATGTTCTACCTTAACCTTACCTTGGTGCATAAATTACATTTTTAATATACAATTTTATAAATCAACATACTTGTAATTTAAAAAGAGTAATTTCTAATTCATGTTAGTTTAAATTTATTAATTACAACGTTTTTTTTATAATTTTAAAATAAACGATAAGAATAGAAGATTTATTCTAACACAATCATTATGTTTTTTAAAGTATTAAGAAAAACAATTATTCAGAGGTAATTTCATGTTCTTTACTATGCCTTCAATTCATTTGCCATTTAAAAAATGCTACTCCTGCTATAAAATCTTGAACAAGTACTACTTCAAGAACCATTATGATTTGCTCGTAAAAATGTACAGGCGCTTATTTTACCGAAAGTTTATTTCTATAATAAAACGTTAGGGACAAAATAGCTTTATACACATTATTCTATAAGTGCCGTATAGTAAAAACAATCTAATAACGAATAGTAAATATTCATATGTACCAGAGAAGCCGCAGAGGAAACAAGTTTGAGATATAGAAAACCTATTGGTTGAATCAAGTATTTTTTTACAGCATGATAGAAAATAAAAAATAACTCAAGTGGCAGTCGAACTCACGAAGGAAGGAACCCTTCCTTATAATATAATCTATAAAAAACGGCAAAAAGATCACGTTTTGCCACCTCTTTCCGCCTGTCATCTAGAGCCAGAAGAGTGGTTTCCGAGGGCCAATTTTCTAGGTGGTAAGTTCAGCATTGTCTCGTCCGGGTCTGGTACTACCGCCTCACCTATTCCTGCCGCAACAGCGTCAGTGCTTGTCACTGTGTGTTCCGGTTTGGAGGGTAAGGTAGCCGGTAAACTTATGCATGTGGCATTAAACCTCGCCACAAGATAGCAACGCCTTTAACATCTTTGGTGTTTATAGGCGATGGTTGACTCTTTCCATCAGGAGACTCATCTGCTTGTTCGCTCTTGTATAAAAAAAGGGCGGATCCAGCATTCGGATCAGGGGGTCACATATTTGAGATTCAGTCAGGATAGACTAATTCTTATTTGTATGCAATAATAAATCCATGATTCGGGGGGGGGTCATGACCCCCATGTTCCCCCGAATTATGGATTTATTATGCCCCCCCTCGATCCACACATCCGTTTGGGAGTAAGCGTTGACGAAAAATTTTGAAAAATGTGTTTTTTTACTTAACTATGAAATTTCTCAACCAATAACTTTTTTTGTCTTGTACAATATTTTAGTACTTACATGAAAAACTACGTCGAATGCCGTTTCAAGAATTTAAATCGAATTAAATTTTCAAAAGTTACAGCTTGTCAAATATTTTTTCAAGCGTCATTAATAAATCCCGAACGAATAAACCGATTTTGACGCAATTTATGTATTGAGCGCAGTTTTTTGGGGAATTGAGATGATTAGATTATGTACGCAATTTGTACATTTATTTCAAAGTTATATTAAAAAAAAAACTGTTTCGCCATAATGTTTTTTTTAAGTTTTCTCAATTTTTTTAAAATATCCTGGTCCAAATTAGTTTAAATTTACATACAGACATACTGCCGTCATCGTAAAAATATTCGGAAAAGGCCGTGGGACTTCCAAACGTGAAGATTTGGATGAAAACTTGATTTTAGAAAATCGGGACAAAATCAGTAACTTTCTTATCTACATACGCGGGAAGTTTTAGCCAATTAAAAAATCAAAAAAATTATTAAAGTTACTATTCAAATATAATTTATTAAATATAAAATTGAAATCTTTATTATAAACATTTTCCCCCTTCTATCTCTCATTTCCAGTAAATTGTTAAAAAAAATGTAATCGAGATTTGTCATTTTTTTTTTACTTTTTAAATTGAGCTTTTAATAATGCTGACAAACACTCGTTATACAGATTCATTGACTATCCCTAGGTTCCGAGGTTTTGCAATTTTTATGCCTAACGGCACTCCACTAATAAGTTGATTAGGGTATTGAAAAATAGGACTCGACCGATCCATTTTATAAAACATTTACTTCATTGTCAGTGTTCTAACATTTTTCTTTCAGAAGATTTTTCACAAGTTTAATAAATACACGATCATTTTCTTCTGATTTAAGTAATTTAATCTAGTAATTTGTTATATATTTTCACACACATTATATTTGGTCCATTTTTAATTTTGATAACGGCAATCCTAAATTATATTTAAATCTGCTTGTGAAGCGTCGTGGAATATTAGTTTCATTTTTAATAAATTGGGGATATTTTCTGATAAATTTAATTGCTTCCATAGTGTACATTGATATTAATAACAACAATGAATTTTATTCCTTTAAAAGTTTAAAGCTATAAACGTGAAAGAAATGTTTAATTAAAACTATGTCAAGCGCCATTTTTGACAGTTGACAGATGCACAGATAAGTTTCGCGCCAACATCGCACCTTAGCCTTTTCCGGAGTCGATTTGCCGGCGTGCGTGTTTACTCTGTATCGATCGACGTCGCAATGCGGCGGCACGCCACCGGCTGATTTCGTCTTGGCATTACTTAATGATAAACTTATTACGTAAGAACTTTGAAATATTCTTAATTTAATCTATTTTTATACAAAGAATACTAAAGAATTTAATGGCTCTCCTGAAGAGAAAACCATCGCCTACTGACACTAGAAATGTAAATTGTGCGCTGCTATCTATGTGGCAGGAATGGAACATCAAATGCATAAGTTAATCGGCTACCTTACCTTCTGAACCGGAACACAACAGCGACAAGCACGGATTCTTCTGCGGTAGGCATAAATAAGGCGGTGGCACCAAAACTCGGCTGAGACATTACAGAACTCTATAATTTAGTTAGAATTCACGATGTGACACTTTAACGAGATGCCTTTTCAGTAAGGTGGTTGATTTGGTCCTCATTTAAAAAATACATTAAGTATGGTATCTCTCATTCTGCCAGGCAGCTTATTAAAGAGGACTGATTGGATAAATATTTCTCTACCATCGTGACTACTAGGTTGTAGAGTACCGCAACATTTGACCCGGGTACGATACCACTGCATTGCCTATTCCTGCCGCTATCGCATCTATCTTTAGACCGCACCCGTTGGTTAACTGGTTAGCGATCCTGACCAATGGGGTTCGGATTCAATTCCTGATAGGGACAAACATTAGTGTGATGAGCATAGATGCTCGTTATGTTTATTTTACTGCTTGTCACTGTTGTGTTCTGATTTGGGGAATAAGGTAGTGGATAAACTTACGCGTTAGGCATTACCATCTCACCACAGGGAAGGCAGCGCACGATTAACATTTGTTATATATAGGCTTATCTTTTTACCGTACCGTATCTACATGTTTGCTATCCTATGTTATAAGGAAAACCTATTTTTTAAAGGGGCGCCGGATAATCCCGGAAAAAAAAATTAAAAATACGTAACTCGTAAATTAAATTCCTATATAATTTCCTATAACGGCTCTAGATAATTTCAGGATCGACTCGTATTACTAAGGATTATTCTATAAGGAAAAACGCCTATATTATTTTTGTGTTATAGCACTCACTTTAGGGCTTTAGGGAAATGGTCGCAGGTTCAATCACCGCGTGTCGATGTTTTTCTTTGCTGTTTTTAAAACGCCTATAATATAGTATTATTTTTAGTGGGATTCGAACACGTACCCTGATGGTCAACTTATGTAGAGTATGTAAAACTCGATTGATAGTTACATATTATATGTATTTCTAATGGATGTTAATTTATAATTTTAGAGATTTCTGTAGTCTTCGGCAACGTAATTTATAACTGTGATTGTTTTAAAAAGAAGTACAAAGTTTTTCTTTACGTATTAATATATATAGAGATGAAACTCTAAATACATTTTGATATGCAGCTAGATAATATAAACATAAAGATCACAATGCGTCGTGAATTAAATTATTTTATGTTATTTTCACACAAAGGGTTCCGTATAATCTTACCATTTTTAATCTGTACAATGTATGTTTTATGTGTAACCATTTGCCTTCTTGCCAGTCAGTTTGTAAAAGGCGGCCGATTGATCATACGTTTTATATCCATCGTAACACTTCTGTAAAGTTTCTACAATGTCTCGCCCGGATTTGGTATCATCTATTTCTGTCGCAATTAGTGCCAGATTATTTTTTATTTTTTTAATATATGTACCATGTTCTTGACACCGGCTCGCTACTAAGATTCCTCAGTGCAAAAATATGCTTACAATTTAAACCTAGAAATATGTCCTAAGCAATCTATGCTTGTGCGTGCCCCTCTATTCAATCTCAAAAGTATTGTCTTTAAAAATAATGACATATTTTTATATAATAAAACAGCAAACAAACAAGCGGAAGACTCTCCTGATAGAAAAAGACGACCATCGCCAGTAGAAACCAAAGGTATGAATTTTGCTATCCGAGTGGCGAGGTATTAATGCTACAACCGGAATATGACAGTGACAGTCAATGACGCAATTGCCGCAGGAATAGGTAATCCGGTGGTACCAGATCAGGTGAGAGACAATACAGAAATCTACCACCTATAATCACGATGCTAGTGGCTCGTATAGCCAATCATTCGCTTTTTACGAACTGCCCGGCTGAACGGCAGATGGTATATTAGCAACCCTGACTCCGCATCAATGGGGCTCGGGTTCGATTCCAGTCAGGGGCAGACATTTATGTGATGAGCATAGATGTTTGTATTTCTGGGTTGGGGTGTTTATTAAATATATTTGAGTATTTATTTATATGTACTTCTATGTATTATCTTACTTCTACTAAGTACTAGTACTTCTAAGTATTATTTTTGACTCACACCCGTACTAAAGGCAAATAAATTGCTTACTTTAGGATTAGATCAATTCGTGTAAAATCGTCCAGAGATATTTATCATTTATTATTATTTACTAATATCTGGTTGACCGAGCTTCGCTCGGTTTTTCACATACCCATATCTTGGGAACCGAGCTTTTCTTGGACCTGGAACCTTGATAAATCGATTCCTTGACCCAAAAAACCCCTGATTTGTGACTTTCATGAAAATCGTTGGAGCAGTTTCTGAGATCGTTGATATATATATTTATATATATGTCGCAGTGAAATTGTCAATACCGTTAGATTATAATTTACCTAAGTGATATTATAATTTAACTGCTAACCTAACCTAACCAAATTATAAAATCCCTAGGTAGATTATAATCTAACGACTATTGACAATTTCACTGCGACAAGAATTGCTCGTTCAAAGGTATTAGATATTTACACAAGGTAGCAGAGTAACGCAACGTCGCGTCCGGTTATTTGGCACCACCGCCTTACATATGTCTACCTCAATTGCGTTATTACTTATTACCCTCTTAGAGATTTAAGGAGGGTAAGGTAGCTGGTAAACTTATGCATGTGGCATTACTATCTAGCCACACAAAATGATTTACTTCCGACTTGAGAAATAGATTTAGATCATCACGACTCCACCCTAAGCCGAGGTTCGGTCTCGCAGGAGACACCCTTAGGTCGGAGAGCGTACAGCATCACACCTTTAAATTCTGGCTGAGCACTGCTCGCACCTGCGACCGGTGAAGCTGTGACGGCCCATAAGGCCAGCAGTAATTCAGATATTCCGAAAAAAATATATACACCAGAAACTTATGCATGTGGCATTACACCTCGCCACAAGTTAGAAACGCACCATTAACATCTTTGGTGTCTATAGGCGATGGTTGACTCTTTCCATCAGGAGACCCATCAGCTTGTTTGTATGTTATAAAAAACTTATCTTTGTTGTCTATAGGTGATGTTATCTCTTTCCATAAGCAGACCCATCTTCTTGTTTACTATTTTTTATCATAGGATAGCAAACAAGCTGGTGGACCTTCTAATGGAAAGAGACAATAATTGCTTGTAGGCGCCAAAGATATTAACAGTGTGTTCCTATACGTTTGGCAGAGACTAAAAGCCAAATGTATAAAATTACCGGCTACCTTACCCTCAAAATTGGAATACGATGACGACCAGCACTTTAATAAAGTTACAAAACCCTACCACCTAGTCACAACGGCTGGCACAAACTTATTAGACTTCTCTCGCCTTTTACGAGATGCCTAACAATAACTTAATTAATCTTTCCTTCAAAAGGGCCCCCAACCAACACGGAGGATATCGCAAGAAAACGCAATAATCGCTTCAGGGTAATGCTAAAATGTGTTAAATCCCTTCGTTTTGCTAGCCAATAAATTGTTGAATCTTAATGAATCTGGACATCTATTGACATTTAACTCGTGCGTCATAAGAGTCAAAATGACTTAGCAAGTAACAAATGCAATATTGTTCAAACATGTATATTTATAAGGCTTTACGTTAGTGTTGTAGAGAATCGAGTCCTAAAATCTTAGTATATTGGAACTTAAATACTTTTCGAAAACTTCAGATCTTTTTTATGAGACCAAATTCAGCTGAAGTCTCTATAAGGCTTTTCAAATGGCGAGTCATGACTACGGCCTAATAAATTATTTACTTTCGACTTGAGAAATAGATTTAGATAATTTTGTTGTTTTTAATTTAATTATAATTAATTGATATGAAAATAAATAAAATTATTAATAAATAAAATCTATATTTATGCAAAGCTGAGGAAACGAAGAAGGATATTATCGACCAAATTCTACCACCTCTTCTCATCTTCCAGTTTCAGTACAAAACTTCAATTTCGATTCGAGTCATGCGAAATGACTCGAATCTCAAATGTACGGTTAAAGTTTAATTCTCTTACATCCCTACTTTATAGACCGTGGTCCCACGAATATTTTTTTTTAATTAATAACAAGCTGATTTTTTGTGAAAAATTTCGTTTTGAGGATTGTCTCCTCAATGTTGTCTATCCTCGAAAAATCTCGAATCGGCTCTAATAAAGTTATGGGGCTTTGAAAATTTTGATTCGGTGTAGGAAAAATATTTATTAATAACAATAATTATTCTTCGACTTTAATCGCTTGATTATATTATGAAAAACACGATGAAACTTTTGTCCTACACATTCGATAGTTCTTCTGAGTCCTCCACTCTAAAGTTTCGGAATTATGAGATTTTTAATTGACCTTAATCTATTCCAAACAACCAAATTTTTTTTATAGAAGAGGGGGGAAAACGGACAGGAGGCTCACCTGAGGGTGAGTAATTACCGCCGCCCACAGACAACTACCAGGGGTCTTGTAGTTGCGTTGCCGGCGTTTTAAGATTGAGTAAGCTCCTTTCTTGAAGGTCCCTAAGTCGTATCCGTTCGAAAAAAATTCTGCCGATAGCTGGTTCTACATAGGGGTAGTGCGGGGCAAATAGTGCCTCGAGAATCGCACGGTTGTGGACTTCCAGACATCGAGATGGTGAGTGAGGATGAAATTTTGAATTTTGTCGCTATGTACGAAGGTGAAATTTGGCGGCAGGAATTAATTCAAACAGTTCCTCGGAACACTGCCCATGATAGAGCTAGTAAATGATGCAGAGTGATTCCAAATCTCTACGTAACGCCAAAGAATTAAGCTGATTTGAAATAGTCTCGTTATCGACGATTAGAGCCGCCCTACGTTGAATGCGATCAAAAGGAAGGAACTGGTACTGAGGAGCCCCGCCCATAAATGAGAGCAGTACTCCATATGAAGCCAGATTTGCACCTTATAAAGCAGTAAAGGCCGGTGTGAAGTACTGCCTAGCCCTGCAAAGAACTCCCAACTTTTTAGAGGCTAATTTAGCCTTGCCTTCCAAGTGACCACCGAACTGAACGTCACTCGATATGTCGACTCCAATTATTCCAATACTGGCTGAGGCTTTCAGGGAAGTATTTTCAAAACGAGGAGATACGACGAAGCGTGATTTTTTAGCGGTAAACGTGCAAACTTGTGTCTTATTGAGGTTAAGCTGAACAAGATTTAATTGACCCCACTCCGAAGCTACGGAAAGTTGTTTTTCAATTTCTGACACAAGTTTGTTCCGGCACTCGTTGACGTGTTCCCGAGGAATTTCACTACGGCCGGAATATAAAGCATCGCCTGTACTGGCATCCGCATAACAATAAATGTTGCTTGATCGCAACATGTTTTTAATGTGTAGAAGAAACAGCGCAGGCGATAGCACACAGCCTTGAGGAACACCATCATTGGCGAGCTTAAAGTCAGAGCATGCAACATCAACGACCTTGATACTCCGATCCGTCAAAAACTGGTGGTCTTATTGCACAATCTCGAAGGTAGCCCACAAGATGGGACCTTTGAGAGAAGTGCCTTGTGCCATACACGATCGAAGGCCTTCGCTATGTCCAAACTAATTGCCAATACCTCTTCCATATTCTCCACCCCATCCGCCCACCGATGTGTTAAGTAAACCAGAAGATCACCAGCTGAGCGTCCGTGTCGAAAACCGTACTGACTGTCACTAATCAGCTGCTCTAGATATCAGCTTGTGCTTCTCTAGGTTTTTCTCACGACAGCTTGTTAATTATTATTGTAATTCAAGGCAAACAATTTCTTACACGTAATGTGGAATTTTTTTTAGTCCGACACTCTAAACTTTTCTTTTTTATCTATCTTTATTAGTTACCAGATTCGAAATTTTTCGAAGATAGAAAAGATGGTTGTGTCCTCAAAACGAAGCTGTTCACAAAAATCAGCTTGTTTCAGTGTTAATCAGCAAAAAAAGTTTGTTCGTGGGACCATGTTACGTTACGTTTTACGGACACTTATATAACTTGGACTAATGAATAGCGCGTTCCCTAGTGAAAGCATCCAATCGCCTATATTATTGTTTCTGTGAGTTGTTCCATTTTACACTAGTCGATAAATCCCTGTGTCCAGTTATAATTGTCGATAAATACTCCCACTGATTTAAAAACTACGTATTGTTCTTTATTTTCAACATCAGATATTAATTATTGTCTTCTTCCTAATTAATTCATTATTAGCGTTTTACACGGATATCACTAATTATTCTTGTGCATAGTAACTTTAAGTATCGTATTAGTCAATTTTTTTATATCATAAGATAGCAAACAAGCAGATGGGTCTCCTGATGGAAAGAGTCAACCATCACCTATAGACACTAAAGGTGTTAATGATGCGTTTCTATCTTATGGCGAGGTCTAATGCCACATGCATAAGTTTACCGGCTACCTGACTCTTCAAACCGGAACACGATAGTGACAAGCACTGAAGCTATTGCGGCAGGAATAAGTAAGGCGGTGGCACGAGATCCGGGCGAGACAACGCAGAACTCTACCACCTAGTATCCACGATGGTAGTGACTCTCATAGACAATCGGTCGCCTTTTAAGACCTGCCTGTCCGAACGGCAGTTGGCCTATTCTTCAAAGGAACCTGGGACCAACACGGGAAGCCCAGTAGTTTCAAAATAATTAGTAAATTACTATTGTCCAAGTTTTATTTTTTTACGTCACGACCCTGTATAAAGATCCAATATCTCCTAAGTCAAATCGCTATAAGACTCCAGAGTTAAGGTTAATACGAAGTTAACCTAAATAATTAAATCAAAAAGTATCAATCAGTCCCGTTACGGCTTGAAGTTAGTTAATAATGCAAGCCTGTAACTGGGAGGTCCCGCCCAAGCCCGTGAAATACATCACACTCAAGTACATCCAGTAATTTGTAACTCTGACGGAGCGGAGTAACCGAGCGAGGAGAGTTAGTTAGTACATCGTGTGTAGTTCACTGTTGGTTTGTTAACTGTTTTAGTATAATGGAAGCAAGTAAAAAGTTTTAGACTCTGGAAATAAGATTGAGGCACAGTGAGTACATTGAGGTACAGTACAGTAACGTAGGAAGACTAGCAACACCGTGTATTTGATTTATTTTATTTCATAGGAAACCAAACAAACAGTATGTGCAGACAAAGAAAACTAGTTATTTTGCAATTTTTCGTGAACTGTTAAGTGTACCTTTGCGATGGTGTTGAACAGGAAAACATCTAAAAGTGGTGTAAGAAATGGAACAAACTTACCGTAGGTCTGAAAATAGTGAAGACCCCAGCGGCACAGTTATCCACCCTTGTCCACTACACTTTATACCACACTTTATACCACGACCAGTAACATTGCAAAGGTACACTTAAAAGTTCGTGGAAAATTGCAAAACACTAGTTTTCTTCGTCTGAACAATGGATTTCCGCAAAGTAACGCCTGAATCTATAAAACAGTATGTTATTTTGATGGAAAGAGACAACCATCACCTATTGACACCAAATATCACAAACCACACGAATACTAATAGACATACCATTATGAAGGAAACGTGTCGCCGCGCATATGAACAATAATTGTTCCTATCACTGTCAAAAATGTCATACATTTTGTAAATATATAATATTGTGAAAAAATAAAAATAAAGCATGTCGTACTGTTTTATCGAACCGAATGAGATGACAATGTGTAGAAATTACCCTTGAAGTGATTTTATTTAATAGGTAAGTACTATAACTCTGTATTTCTGTGTGTAATTGCAAGCTACACTGACAAATTAAGAAATTGTCTTAAAAGGCGTATCCATTTAATCCGTGCCAAATATGTTAATTGTGCGTCGTTATCCGTATAGCGTGTTTGGAATGCTGTATATACAAGTTCAGCGTGTACCTTACTCTAGCCGGAACATGACAGCGACAAACACCACCTCTAATACATGTACTACCGAAATAAATAATTACCAAACCAATCAAAAGGTTACAAAACTCTACCACTTAGTTAATACATGTACTACCGAAATAAATAATTACCAAACACAGTCAAAACGTTACAAAACTCTACCACCTAGTTAATAGTCAGGACGATAGTGAAATATATTTGCCTTTTCTTGTCTTTGACGAGATGCCTAGCAATAAGGCAGTTGATCTATTCTTTAACTAGGGGCCCGGGTTATCCTTGAATGGAATATGCATTGCTTCTCTCTTATGAGATTAGCTGTGTATAAGAGAGAAGCAATGCATAAACACTGTCGTGCGAACGCATCGCACCTGAAGAGTCAAAAAGAAGACGAAACAGTGAAATCGCCATTACGGCTTGAGACGGCTAAGGCCGGACTGAGTCGTTTGGGGATTTGTCAGCTAAGAGGGAAACCAGAGACCAGTGGTCATCCAGCCCCGTGCTGGTTTAGGCGTGAGCCGAAACTCAACATCGTTAGCTTATGACAAAGCATTTCTTACTTCATGTACTCATCAGATGGGCGACAGCCCATTAAGCTTGAATGGAATAGTTGTATATTCTATATTTATTAGCGTTGTAGTATATTCGTTGAATTAAATGAGAATATTTATTTGCAAGATTATGAATGTTGCAAGTTTTTAAAAATTAATTATAAGTAATTATAAGTTCTACCAGCATATTCTACTATTATATGGCGTGCAAATATTTAAAAACTATCATACTATCCATACTTATTTTATAAATGCGAAAGTAACTCTGTCTGTCTGTCTGTCTCTTTTTAACGCTAAACCACTAAACCGATTTGAATGAAATTTGGTACAAAGATAGCTGAAGACCCGAGAAAGAACATAGGATAGTTTTTATCCCGGAAATCCCACGGGAACGGGAACTATGCAGGTAAAACCCCGGGACTGATAATAAGGAGTAACTTTGGCTATTTTACAATACAAAAAAATACAAAATCTTTATTTAAGTTAAGGAACTTATTTGACATTGATTACATAACATTACACTGTCGGGCGTATCCTTTTAAGCAAAGTAATGCTTGTGTCAGGATACACCGCTTTTCCAATACATTATTACTTTTATATTTAATTTTTTTTTCGCGGGCATAGCTAATCTGTATTATAATATCATTAATGCGAAAGTTTGGATGTTTAGATGGATGTTTGTTACTCAATCACGCAAAAACTACCAAATGGATGAAATGTTTGATTGGATGAAATTAGGTACACAAGTAAATAATGACCTAGAATAAAACAAAGACTATTTTTTCCCTGAATAATTAGTTGATCCCGTGGGATTCGCCAAAAACTGTTATAATGCAGTGGGCTGCCCGCTGCAGCTAGTATTATATAAAATTTAAAACTTGTTAGTCTCGTTTCTTTAGAATGACTACTAGATTGGAACGCGGGGCCCACATACTGACAAGATCCGGCGGAAGAAACTTTTCCTTTTTATATCATAAGATAGCAAACAAACAGATGGGTCTCGTGATGGAAAAAGTCAACCATCGCCTAATCGCCTATAGACACCAAAGGTGTTAACGTTGGGTTGCTATCTTGTGGCGAGGTCTAATGCCACATGCATAAGTGTACCGGCTACCCCACCCTCCAAACCGGAACACGACAGTGACAAGCACTGACGCTATTGCGGCAGGAATAGGTGAGGCGGTGGTACCAGACCCGGGTGAGACAATGCAGAACTCTATCACCTAGTAGCCACGATGTTAGTGACTTGCATAGCCAATCGGTCGCCTTTTACGACCTGCCTGGCAGAACGGCAGTTGGTCTATTCTTCAAAGGAGCCCGGAACCAACACGGGGAACTCAACGGGCTTGTCATTTTTCTTTATTTTTTATGTATTTACTAGCTGTGCCCGCGACTTCGTCTACGTGATAAGTCTAAGTTACTCCTTATTACCGTGGTTTAACAGATAGGCATTCCAGAAATATTTTCCGCATAGTTTCTATTCCTATATCCTTTCTCGGGCCTCAAACTATATTTGTACCAAATTTCATCCAAATCGATTCAGTGGTTTAGGCGTGAAGAAGAGACAGACAGACAGACAGACAGGCTGGTAGACAGAGTTACTATCACATTTATAATACCAGTACAGACCATTACAGTTATTTTCCCACTTACAACATTTTATTATTCAATTTCTATTATATTTACATTTTAAGATGAATTTAAAAACTTATACGTACCTATTTCTACGAACTGTGGTCATCACTTCGTCCGAGTGTTTTTTTTTAAATAGAACACCATTTTATATCCAGAATTCTAAAGACTCGCATAAAGCATTATATATAAAATTCTCGTGTCACAATGTTCGTTCCGGTACTCCTCTGAAACGGCTTGACCGATTCTCATGAAATTTTGTGATTATATTGAGTAGGTCTGAGAATCGGCCAACATCTATTTTTCATACCCCTAAATGCTACCCGTCCACCCCTAATTTTTTTATTTTATTTTTTAAGTAAAGTGTTTTGTTTTTATTTTTTTATGATACAGCATTAAAAAATATATACATCCCTTAATTTTCAACCCTCTTCGTTCAACACCTATTTTTTAATTCAATAATTTATATGGCTAAAATATAAAATTATGATAATCCTTAAATATTTGCACACCAGATCATAATAGAATATGTTGGTAACTTTTAATTAATTTTGCATAACTTGTAACACCCACAATCTTGCAAATAAATATTTGCTTTTCATTTCATTTTGGCAGGAATAGGTAAGGCGGTGGTACCAAATTCGAGCTAGACAATGCGGAACTCTAGAACCTAATAGCCACGATGGTAGTAACTCGCATAGCCAATCATTCGCCTCTCACGAACTGCCTGGTACTCCGGCAACTGGTCACTTCTTCAAAGAGAGCCCGATTCAACACAGGGAAATAAATTTTCTAATCAAAAGTAAAAATACTTTCTTGATATTAAGACTGCACCGCAAACAATATCATTAAATAAGTAAAAATTTACGAGACATATTACACTTACTGATCTAACCCCAAAGTAAGCAAATTATTTGCTTGTACGATAACGAAAACGAACGATACTAATACGTAGAAATACATAATATATAAATACTAGAAATATCTGGTTGACCGAGCTTTGCTCGGTTTTTCACATACCCATATCTTGGAAACCGAGCTTTTCTTGGACCTGGAACCCTGATAAATCGATTCCTTGACCCGAATAACCCCTAAATTGTGACTTTCATGAAAATCGTTGGATCCGATTCCGAGATTCCAATTATATATACAAGAATTGCTCGTTTAAAGGTATTAGATATATTTTTAAACACCCAAATCCGGAAATACAAACATTTTGTACGTATTCGTATAACGATTGCGTAGTCAGTGTCGCTAACCACTCGACTAATGGGGCGGTCAAAAATAGCATTGCTTAATATGATAATTGGTCAATGGCGAATGAAGACGTGGGTACAGCTAGTCTTCGAATAACAATGATCAAATTGAAAAAATATTTACTTTCTCCGAACGCATTTCAATATAAAACGTAAATTCGATAAGAACATTACAAGGCAGCGAATAAAACCAATCCATAATGGGCCGATCTCTTGGGAAAATCGACACCTGACAATACTGAAGCCTAAATTTAGAAGGAAACACAATTCTCTAATTCAATAGAATATGTAACGTGTTTTGATTAAGCTTATAAAATGTTTTCAACGTTTCGCCCGGGTATTTGGTACCACTGTCTTACCTAATCCTGCCGAATGCTTGTCATTATCGTATTCAGGTTTAGAGGGTAAGGTAGTCGGTAGACTTATACATGTGGCATTGCCATCCCACCTCACGGATAGCAACGTACCATTAAAATCTTTGGTGTCTATAGGCAATTTGATTTCTTTTTTCACCAGGAATAAGGTTTCACCTTTCACCAGGAAGGATATTATTTTCTTGTTTCGTACATTTTAGAGCGTGTTTTAGTAGTCGGGTTTTAGTTTTTAAATCTTTTTTTTATATTTATTTATTCTTTTGCCACATATAAACTTTAAAAAGCTTTTAGAGCGAATCGCTATTTTGGCCTTCTACAGGACAGGGGGAAGCGTAAGGGCTCTGACTAGGATGGGCGATACGAGTACGGGTTTTGATATTTCCTTTTTATCATTAGCATTTGTACACATTTTAAAAGTATAAATTGTATAAGTTATAAAAAACAGGTTGTTTTGCTATAATTTAAAAACTGATGACCTTCCGTTCAGTATTTATGCCATAATAAGGCTTTTACTTTTTGTTCAGATGTAATTTTGATTTTTTTTTCTAACGAGGAAACAACAAATTATCATGTTTTAAAGTTGTATAGTACAACGTGAATAGTTTAGTATCTTACTTATGAATTGCATAACTAAATGTATAATAATGATGATAATGTAGCAAGGGATCTACCGAGCGCATTTATTTCAAACATAGATAAAGATTTCAAAGTTAGCTCGGCGCAGGATTAACTGTGCCAAATTTCATTCTTCTCCGTCCGCGTGATTTTCTTAAAAAAGAGGTACAAAGTTTACACCTCGCATATTAATTATTATGTTACGCTACGGTAATACGCTAAGGTTGAGACGTTTGCCTCCCATTTTAGAGAAAACCTCACAATTACTCCAAATAAATTCTATATAATTTTATAGATAACTAGCTGACCCGGCAAACGTTGTTTTGTCTTTTAACTACTTTTATTTTTTTCTATATGTTCTCACATTTAAACCTTCCCTGGACTTCAACAATTAATTCAAAACCAAATTTGCCAAATCGGTTCAGCCGTTCTCAAGTTTTAAAGTTTTAGCGAGACTAACGAATAGCAATTGATTTATATATATATATATATATATATATATATATATATATATATATATATATATATATAGATTGCTTGCTCTACCGGCATCAATAACTAAAAAAATATTACTGTCTTGGATTTTGTAAAATGAATTGGATTTTATACAGACGCAATACAGCAATGCTGAAATTTGACGGTTTTTATTTTGAAATTAGTGTGAATTATTCGCATGGGTATTGCTAGTATATATTAATACGCTAAGGTTAAGACGTTTGCCTCCCTTTTTAGAGAAAACCTCATAATTACTCCAAATAAATTCTATATCATTTTATAGATAATTGCTTGCTCTACCGGCATCAACAGCTAAAAAAATCATTACTGCTTTTGTTTTTATACATTATTAAAATTAAAATTTTATACATATATTGACATAATAAAGCAATGCTGCCATCTGACAGCTTTAATTTTGAAACAACGTCAACAGGATTGACGGTCGGTAATTTTTTTATTCTATTTCAAATCAACAAATAAGCATTTAATAAAATTACTTAGTGCGAATTATTCACACGGGTATTGCTAGTCTATATTTATTAACATGTAAAGTAAAAACTTTGTACCTGTTTTTAAATACAGTTAAAGTTTGAATTGCGATTTCTGACGCGTTTGGATTGCAGGAACCTTATACTTTTTAATTAAAATGCATTAGAAATACATTTAGTTAATAAAAATAAACATTATACACGCAATAGCGTCAGTGCTTGTCGCTGTCGTGTTCCGGTTTGGAGGGTAAGGTAGCCGGTAAACTTATGCATGTGGCATTAGACTTCGCCACAAGATAGCAACGCACCATTAACATCTTTGGTGTCTATAGGCGATGGTTGACTTTCCATCAGGAGACCCATCTGCTTGTTTGCTATCTTATGATGTAAAAAAATAATTATACACACTACATTCATGTTACTTACATAATGATATTATACACACATATACAAAATGACTGGTGAGTTACCTTCGATACTTCTGGAGAATACTCGGTACCTACTCGATTCTCGTTAAAATGAAATGTCAACCATTTCTTTAAAAATAAGTGAAATGTGGGTATTATACTCTCTAAGCACCTCGCGTTGTTTGTTTTGTACCTACTGTATTCTGTGTTGATAGCGCGCTGCGAGACACGTGCCTCCGCGCGGTGTCCAAGTATAACGCAGGTAAATATAGGATTATGGGTGTACTGTTTACTAAATTAATTAAGAAGTATTGTAATATTTATTTTTAATGTTATTTATTCTCATCATATATGATGGCCAACTATCAGGTCCTTAAATATTGAAGGTAACTCACTAATCAGTTTGTATACTCGTGTTATTTCTTTACGGCTAAAGTCAGTAGTCAAACTTGAAATAGATTTTATTGTTGAGTTTCAACCGCAGGTGACTGCTTTACTAGCAGTATTTATTTCTTGTTCTTCTTCATTCTTCTCCATATAAACTTTAGCCGTGACAGATTAGACACCCCTCCTTCCGCGTGATTTTCGTAAAAAGGGGACATAGTTTTCGGTTCACATATGGTTCACATACTAATACGTTAAAATCAACGACTTCTATGTATTGATTAAAATATTACAAATCTCTAAAATTCGAACAACGACTTTATGTATTGTCTTTAAGATAAAATCATAATAAATTATATTCGCATTCCATTTCTATATTTGTTTGACATTTGGATAATAAAGTAATTGAATAAAGAGATCACGCAATTCGCAGATGGCTCAGCGATAAACGTGTCGAGCGGTTGGCAGTGCTTCAGTCGGCTTGAGTGGGAAAATTTCCTGAAGGCATATGTGCTCCAAGTTTTAAGAGAACTGACTAAATTTATGGTAAATATACACTTTTGGAATGGAAGTTTCGTATAAGGTAAGAAAAATTAAATTGGCGTCAAAAGGAGCTGAAGGGGGAAGGAGCTGAAGGGGATGGAAAGTAGCGGAAACTGGCGGAGTGTGGCTGAATTCAGAAGGAAACAGATGGAAATAGGCGATAACGAGCGAAAAAAGGTGAAAAAGGTAAAAATAGATAAAAACAGAGGGGAATAGATAGAAATAGACGGAAAAAGGCGGCAAGGGTCGGAAAGAGACGAAAATATGGAGAAAGAGGGGAAAAGAGAGTGTGTGAGAGAGAAAGAGGATTAGGTATATGGAGAGGAAAATAAATAATAGGGATAATAAAAACTTCGTTCCAACCGAATGATTCACGACACCACGCAGTTTTTGTTGTTAAGAAACCCTTTAGTATTGGACTTATAGATATGCTAACCGGTTATTTTAATTTTTTGTTTTATATTTTATATCACAGGAGATCCATATGTGTGTTCGCTAACATATGGATCTCCTGATGGAAAAAGATAAACGTCAACAGACATCAAATATGTTAATGGTGCGCTATACCAGTGTGGTGAGGTGGAATACCACATGCATACATTTACCGGCTATCACACTCCCTAAATCGGAATAAAACAGCGAGCTTTTATACAGCCCTGCTTTTATATTGCGGCTGTAATTGATAAGACTATGGTACCAAGACCCAGGCAAATCGTTACAGAACTCTACCCCCTAGTTAGTAGTCACGATATTACTGCCACTTATTAGCACTTCTTCTTCGTTGCACAAACATCCATCTATCGTCATGCCTCTCACGGCTGTAAATTGTAAAAAAGCACAACCATTAGGCCGACATACCCCCACTACGATTGTTGCGAGACCTGTTTTTTTGTATCATAATATAACAAACAAGCAAATAGCTCTCGTAATGGAAAGAGTTAGCTATCTATTATAAGATAATAATGGTGCGTTGCTATCCTTGTGCCAGGGTCTTAATACCACATGCACAAGTTTATCGGCTACCTTACCTTCTGACACTGTTGCGGCAGGAATATGTAAGGTGGTGATATCAGACCGGGGCGAGTCATTGCAGAACTATCATCTAGTAGCCACGATGGTAGTAACTCGCATGGCCAATCGCACGCATTGATTCTTTGTGTATTAAAATTGATTTATCTATGTTCTGAAAAGAATACGAGAGGTAGCAAACTTAAACGCGACTTTGTTGGCGTACCATGGATATATTTTATCAGTGTTACAGTATGGAATACCTATTTCCTTGATTCCGTAGATTTAATTACAATTTTTAGGGTCCAAAAAAATGTATACGTGCTATATGTAACATCAGTCGACTACATTCTTGTAAACCACTGCTTAAAACTCTTAGAATACATGGGGCACACTAAAATGTTTGCACTTCTAGATAATCGGAACTATTTGAATTTTGAATGTTATATTTTTAAAACGTTGCAACCTTCTTAGTAATAAAAAAACAGTTGGCGGGAAATTATTTGTCAATTGTTTTTTTATCACACATCAAAGTTCTACGTAAGAAACGAAAACGGAATTAAGTCAAAAAGATTTTAGAGCGATGATTTTTTATGACTTTAAAAGTTCTCTTTCTCCGCAAGACTATGCCGCTCGTCTTCAAAATGTTTTTGGGAAAGAAGCACCTTGTTTGAGCACTGTGAGGCAATGGTTTGCTAAATTTGAGAGAGGTCGAGTTTCTTTACATGACGAATTTCGTGAAGGGCGTCCTTCAACTGCCGTCAACGAAAATAATGTGGCTACTGTTAAGCGGTTAACTGAAGAAAACCCCCGGATAACCTATAATTAATTTGTAAATAAATTATAGGTAATCCGGGATTAATATGTAAATAAATAATGCATACAAAAATTCTTAACATAGAATATATGGTAATTTTTTAATTTTTAAATATTTGCACACCATATAATGTAAGAATATGCTGGTATATTTGATTAGTTTTAATAACTTGTAACACCCATATTCTTGCAAATAAATACTTTTCATTTTCATTTCATTTCATCGCTCGCTTCTTACTGCTGCCTAGCATTACAGCAGATGCTATATTTTTCAAAGGATGCTCGGACCAACTCAGTAGAGTCCGGACCAGCACGGGGGAAAGTCCCGGACCAACACAGGGAATCCCAGACCAATACGGAAGAAATCTCTGTGTATAATCCGTGACAAAAACTTATCAAAAGTAGCCTAGGCAGTGACGTGCCTCACTACCTTCTTAACATTAATTCTAGGCTCGATAGGACTAACTTAATCACCATAGCGACACAAGTTCGTATTGAAAAAAAAATTAAGAAAGCTCTCGAACATTAGATGATCGCTTTGAGCTTGTAACTTGTCGCTGCTGAGTACGTCATACACCTCACATTTCAACATTATTACCTAACTGGCATGAACTTATAAAATAAATTATGACCCCGTGTAGAGCTAGAATTATGTATAATTTACCATGAAGTAACAATATAATATAAACTGACTCGTGGTCTAGGGGCTAATACCTAGAACACGAGACAGAATATATTATATTCGGCTCAGATCATAAGGTCCTGGATTCGATCCCCGATTCGGGAAAATATGTTATTGATGTATTTTTGACGTTTTTTTTGAAAATCCAAATGTCAGTAGCAACTCAGAGTCTGGTGGTAATGTGTCGATACTTTTGTGTATCAGATGAACTCGTAAAGCTGTCGATGCAGTTATCACTAGAAATAAGCGGTAATCATCATCAGTTTGGTAAAATTCGACAATGGGGATCACCAATTGACAAAATGATAAATCGTGGTAAACCAGAAAGCATATCATTCATTCATATTCATAGGTTCATTCTGTCTACCCATTTTTTGTTATTTGACCATTTTGTTTCACAGTTGCCAGAACTATAGAAAAAATACCACTCACATAATATAAAGAATATTTTTGTAAGATTTTTTGCAAATAAACTCAAAACAAAAATATTTTTCACTCAATCAAAAAGTAAAATATTTATATTCCGTTGTCAATTATGTCGAAATTAGTTTACTGTGTGAGTGTAGATGTATGTTTGTTAGTAGTGTACATTTCAACAGCTGATCAAATTTAAATGGAATTTGGAATAAAAATTCCGCATCCGCAATTTGGAACAAAATTGGTTTTATAAGCTACTTTTTATCACTGTCGTAAAATGCATTGTTCCCGTGGGATTCAAAAGTAACTTACACTTACGAAAACCGCATTAGCTTTTTTTTATTTAATTAATATTTTAATATACACATCATAAAAATATACAAGAAAAAAAAAGATTTATGTTTAGACACAAGGTGAGGTATTAGCTCAGGCGCTTTTAAAGAATATACGAGGTAACCTGTGCCACTCATGTTGGTCCGGGCTCCTTTGAAGAATAGACCAACTGCCGTTCTGCCAGGCAGATCGTAAAAGGCGACTAATTGGCTATAAGTGTCAGTACCATCGTGACTACTAGCTGGTAGAGTTCTGCAACGTCTCATTCGAACATTTAATATCACCGCCTTACCTACTCCTGCCGCAGTTGTGTCAATTCTTGTTATTGTTGTGTTCTAGTTTGGAGGGTAAGGTAACCGAGAGACGTATTGCATTTAGCATTGTTATCCCGTCACACTGATAGCAATGCAGCATTAACATCTTTGGCATCAATATGGTTTCTCTTTCTATCAGAAGAGTCATCTGCTTGTTTGCTATCTTGTGATATAAAAAAAATATATATGGATACACAATTATAGACATGTACCTAAGTGTACTCATATATGCAAACGTCACACTATTAAATGTGCTATTAAATAATAAATAATCGTATAGAAAATCCCACATAGAATAAAATATGTGCAGTTAATATTATGTAGCTACAAAAAATGTAGCGTAGATTTTTCGTAGCCCCTCGTAGCTCGTAGACTACAGTCCAATTTGCCGTGAATACAATAATATTGTAATAGATATTAACATTTCAGCCGTTCCATCTTCTGTTCAGCGGACACAAAGAGCCTTTGGGCCTTTTATACTCTAACAATACTGACTGGCTTACTTCAAAAGATTTCCAGTGAATGAGAACATTATTCTTTAGGACACGTAGACTATTTGTGTTTAAATAGTTCTAATCTTTTGAACACCAATAACTATCATTATTTATCAAACATTTCTGTAACTGAAATTCACGCTAATATTATAAAAAAGATTTGAATTTTTGATATGTGTTTATGACGAATAAACTTCAGAAATACTGAAATGATTATAAAAATATTTTACAAGTTAAATGTTGTATCTGCGTTACCTAACAATTTCATAAAATCGTTACAGCCATTTTGCAATCTATAAGAAACATATTATATGTACATCAACCACGGATTTAACTGGATACGCCTTTCAATGCAATTTCTTAAAATATCAATGTCGCTTGCAATTACACAGAAAAATAAGAGATAATACTTACCGATGAAATAAAATCACTCCAAAGGTATTCCTTAAGGCTTAGCTATTTATTCAACACGATATATCTACAAGCGTTTGACATATATGTAAATTTGCTCATATGAGCGGCTGCATATTTTATACCCGACACCATGTATTTGTGTAGTGTGTGACATCAATTTTAAGCTATTGCATAGCTTCTATCGCGGGTCTTGAGCGTGGAGACCGAATCCAGAAATTCCGTAACGAAAAAAACCTAACACCCCTCACTCCGACCGGCACAGCGGTGATACTTTTTAGTTTTTCCATCTATCGATAAATACCAGAACTTTTAATGACTTTTTGAAATATCACGCTTGTCTCTTTAGTTCAGCAACCCGCCTTTAGATGGCATTGGTTGTATTGGAAAACTACCGTAATCAGCTGTTTGTGAGAAAGTATATAGGTGTATAGGTATTTATCATCTACGTGCAACAGTGAATATTTGTACACGTATAATTTGTGTACAAAGTGTTTTAAATATGAATAAACAAAGTGCATTTATTAAATACTAGCTGTTGCCCGCGACTTAGTCCGCGCGGACTTCGTTTACTATATTCTATTACTCTTCGCTACATATTATTCTTCGTATAATATGTAGCCTATATGTTGACCCGATCAGTTAGTAATATTTACGCAAAATTTGAAGTAAATCCATGCAGTCCTTTTTAAGTTTACCCCGGACATACATGACTTTCCTACGATTTTATTATATGTATACAGATTCCTGAAGAACCGACATGTATTGAAAGATAATAAAAATATTTTGAACAATATTAACATCTCATTTATTTAATAAAAGAAAAAATATTAAACTTGAGTAACTTGAATTAATATCAAAGAAAAAAAAATACTGCATAAATAAAATAAATATATAATTGTAATTGCATAAGTTGATAAAAAATGCTATGCAATAGCTTTACCGCGGCAGTCTCCGAGTGCCACACGTCTTTTTTATATACTAGACTAGCTAACACTCAAGCGCTTTGCTCAGCTTCAATTAATTGACGAGAAAATAATTAAATGGTCTAAAGATGTCAATAAAATAAATATCAATCGACAAATTACACAAATCGATTTAACCCTAAAGTAACAAACTAAGTATTTGCTTGTGTTATGGTGTTAGTCAATGATACTAATACATAGAGGTACACATATAAATACTGTTATATATGTCGCAGTGAAATTGTCAATACCGTTAGATTATAATCTACCTAAGTAATATAATTTAACTGCTAACCTAACCTAACCAAATTATAAAATCCCTAGGTAGATTATAATCTAACGGCTATTGACAATTTCACTGCGACATATACGTAATAAATATCCAAACCCAGAAACAAACATTTATGCTCGTCACATAAATGTGTGTCGATATACAGTCATCACAGAACACTACAAGTGCAATCTGCAAATTCTCCCAGGCTTCATAAACGTTTTTGAGTAATTCGACACCAGCATCTATAGTTGAGCGACCCTTCTCGTGCTAGTTCGATATATGTAACCACACCATAAAGTATAGAGTATAGAAATGTACGTGTAGAACAAATCAGTGGAATGAAATGATTCATACAATCACCTATCAATAGCTGGGCGGATAGTTAATCTTGGTAACGATGTGTCGCCGGTCAGCTGATGTATCGACGGGCTGACAGTGCGGCGGTAAGATTAATGTGCCCATCACTCACCGCTACAGCTGCTAATTGTTTTCTGGCACTTACAATCTGCTTTTGTCTAATCCAATTGTTTAATCTTTTAGGAAATTATTCATTTAAATGTAGGGCTATTTTGTAGAGGCTCTGGTGGTTTTATTTCTGTTGCGTATTTACTCTCCATACAAGAGATGCCATGAATATTCGGTTTCTATTCGGTAATTTTCTTTTACAGGAACCCGGCATAAAAAGGAAATCTAATAGAGATGCCACGAATAGGGATTTTGCCGAATAACGGATAACGAATATCCAGCCCGGCCCTTGACCGAATACCGAACATTCGGCGGGGTATTTCTTTTATATGCGAGTTGATCGTGTTACGACACGAATTATTAGTTTTTGCAGATTGAGTAACTAATAATTTTGTCTTATTTATTGCTAAAAATATTGTATATCTGCGGATTCAAAGAATAATCCTCGTCGAGAAATGCTGAAAATAATGTTTTAATTCAACATTCATAACATCTTATATTTCTTTGTTGTTTTTAAATCTTTATTATGATCATCACAATCTCTCTCTTATTGAATATGACATACAATTTTGCTTATTCAGAATTTGATACGAAATTGATATAAATGTAAATACGAATCGAAACATTAAAACATTAATTCGAGCGATCCAATTACTTTAAACCAAATGTTTCGCTACATCGACGAATTAATTTGGATTGGAATAATCAATACCTTCGCTTTGTTACAAGAGGGAAAGTTTAAGAGCAATATTATATTACTAGTTGTTTTCGATGGCTTTGTTGGCCATGATTTTAAGTTCTTTGTGTTGGTCCAGATTCTTTTGAAAGAAAACTATCGTATTTATTAATAGTTACTAAACCGCAAACGATTTGCCGATAAGCCAAAAATTCATTCATATCCTCTACTACCAAGGTGACTACTTGGTTGTACATTTTGTATTAATATTTGAGTATAAACATATTTCCACCGCCCCTTACACCAACCGGTAAACTAGTGAATCATGGCGAGCGGAAACATCTGTAGAAGTTGATTCACTCTGCATAATCAGCCAAGATATCAGTGTAATAATATATACATGATATAATTGTCATTATATATAAATTCGCTGTTCAACGCGACTTTAATTGTGCGACCCATATACCAACTAAAAAAAGTATTTCAGTAGAAAGTAGTCTGTGTTAGTCAGTGATAGTAGTCCGATGCTGGAGTTGACACATGTGATCCTGAGTTCTATTTCCGGGTCTCCGGGTCTTTCTCGGATTTCTGATGAAAACAACGTTGCCCAGGATTGGAAAGAATATATATATATATATATATATATATATATATATATATATATATATATATATATATATATATATATATATATATATATATATATATATATGCTGTCCCATTCATTCCATCTATAGGGGATGGGCTTATCTTTTTACCGGAAGACGTATCTACATGTTTGCTATCCTATGTTATAAGGAAAACCCTATTTTTCAAAAGGGCCCCGGATAAGGACGGAAAAAATTTTTAAAATACGTAACTCGTAAATTAAATTTACGGCTCTACAAAATTTCAGGATCGACTCAGGTTACTAAGGATTATTTTATTAGAAAAAACGCCTATAATAAAGTATTATTTTTATAGCCCTAAAAAAAAGTTTTCCTTTACGTATTAATATATATAGAGATGAAAATCTGAATACATTTTGATATGCAGCTAGATAATATAAAGATAAAGACCACAATGCGCCGTGAATTAAATTATTTTATGTTATTTTCACACAAATATATATATATATATATATATATATATATATATATATATATATATATATATATATATATTCGTAAACAGCGTAGTAAAAATGAATAGTTGCTGATTACTTATCACTCGCACTGATCAACGGCTGTCTTCACGTATTTTTGGCTCTCAACACTCAAACAACTCACACTCGTACTAATCAAAGTGAAAACGGGGCTTAAGACAATTGCGCAAGCAGTGAAGTATAAAATTTGGCACAGTGTAAGTTTACATTACAGAGGACTGCAGAAACCACATAAAGCAATAAATACAGGCTCCTTTGAAGAATAGGCCAACTGCCAGGCAGGTCGTAAAAGAAGACCGAGTGGCTATGCGCGTCAGTACCATTGTGACTACTAGGTGGTAGAGTTCTGCATTGGCTCGACCGGGTCTGGTACCACCGCCTTACCTTTTCCTGCCGCAATAGCGTCAGTACTAGTCACTGTCGTGTTCCGGTTTGGAGGGTAAACTTATGCGTGTGGCATTACACCTCGCCGCAAGATAGCAACGCACCATTAACATCTTTGGTGTCTATTAGCGATGGTTGACTCTTTCCATCAGGAGACCCATCTGCTTGTTTGCTATATAATAATATAAAAAAATGATAACAGATCATTGAAGACAGATTAATTACTTGTAAAATTAATTTGCGTTTCAGAAACCGGCCATTAATCCCACAATGTAATAGGTGAAATCAGAAATCAGAATTACTTTATTCAATAAAACTTTTAATAAGTTATTTTGACGCGTCAACATTTTTTTAAACTACTATCGGATCGGTGACAAGGCTATCGCCAACCGAGCAATCTTCCAATCTCGGGCAATATTGTATTTCACAAAAAACTGACAATGATTATTATTACTATAAATTATTAAATATAAATAAATAATAAACACTATTAATAGCAATAAAAGCAACAAACGTATTTCACAATGTGGAAATCGACGTAAGTAAAGCAATTTTATAACTTTTCACAAATATTGCCTTTATTGTGCTATTGTCCAACGTCAGAGTAGGTATGTCGTAACATCCTCGTTAGCAAGTTCTTGGCCGTCTGCCGCGACAGCATGTCTGGACACGGCGACTAGCCTTATGCAAGTCGCCCACGTCATAAGAAAAAATGTGTAAACGGTTGGCCCTAGAGGCCATCCCTCAAAACTTCCCGCTAAATTGAGGTATTTTTAACTCAAAAGGTTAAAAACTATAAGCATAGATTTTTTCAGTTCAAACATATATTTTGTTAAAATGGCAGTATTTTGGAAACACTGATTGAATTTGATATTTCGAATGGCATTCAACTCAATTTTTGAGATCTAAAATTTGTCTAAATAATCGATAGGTTGAAAAATTTCGAAGTAATGTCAAAAACATTTTTTTCAAAAATTTTCGTCATTGATAAATCCCAAATAAATTGACCAATTTTGATCCAATTAACGGTATTTGACGTAGTTTTTAAAGGAAAAAGGCTGATAAGATTTTAAAGTCAATCGGTGTATTATCCTGAAAGTTATTTCAAAAATATTAAGTAAATTTGCTAAAAACAACGTAATTTTGAGGTTTTTTCAAAATTTCTCAAAATCTCCTGGCCGATTTGGTTCATATTTTCAGGAAGTCTAAGTTGAATGGAATCCAATCGAATGACATCAACCGCGTTTTAATCGGTCAAGCCGTTCAAAAGCTATGAGATGTTTACATACACACACACACAGACACACACATACATACATACAGACATATCGACGTCATTGCGAGAATAGTTGGAAAAGATTCCTAGGACCTCAAAACGTGGAGATCTGGGGTAAACTCGATTTCCGAAAATCGGAGCAAAATTAGTAACTTCCTTATCTACATACGTAGTTAAAAAAATATACCCCCTAATTTTATCAACTTTATATGTTTAAACTTTCGTTTAACATACCTTTTTTCGGGCCCTTTTAAAAAGTGGGCAATTTGCCTTGGTTTGCTTGACAAGTCGTAATAGGCAAACGATTGGCCTAACCTGTTGACCGCCCCGTAGGTCGAGTGACTAGCGATCCTGACTACGCAATCGGTGGGGCTCGGATTCGAAAAGTTCAAAGGAGATTGCCTATAGACACCAGAGATGTTAACATCTGTGGTGTCTATAGGCAATCTCTTAATAGTGTGACATGTGTTGCTATCCTTGTAGTAGGCATTAATATTTACATAAAAAACGTCTACTGCATGTAAATTCAAGTATATAACCATATTTCTAATAATCTAAAAGTACTACCATTAATAAAATATTATTTACTTAATGTCAATATTTTAACCCTGAATTTCTTGAAATTTGTATTTATAAGTAAAAGTGTAGCTTTTATATTTTACTAGCTGACCCCGCAAACGTTGTTTTGCCATTCATATTAGAAATCCATAGCGGACAAACAACGTGACACGTAATTTATATAAGTCTACGGGATTGTCCTTCCACGCTGCCAAAATGGCATTAAACTTTATATGGTGGTTAAGTATTCTCAAATTTCCTATTTTTCCGCGCAATTTTCTTAATATTTTCTTTTATAAGAGCTTTCTCCTTACAATTACAAACACAATAAAAAAAAATTACCGAAATTGGTCCAGCCATTCAGGCGTGTCGCCGTGACCAAGGAAAATAGGGATTGATTTATATATATATATATATATATATATATATATATATATATATATATATATATATATATATATATATATATATATATATATATACATATATATATATATATATATAAGATTAGTTAAAAAATATTTTTTTTATATAAATACCTATGAAGATAGCAAACAAACAGAAGTATTAAGTTTCTTTTGAATAATTAAAAAATGTTAAATATTAGCACATTATATTATGATAGAATGTGCTACTAGAATTAAATAAAAATGTGCAATACCATATAACCGCCCCGTTGGTCGAGTGGTTAGCGACCCTCACTTATTGTCGCCAATCAACAGGTCTCGGGTTCGATTTCCGACGGGGACAAGCATTTGTGTGATGAGCATAAATATTTGTATTTCCTGGTTTGGGTGTTTATTACATATATTCCAGTATTTATATATGTATTTCTATGTATTAATATCGTTGTCTAACACCCGTAACACAAGCAAATAATTTGCTTACTTTGGGGTTAGATCAGTAAGTGTAATTTTTCCCGTGAATATTATTATTATTATTATTTAAATAAAGAATTAGACTTCTCTGTACACTTAGCTTATTCCTAAGTGACAGGAGCACCTCCAGCAGAAGTACAGTCGGCTGGAGTCTAAGGCGACAAGGAAAGAAATCGTCGTACAATTCTCGTATTGTCCAGCAACACGGCTTTTTGTAGTTTGGGGATTATTACTGTATCACGAAGCCCAAGTTTTTGTAGATAATGACCAAGAGACGTTGGAATCAGTCCGTTCACTGAAAGAACTACCGGAATTATTTCAGTGGATGTTACCCTCCACATATCCGTTATCTCGTGGGACAGGTCTAAATATTTCGTTCGTTTCTCGGATTCTGCTTTGACCATGTTTTCGTCAAAGGGAATGGTAACATCCACTAAAAATACTAGTGACTGGGTCCGATCCATCAACGCGATGTCAGGCTTATTCGCGTGAATAGTCCTATCCGTGATGATGGATCTGTCCCAGTAGAGTCTGACGTGGTCGTTTTCAAGGACCGGCTTCGGCGTATATTGGTAATAAGGCAATCTTCGGTCAGTAAGTTGGTACTTAAGAGCAAGTTCTTGGTGAATTATTCTGGCTACGAGGTTATGCCTGTGCAAATAATCTGTATTGGCCAGCATTGGACATACAGATGTGATATGCCTAAGAGTCTCACCAGGTTGGCGACATAATCGACATACGTCTATAGTGCCATCTCTAAGGATATATTTTCGGTAATTATTTGTTTTAATTACCTGGTCTTGTATTGCACAGACAAAACCTTCAGTCTCTGCAAATAGTCACCGTAACGTAGCCAGTGAATTGAACTTTTGAAGTCCACGTGAGGTTCGTGTAGTGCATTGAAAAATCTTCCGTGCAGCTCTTTCCCTTTCCATACTCCCTGCCGTTCAGTACTGGTAAGTATTGCCGGTATTTGCCAGTCCTCGTTAGCCAATGACAAAGAAGTAAGCCCTTTATCGCACTCAATAACATCGAGATACATCAGCCCAGACGTATTTACAGTCTCATGACTGACGACCTAGGATGGTGGACTCGATGTGCAGTCATGATCGTGCGGACTTTCCTGTCAAGAGCTTCTAATTCTGTTTGAGTCCATTTGAGAACGCCAAACGTATAAAGGAGAACGGGCAAAACCCAACCACTATATGCTCGGATCTTATTGGCGCCCGTCAAATTGCTATTTAAAACTTTTGCCAGGCGCTCAAAAAATACCTCATACACTGATTGCTTCACTTCCGCTTCCCTTATACCTACATTCTGTGACATCCCCAGATAACGGTATGTTTCAATCTCAGATAGAGATCTTATTGGAATTGGGCTTGTTGGGATTTCTCGTACCTGTGCCACTTTTCCTCTTTCCACATGGATAACCGCACACTTCTCTATACCTAGCTCGAGTCCGATGCTATTGATAAAGTTAGAAGTTATGCTTAGTAACTTTTCCAAGCCAACGGCATTTGGAGCTAGAATTTTGAGGTCGTCCATATAGAAGAGATGAGAAAACCGAGTGCCTCCTCTTCGAAATTGAAAGCCTATCCCTGACTTTTCCAACAGCGTGCTAAGTGGATTAAGGTAGAGGCAGAACCACAGTGGACTCAAACAATCGCCCTGAAATATGCCTTTCTTTATTCGAATCGGGTCACTAAAATCCGAAATATGCTGCCCTGATAGACACAAAGCTGTTCTCCACTGCAACATGCATGTTTCGAGGAAGTCTCTTACTGTTTTATCAATCTTATACAGTTCGAGGACCCTCATAAGCCATGAATGTGGAACGGAGTCAAACGCCTTTTTATAATCTATCCAAGCAGCAGAATAGTTACGTCGGTTACTTAGGACCACTTGACTTGCGACCTTGTCAATCACGAGTAGTTCCTTTGTTCCGCGACCGCCAGTCCTACACCCATTTTGCACTGATGCGAGAATTCGATTCAGTTGAAGGTGACCGTCAACTTTACTCTTTAAAATAGACGTCAGTGTCTTATAGGTGGTTGACAAGCAAGTGATTGGTCGATATTTCGCGAGATCGTCAGTAACAGACGACTTTGGAATCAAATGAGTGACACCCATTGTGAACCATCCTGGCAAGTTACGTTGTTGTAGTGCCTCTTGGTACTGGCGTGCCAAAACAGCATGACAGTTCGCAAACTTTTTGAGCCAGAAATGTTGGAGTCCATCCACTCCCGGTGTCTTCCAATTTGGGGCCCTGCGAAGTGCCTGAACAACATCATCTTCAGTGATAGAGACTGGATCCATGGATGCTAAACTTGTACAAGATTCTAAAACACTCGACATCCATGGACCCTCTTGATGCTCCTTGGACTGCGACCATATGCCTCTCCAATAAGCTATACATTCAGTTGCACTAGGTGTTGTTAGGTTTTGAGTCGTTGTAACTTGCTCCAGATGTTTATTATTGTAACTACCTCCTTCCCTGTGTTGGTCCGGGCTAACTTTAAATAATAGACCATCTGTTATTCTGTCAGGCAGTTTGTAAAAGGCGAACGGTTGGCCAAACTTGTCACTACCATCTTGACTATCATATGGTAGATTTCTGCCACAGCTCATCCGGGGCTGGTGGCACTGCATTACCTATTCCAGTCGCAATAGCTTCAGCGTTTGTCAATGTAGTGTTCCGGTTTGGGGGTTAAAAAAACCGATA